>CAUYUJ010018201.1:57500-137500 GCA_963575745.1 Prorocentrum cordatum
CCAACCCAGAACCACGAGGGCTCCCCCACCATCCCCAAGAGGCCACAAAGACGCCCCAAGAGACCCCAAGACCCCTGCAAGAGTCCCAGAGTCCCCCGAAAGGCTTCATCAAATCCTCAATTGCATCCAAGAGACCTTTGAACCACAGCCAAGGCACGGTGCCAGGACGGGCCGAAGGTCATTATACACTAAAGTATATGGACCCTGACCCATGGGGCTTCGTAAATACACCACGGGACAACGTATAGTGTATAATTGTCAGCCTGGTCCTCCAGATTACACATGTTGAAAATGTTTGTATACACTATAATCAAATATTTTCATACATGCATTACATGCATACGTGGGCAAATACATATATATATATATATACACCTATATATATATGAATATATATATATATATATATATATATATAATGTATGTACACATATCCGCCGGCCCCGTCCGGGGTCGCAAGGGCGCAAGGCTGCGAAGGTGTGTGCGGTCTGCTCTCATGCGTTATGTGTTGTCATTTGTTGTTTGGCCTTATGTCTCTCCAGCCCTGTTTCCTGCCGCCTGCTTACTGTCTGATAAGGGGCCCCGCTGCGCCACCGAACAGCCAACCAGGGGGTGTGAGCCTCAAATCCAAGCTGCTCTGGGCCACCCTAGGATTCTCATGGTGACGCCACCGCGCGGCCAGAACGGCCCGAGAGGCCTCCAAGATTGCCCGACGAGGCTCCGATGAGAGCCTCAGGAGGCCAAGACGGCCCAAGATGGCCCCAAGATGGCCCACGATGGCCCCAAGACGGCCCAAGATGCTCCCAAGTCGGCCGACGAGGCCTCCAAGAGGCGTCCCAAGAGGGCCCCACGAAGCAATCATCAACGATTTTCATGACGTTTTCGAAAGGTGTTTGGCCTTCTCGCCTTTTCGACTTTCCGACGCTCCGAGACGGACCAAGAGGTTCCCCAGATCGCTCCACGACGGCCCTAGAAGCCCCCATGACAGTCCAACAGGCCCCCAAGACGGCCGAAGAGGGCCCCAAGACAGTCAAAGAGGCGCCCCAGACGGCCCAAAAGGGCCCTAAGACGGTCCCAAGAGATCCCCAAGAGGCAGTCCACGAACCGAAAACTCTACCCCCGAGAGGGCCCCAGGAGGCCCCAAGGTCCCCAGAGGCCCCAAGAGGCCACCAAGAGGCCCCCAAGAATCCTCAAGGAGACCCCCAATTAACCCAAAGTAGTGTTTCCAAGAGGCCCCGAGGAGACCCCTAAGAGGCCCAAAGGAGACCCCCAAGAGGCCCCAAGGAGACCGCCAAGAGGCCCAAAGGAACCCCAGCGCAGCCGCCCACACCAGTATTAGTGGAGCCGGCGGCAGAGGGCGAAGCCCTCAATATACATATACACATATTTACAAGTGGCACGTATGTGCCCAGGTTCATACCAAAAAACTGAAAGGGCGTTCGTGTCTCTGTGTGTGCATGTAGTTATGACGCCCCAGGAGGCCCCAGGAGGCCCCAGGCGACCCCAGGAGGCTCCAGGAGGCCCCAAGAGGCTCCAGAAGGCCGCAGGACGCTCCAGGAGTCCCCAGGAGGTTCCAGGAGTTCCCCAGGAGGCTCCGAGGCGGGGTCTGAGGTACAAGAAAATATATAAAGCCCCAAGAGGCCCCAGGAGGTTCCAGGAGGCCCCCAGGAGGCTCCGAGGCGGGGTCTGGGGTACCAGAAGGTACGTCGGGGCTCGATGTTGGGAGGATGTCTCAGGCGAAACCGTCATTCTCTGAGAATCGGAGTCAAAATCATTGAAATTACAATGTGTTTTCGAAGGTTTTATGCTACAGTGTTGAAGTTCCAATGTGTTGTTAGACCCTGACGTCACGATCTGTGTGAGGGGTGCTACCGATTTTCAGAATGTCGAGGATGTCCTCAGCGAAACGGCCAGACAAATCGCGAACGACGCGGCGCGTACGCATTAATCGCATCTGAGCTCTACTCATTCTGAGCGCATCTGAGCTCTACTCTCTGAGCTTAACTCATTCGCATATATATATATATATATATATATATATATGTATGCATACATGTACATGTATATATGTCAGAAAATAGCGATATAGACATAGACACACACACACTTCGTGTGGGCCGCAATTTGCGATTAAATTTTGGACGAACATGTCATAATATTATTCCCGGCCCCGACCAAGATCCCCAGGCGACGTCGGGCGCTAGCCCCAGGAGGGCGCCAAGGCCATGCCGACATCTACAGATACAACAACATCTACGCTTACATACCGATATGAATACACACAGTCTGTATACGCACAGGCAACTTATAGATGTGCGTATGTCCATCGATACACAAATATACAATATGATACACACCTCTCCGAGGTAATAGACACCAGAAACGAAGCCTGAAGGCCCCGTCCGCTATTTGTCTGGCCGTGACGCTTGGCCAATGTGTGGCTAAACAGTAGGACCACCAGCAACTCTCAGGCCCCCCTAAACCATGACGTACTCCAGATTTCGTAATAAAGGGAGGGGGGTCTCATTTCGGGGGGGTCTCTTCCAGGCTATCTGGGAGGGCCTGGGGGTTCTGGGGACGATGTTTTGGAGGGTTCTCCCACGGGGGAGGTCTGAAATGGCTTGTCTTGGAGGGTCCAGACCCCCCCTTTTATTACGAAATCTGGAGTAGCCAAGCAGGGCTTTGAACCAATTACCTGGACGTATCGACTTAATCAAAGAATATCTCGACCCACCACTGCAAATGTCAAGCACGCGCCGATGTCCGGGTGTATCACAATCGCTGTTCAGGGGACCCTGGAACTCCACAAACGTACACTTCTGAACGCCAACGCGGATGTATGTGCCCAACGCCGACCAAAGGAACTCGCGTGGACCTCTGTCAGTTCCTGCTCGTAGAGGTGCCTGCGGTTCGAAACGATGGGCCTCCCAACGGTCTTCACGACATGCAGGCGAGGCGTCGGTGACTCGAGCGAGGCGTACACCATGCAGCCAGGCGGCCTCCTGACTCCGAGGGGAAGGAAGAGGAGAAGGAGGAGGAGGAGGAAGGAGGAGGAGGAGGATCATGAGGGAGGAGACAAGGAGGATGCCGAGGAGGACGATGAGGGGGGAGGAGGAAGGGAGGAGGAAGGCAGGAGGATCGACCCCCAGAAGACCCCCCGCAGCTGCATCCGAAGCGCCTGCGACTGCGGAGGCGTGGGCGCACGGACAGGCGGACAGGTTGGCACGCACGCCCCCCCCCCCCCCTCGGCCCCAGAGGCCTGGGGTGCTTGAAGAACGGCAGCAAGTACTCGAAATGCTCCTGCCACTCCGACTCGTTCCCGTACTCCTGCATGGCGGCAAACGCACCCTCGGCGTCTGTGCGATCCAGGGGGCGCGCAGGGTTACCAGGGGTTACCAGGGAGCGCGCAGACAAGGAGGACTACGGCGAAGAGAATTAGCCCGGCGAAGGACCCATCCATGTGCAGTTGCGGGCACCGCAGCTGTGGGTATCGCCTCCGGTGGAGCTCCCTGGGCCACGTGACGGGTGGGGGAGACGCAATCGAACTTTGCCACGGGGGCCTTCGGTGGAGCTCCCGATGCGGCCACGAAACGCTGTGCTGGGTGGGAGGACGCATGTGGACACTGCCAGTGGGGCCGTCGGTGGAGCCCCCCTATGGGGCCACGCAACGCTGTGCTGGGTAGGGGGGACGCATGTGGACACCGCCACTGGGGCCTTAGGTGGAGCTCCCGATGCGGCCACGCAACGCTTTCCTGGATGGTGAGGGGGCATGTGGACACCGCCACGGGGGCCTTCGGTGGAGTCCCCATGGGGCCACGGAACGCTGTGCTGGGTGGAGAGGGGGGGGCGCATGTGGACACCGTCACTGGGGCTTTAAGTGGAGACCCCTATGGGGCCACGCAACGTTGTGCTTCGAGATGGGGACGCATGTGGACACCGCCAGTGGGGCCTTTGGTGGAGCCCCCCTGTGGGGCCACGGAACGCTGTGCTGGGTAGGGGACCGCAGGTGGACAGCGCCACTGGGGCCTTAGGTGGAGCTCCAGATGCGGCCACGCAACGCCTTTCTGGGTGGTGAGGGGCGGGGCATGTGGACACCGCCACGGGGGCCTTCGGTGGAGCTCCCTATGGGACCACGCAACGCTGTGCTGGGTGGGTGGGTGGGGGGGGCGTATGAGGACATCGTCACTGGGGATTTAGGTGGAGACCCCTATGGGGCAACGCAACGTTGTGCTTGGGTAGGGGGACGCATGTGGACACCGCCACGAAGGCCTTCGGTGGAGCCCCCCTTGTGGGGCCACGCAACGCTGTGCTGGGCAGGGGGGACGCATGTGGACACCGCCAGTGGGGCCTTCGGTGGAGCCCACCTATGGGGCCACGGAACGCTGTGTGTGGGGGGGCGCATAGGGACACCGCCGCTGGGGCCTTAGGTGGTGCTCCCGATGCGGCCACGCAGCGTTTTTCTGGGTGGTGAAGAGGCATGTGGACACCGCCGCGGGGGCCTTCGGTGGACCCCCCGAAGGGGCCACGAAACGCTGCGCTGGGTGGGAGAGGCACATGTGGACACCGCCAGCGGGGTCTTCGGTGGAGCCACCTATGGGGCCACGCAACGCTGTGCTTGGGGGGGGGGGCGCATGCGGACACCGCCACGGGGGCCTTCGGTGGAGAGCCCGATGCGGCCAAGCAGCGGTGTGCTGGGAGGGAAAGACGCTTGTGCACACCGCCGCTGGGGCCTTAGGTGGAGCTCCCGTTGCGGCCACGAAACGCCGTGCAGGGTGGGGGGAAAACAGAGGCAAGGATGGGAGGAGGGAGGAGGGAGGAGGGAGGAGGGAGGAGGGGGAGGAGAAGGAGGAGGAGGAGGAGGATGAGGAAGAGAAAGGAACGCGGGGACTGTCTCTTCAAAATGGGACCCAACACCACAAGATGGTTGGGAAAAGCGAAGGAAATATCAAGTGATGAAAAGAACATCGCACGTACTCATAACTAGAGGGAGGAGGACGAGGGAAGGTCAAGGCTGTGACCAGTGAGGGCGCACGGGAACCCGCTGCAAACTGCGGGGCGCACAACAGGGATGCCTGAGTGTGGTGCCCGTGCCACGGTAGAACACATTCAGTTTGCAACTGATGTGCCTGGACACCTGGTGCGCTTGGGCCCCCGATGCGCTAAAGGCTGGCGTTTCGCCCCGAGCCGCTTGCCGACTGCCACGGGGCCCGGCCCGGAAACGGCCTCTGGAGGCCGACTGCGGGGAACAGCTGGCCGTCGTTTTTTGCTGCGACGCCCGGAGCTGAGGGTCGATCCTCGAGCCTCCTCGGCTACAAGCCTCCTCTGAGGGACGATCCTCCCAGATGCGTCCTCAGCTACAAGCCGCCCATATGGGTTCCGAGTTGATGGGGCCGAATGATCGCGCCGCATCCCCGATGCCTCGCCCATGCATCGACGATGCGGTGGTAACGTCGGCGATGCAATTACCGGCGACGTCAGCACGGAAAACATCGGGCTCCACATAGGCCCGCATCGCCGATATATCAACGATTCGGCGCGATCCTCCGACCACATCGGTTCCGACCCCATCTTCAATCCGCCTGACGAAAGACCCAACCATATGCAGGTGTGAGTACCGCAATTGTGATTCCTTTTTTCGGTGGTGATCCCTATGAGGCAACGAACCGTGTAGGGGTGTGCCGGAATTTGTGGCGTAGTACACGACGCGAACGAAAACGATTGATCGGAGTACGTAGGGAGACTGAGCGCGGGTGAATATGAGCGCGAGTGCGTCTGACTGTGAATGAATATGCGTGCGATCGAGTCTACGTGCATGAATGCGAGTATGCCAGTGCATGGTGCAATTGTATATGCATGCTACTAGTTTGTGAGTGACTGCCTCTGAGTACTCGTGACGCTGGGCGTGGCCGCCGCAAGGAGCTTCCCCGGGGCTCCCCGACGGCATCGCCCGCGCGCCGCGACGCCACCGCGAGGATCGCGCCCGCTTCCTCCCATTCTTTTACTCCCTCTTTGCCCGCGCGCTCAAAATTCCATAGCTGCGGGCGCAGCGCAGCGCGGAGTCCCAGCGACGCGCGCAGGTCGCCCCGGAGGGGTCCCAGCGACGCGCGCGGGTCGTCCGCTGCGCGCAGCAAAAAGAGCTAGCTGGCTGGCTGATAGCGGGCAAGGCTCTTGCCGCTGGGCAGAGCGACGACGGGCGGGCGAGGCGCGGAACTCCGACGGCCTCCGGCGGAGGTGTACTGGGTGGGGGAGACGCAAGCGGACTGCGCCACGGGGACCTTCGGTGGAGCTCCCTAAGGGGCCACGAAGCGTGTGAGGGATGTGCCGAAATTGGTGCGGGACGCATGCGGGCACACCCACTGGGACCTTCGGTTGGGCTCCCAATGGGGCCGCGGAACGTGTGAGGGATGTGCCGAAATGGGTGTGCGGGACGCATGCGGGCACACCCACTGGGACCTTCGGTGGAGCTCCCTATGGGGCCACGAAGCGTGTGAAGGGCGTACCGAAATGGGTGTGCGGGACGCATGCGGGCACACCCACTGGGACCTTCGGTGGAGCTCCGTATGGGGCCACAAAACGAATGAAGGGTGGTCCGAAATGGGTGTGTGGGGCGCATGCGGGCACACCCACTGGGACCTTCGGTGGAGCTCGCTAAGGGGCCACGAAGCGTGTGAGGGATGTGCCGAAATTGGTGTGCGGGACGCATGCGGGCACACCCACTGGGACCTTCGGTTGGGCTCCCAATGGGGCCGCGGAACGTGTGAGGGAGGGATGTGCCGAAATGGGTGTGCGGGACGCATGCGGGCACACCCACTGGGACCTTTCGGTGGAGCTCCGTATGGGGCCACGAAACGTGTGAAGGGTGCGCCGAAATGTGTGCGGGACGCATGCGGGCACACCCACTGGGACCTTCGGTGGAGCCCCCTATGGGGCCACGAAGCGTGTGAAGGGTGTACCGAAATGGGTGTGCGGGACGCATGCGGGCACACCCACTGGGACCTTCGGTGGAGCTCCCTATGGGGCCACGAAGCGTGCGAGGGTTGTGCCGAAATGTGCGTGCGGGACGCATGCGGGCACACCCACTGGGACCTTCGGTGGAGCCCCCTTATGGGGCCACGAAACGTGTGAGGGGTGTGGTGACATGGGTTAGGGGGACGCATGCGGGCACACCCACCGTGTGAGGGGTGTGCCGAAATGGGTGATGACGATGATGATGGTGGGAGGAGGAGGGGGAGGAGGAGGAGGAGGAGGAGGAAGAGGAGCAGGAGGAGGAGGAGGAGAGGAGGAGGAGAGGAGACGCGGGGACCGTTTCCTCAAAACGAGGACCCAACACCACAGGATGGTTGGGAAAAACTGGAGACCCTCCGCTGGCCAAACTGACGAACATTCCAGGGTACCATACCCCAAGCTGCCCAATCATTGAAGTTAACTCAGCACGAAAACCATGAGGATATACCCTCCCAGAACCGACCTCGATCTCTTGTACCTCGATCCGACCGTACCCCGACCCCATCCAGGAAACCTCCTCGGCCCTCCCCGCTCGGGGCACCTCCTGGGGCACCCAGTATCGGGTCGGGCGAAAGGGGGGGATAGCAAATGGGTGGTTTGAGAATCAGCTCACGTCGCTGATTTTCCCGGCGCCGTCCGGAGCCAGAGGCGCGTATGTATCGAGGAATGGGCCCGGCGGCGGGGCCGAAACCAGCTGCATGCAGCTAATTTCGTACCCCCCCTTTTCCCAATCCCCCCCTTTCGTCCAGCCCGACAGTAACGCACCCCCTCACAGCGCTCCTCCTGCTCCTGCTCGTCCCCCTGCTCACCGCTGTTACCATCCCTCCGCCCCGTGCGGGTCCTCCTGCGTGCCTGCGCTGCTCGCTCCGAGCGCATTGTCTCGCAGGCGCCCGGGGCGCGGAGCGCGCCGCAGCAGCCCACAGGGCCGCGCGGGCACTCAGACGACGGCCCCGGGAACCCGACCTCGAGGGAAGAGAGGACCAGGGACCAATAAATGTCTCGGGGGAGGAGAACTGGGTAGTCGAAGCTAATCCGGCGCCAATCTGGCAGGCCAAATTTGGCAAACGGGGGCAATCTGACGAGGGAGCCAACGCGAATCCAGTCTGGCGAATAACCCAAATCATCCAGTTTGGCCGGGCCAGATGGGCCCTTGGGGCCCAATCCAATCTGACAGTCTGGCCTTCGACTACCCAGCCTCGCAGGAGGAGAAGGGAGAGGTGAAAGAAAAGGCCCGAGAGGGCCCTTGGACGGGCGCCGCGCGCGCCCGCGAGCGCCGGCGTCAGGCAGCGCCCGCGGCGCGGCGCTCGGCCTGGCCTTCGGCCTCCTCGCGGGCTGGGGCCAGGCTGGCCGCTCGGCTGCGGCTGCGCTCCCTTCGGCGTGGAGCGGTGGGCCCAGCCGCTGAGGAGACCCCTCCTCGGCTGGGCCCGGGCATGTGGTCCCTGCTCCTGACCACCTTTTCCTCCATGTCCAGAGGTGTGGGGGAGTGGCTCTCCTGCCCACGTTTCCCCATCTCCTCACGGGGCTCAAGGTATGTGGCCCCTGCTCCTGACCACCGTTCCCTCGAGCCCGCGTCGGGCCGGCTGGCCTCTCAGCGACACCGGGCCGCCCTTCGGCGCCTCGCGCGGTCGGGGCAGGCTGCCCCTTGGCGTTGGAACAGAGTGTGTGGCCCTTGGGCCTGACCACCTTTCCTCCGGCCTCTGCCATCGTTGGTCGCTAGGTGTGTGTTCCCTGCTCCTGACAATTTTTCAATAGAGTTCATTGCTTAGTTAACTCCCGGAATGTCCCTTTCCTTAGATTTTCGTGCGCCCTGGTGTGTTACCCCTGCTCCTGGTCACCTTTCCCCAGGTCCTCGCGCGTCTCTGGCGTTGTGGACCCTGCGCCTGTCCTTCGTTTTGGCGTGTGTGCGTGGGGCTCGAGGTGTGTGGTCCCTTCTCCCGAACACCTTTCCCTCGGGCTCCCATGTGTTGTGTTCTCTTTATGCGTCCAATCGTCCTGCGTGATCTCCAGCTCCCTGCGCTGCTGTGTGTAGCCAGGTTGCTACAGTCGTGCGTCTGTGGTGGCTCCACCTTTCTCGCACTCTGTCGCCGATGTTTGTGGTACCGTCTCGGAGCGCGTGGGCGCATGGGTGGGGCTCGCACCTTTTGGCCTCCACGCGCCAACTTCAAGTGGGGGTCGTGACTGTCCCACCTCGCCCCGCTATGGCTGGAGGTCACTGTGCCCTCGGTGGCGGCGACCCCCAAGCCTGGTGGTGTTGTGGTCGTGGGGGGTGACCGCGCTTGCTCTCTGTTCCTCCATGTCGGCGTGCGGGTGAGCTCCTCCTCCGTCGTGGAGACGGTGGGGGTGGCGAGCTAGGGCGGACCGCGGGGGCGCGGGCAGTGGCCGTCCTACCCCCCCCCCCCCCGCCCCTGCCAATTACCATCCACCCTGGCGGGAGCGGGCAGCCCCGTCCTGCCCCCCCCCCCCCCCGCCCTTCGAGCCCGTCTCGAAGGTTGATCCTTGCCTCGCCAGAGCAGCGTGGACTTATGACGTTGTGTCGGTAGGGCTGTCTTAGGGTTGCTGGTGTTAGTTGGTCGTCGGTGCTTGGCGGCAGCTGAGGTCGTCTGTCGTCTGGATTGCGAGTGGCTGCTGACGTGTGTGTGCGTGTGTGTGCGTGTGTGCCCGCACTTCTGTGCTGCTAAACGTGGCGACTTGCGCCCAGGGTTTCCCTCGCGTTCGGGGCCCCTTAGGACTTGCGTCCTAACGCCACCAGTAACGCGTGGCAGCGCTGCCTGAAGTGTTACCGCGCACTCGGGGCTTCCCCAGGACTTGCGCCCTGACGCCGTTCGGATAGTTGTCGGAAGGGCGTGCGCATTGGTTCACGGGCTTGCGTGGTGCATCTGGCTGCGAGAGTTGTTGCGCGAAGTGCGAGTGGCGTCGGTGTATCGCAGCAGTGGTGCTGTCGGTCTGGTCGATGTAGGTCTGGTAGCTGGAATTGTTGGGGATGGTGGGGGGTGCGGTGCGTGGTGAGTCCGCTGCTTGCATATGCCATTCTGCGCGGCCTGTGCCCGCGCCTGCTGGCGCCCTCGGGGCGGCCCCCCACGCCCAGCTTTGCAGTCTCTGCGCAGTAGTCCAATGGTGCGTAGAAGTGGTGATACTCCTCGTCGCCCATGGCCCATAGCGCATTGTCGTCTGCCAGCTGCCCCCATCCAGCCGCGAAAGCCGCCGCGGCTCTGCGCAAGTCCGACGGGTATTCTTTGCGTGGTGCCGTCTTCCACCCGCCTCCGTCATCGCGCCCGTAAGCTCGGCCATGTCCGTTGTCAGCGCATGTCTGCCCTCCAGGTGCTGCCAGTAGCTCTTGTCTGAATTCGCGTAGACGTGCTGCGAATAGGCATGCTGGTTTCTGCGCAGTCTGCCTGGACTGGCACTGGTCGGTGTAATGGAGTTCCACGCGTTGTTGCTCCGACAGCCATTTGGTATCCGACCGGTGCCAGCTGCTCGGCGCTTGCGGGCGCCAGGCGGCAGGTGCTGGATGCTCGAGTATGGATGACGCTTCGGACTTCAGACCCGTCGCGATGAGAAAGATGGCCGTTCTGTAAGCCGGTGCCCAGTGCAAGCTGTTGTAGCTCTGACTGGCTGGCTGCCTGTGCGCCCCACGGGTGTTCGCGGGTTCTGAGGGGTCGTGGTGCCCTCCTTTCGAGGGCGCGCCACCTCGAGGAACGCCGCGTCTCGCAGGGTGGTCCAGCCAGGATGCCGAAGATCTTGCCGGCCCTCATCGCGTTGACCCAGAAGGCCAGCGCGTCCTGCTTGGCGAGGTCGCCTTCGACGGGGTCGATCTGCGCGTCGATGGAGAGGGCCGCCAGGTCGCAGCAGGCTGCGTGCATCTCGACATGGTTCTGGGAGCCCCCCGCCCGCCTTCCCCCCGAGAAGGTGCAGCAGGAACATGGTCGTCGCGACTAGCGGTCTGGTTGAAATGAACGTTGTAGGCACAGGTGCCTCGGGCTCGATGCTCGCGGCTTCTCGTCGAACGGGCGATCTCGGCGACTGGTCTTGGCCGACGAGGTCAGCGAGCTTCAGGCACAGAACTAGTTGGAGTGGTACAAGTGCTTTTGTCGCCCCGTGCCCCTGTCTTTCTCGCGGTCGCTTGGAGCCGCTCCCCTCCTCGTCGGCCAGCCGCTTGGTCTGGGCCCATTGGTATTTCTATCGCCTGTAGCACCTCGAGGCATGTGGCGCATCTCCTGATGCGCGTCAGGACGCGCGGCCTCGCGATGAAACCTTCGCGCGCCCAGGGCAGGCAGTGGATCTGGCCAAGCGCTCAACTGGGTCGTAGCCGACGCGCTCCGTCGTCATGTGCCGCTTCCACGCGCCCTTAGTATGTGAACCCTGCCGCATTCGTAACAGACGCATCCCTGGCGCTCTTCTGCTGGCCTGCCTTCGAAGTTGGCCACGGTCCGGCCGTGCTGGCGGGCCAGCTGGCGTAGCTGTCGTTGCCGAGCTCGGCGTTTGTAAACATCATGTTGTCACTGACTGCGTCTGAACCGCGCTCTGCCTGCTTCGACCCCTTCGTCTTCCCGCAGAAATTGCTTGAGCCAGTCAGTGTCAACCTCTATTTGGCTATTCAATACTTTTGGGTCGCAGGGGCATCCGCATGGGGCACCCTCGCGAAGTAATGCAATCTCCGCCCCCGAATGGACACGTGGACCGGCACCCCGTCGCACTTGATATAGATGTCGTCGTCAGTGGTATGGTTGGCTGATTGTGCATCACGATGCTGTCTTACTACTGCTCTCAGGCTGGCCATGCGTCGGCTGCGGAGCTGCTGTCGTTGTTGCGGTGTCCACGGCCCCCAGACCTCGCGGTCGCATATGAGCTCGCCGTAAACCAATGCCGCCAGGCATCGATCTTGGCCATGGCGCTCACCTGCGTTAACCGAAGGACTGTCTTCAGGGGTCTCAGCACCACCACTGCTTGATGACAGAGACAAGAACCATGATGACGTACAAGACCTCTGGACGGTGTGACGAGCTGTTCCATTCATGCATGAACTGCCACGAAAAAAAAGACTCCACGACACCCAAGAACATCACACATGAAATACAGTGATGCAGGTGGTGGAGCTCAATCCCCTTCCCCAACCAAGAACACACCATGATGAACCACAGGGCTTCGAGGCATATGCAGAATACTGACAGTAAGCCGTAGAACTGCATCTTGTAGTACTGGTCGCCAGGCAGGTACCCGAAAACGTGCCGGGCGGTGACCCTTCCACAATTCTTAGCGTCCCCAATGCTTCCACAATTAGAGATCACCAGCGCGTACACGTCGGTCCTCGTGATGTTGAAGCGCACGGTGTCCTTGTTTGCCAGCGCTGGCGCAACGCAAGCACCTGCAACCAACAAGTCCCGGTCCTCCGCCGCCCTGACGGGCACCGTGATGGAGTGTACTTCTGGTGTGCGTCCGTCTGAAGTCGGGCCCGGCTGCAACATCAACTTGTTATCAATCGAGCAAAAAACCTGTGGATTGATGAAGGCCCAGAAATCTAAGTACGGAATAAGGCTGAGCTGGATGCCCTTGAAGTTCTGCGACCCCGGCGAGACCTCGATGACGGTGTTGAACTCTACATACGGTTGTGCTTCATTCTCGAGCGGGCTGTCTCGACCTGCGTACACATAGAATATGTGCAACGCCTGGAGCGACTTGCCTGCTGGCCCTGGCTTGTTGGAGAACTGGTAGGTCTCACCAGGCCCCGTGTCCACAACGAGGCACAACGCCAGCAGAAAGAGGGCAGCCCACGCAACCGTCATGCGCCAAGGCCGCCAACATGGGCCAAGAATCCTCCATGACGTCCTAAGGCACCTCCAAGACGCCCAAAGACGGCTCCAAGAAAGCCTCCAGCCAGGCTCGAAGAGGCCGAAATCAGTGGAATGCTTGCATTGTCGCCTTTTCGAGCTTCCCACGTCAGAAGACGACCCAAGAGGCCACCAGGACTGCCCCAAGAAAGGCCCAAGAAGGTGAACACGAACAGACAATTCGAGCCTTCCGCCCCGAGACGGCTCAGGAGGCCCAAAGAAGTCCCAAACAGGCTCCCCAATGGCCCCCATAAAAGGGGGCCTCGATAGGCAGAAAACACGGTATTTGTCTATAGGCGTTCAATGTTTGTGTATTTGTTTCCAGTTCGAGCTCCCGACGCTGCCAGGAGACCCCCATGACTCCCACGAGACGCTTCCAGTGGCCCCCAGGGAGTTCCAAGACGGCCCAAGAGAGTGCTTCAAGACAGCCCAAAAGGCCCCCCAGACTGCCCAAGGGGGCCCCAAAACGGCGCTGAAAAACGGCCCAGGATTTGGAACGCGAAGGCAGAATTCGAACCTTCTGCCCCAAGACGCCCCCAGCAGGCCCCCCTGCCTCATCGAGCAACTGCCACCCAGAATGCTGCGCTGGTACGGTGGCGGTATTACCAGAGGCAGCTGGACATCATGGTTTTCAAATCCCTTGCCCTGTCTGGCGGCGGCTCCCTGGAAGGGTGGGAAGGGCAAGACACCCAATACATGTGTTGGAATCGCATGCCCTGCCCGCTCTGGCGGGACCTCCCCAGAGGGGTGGAAAGGGCCTGGAGACTGATGAGTATCCGAATGCCCTGCCCGCTCTGGCGGAGCCCCCCCTTGGGGGGTGGCAGGGACGTGAAAGCATATAACTAGAATGGTGTCCGAGTATCCTTCCTGGCCCAGCAATTCGAAACCATTCGTGTGGAGCAGACAAGTGAAAAAATACGAAACCCTTCGCGCCGTGCATGCCTACGTGCTACAGTGCCACTTAGGAGTCAGCTTGCACCTGCAAAACATGTTCGTGCAACCCACTAGCAACTCGCGCTGCGGCGAACCGCGCGGCCGCAGAAAGGTAGAAGAAGCTAAATGAACACGTCGTATCATGGTCGTCAATGTGGCTGACATGCTGTAAGCGCGTCGCCTCACGGTGACAAGCGGCCCGACCTATGCCACCTACCTGGTGAAAAAGTATGGTGCCAAGCAGAGCAGGCTCCCTGTGATCACCAGCAGTGAATCCCCCTTGGGCAGTGAACCTCCAACAACGCAACTCGCAAGCAAGCGGTCATAACTCCTGCCCTGTCAAACAGGTGCGCCTGAGGGAGGCGTGCCGAGGTCATTCCCCCATCATGTTCCTCCTCGCCGTCCTCCCTTCACCTCCTCCTCCTCCTTCTCCTCCTCCTCCTCCTCCTTCTCCTCCTCCTCCTCCTCCTCCTCCTCCTCCTCCTCCTCTCTCGGAGCAGGGCGAAGATACAACAGCAGCTGCACGTCGTTCCTCGGACCTCTCCCGGGATCCAGACGCACCAGGTCCCCGAGCTGCGTCAAGCCGCGGCGACGAGGGGGCCCCTGAAGGACAACTATCGTTGTTTCGACCCGCCCTCCTCTGAACCTAGAGGCCTCCTAGATGGGGTATCGGAGGATCTCGCCGCATCGCCGATGCATCGGCGACGTCGGCGACGCATCGGCGCCATCGGCGTGGAGAAAATCGGGCTCCACATCGAGCCGCATCGTCGATGAGTCGGCGATGCAGCGCGATCCTCCGACCCCATCTACTCCGAGCACGCCTGGCAAGCCTAGAGAATCTCGCTTTCACGTGCCGTCGCGATCCTGCGGCAGCAGCATCGACTCTGCCGACTTCTCCCCGTCCCATCGCCTGGTCCAAGGCTCGTTGGCCCAGGAGAGCATGAAAGGCACGCCGGGCTCCCCGTCCTCGAGCATCAGCTCTGGCACCCTGTGCATCACCTTCAAGCGCCAGAACGAGGAGAAAGAGCAGGATGAGGATGCGAGGAGGAGGAGAAGGATCAGGAGGAGGAGGAAAATAAGTAGGAGGAGGACGAGGAGGAGGTCGCCAGCCGATCAGATACGTATTCCAAGGTGAAAGGGCCGAAAAATCTTACAATCCCTGGGTACGTGCCGGAAGTGGACTTCCGTGAAAAAGATGATTGTCAACTTATCTAGCCCTTATGTCTGAACAATGAACGTAGTTGATCCCCCCTCTAGTGTACAGTATTTTGTTCAATTGAGGTGCCCCTGATGGGGCTCGCACATTGTTTGTCTTGGGTCTGCGCTCCAGGCCCCCGACTTACAACAACAGCGGCTCAAGCCTAAGATGTCTTCAGAATGATTTGAAGAATCACGATCCCGCTCGGGATTTCCACGCAATTTACTAACGAATTGCGCTCTCGCCTGTGAACCCCTCTCAAATTATGCAAATGCCGCGCCCTCGACACTCAAGAATCGCACTCTCGCCCTGGATTTCTTCACGGATGACTTGGACATCGCGCTATCGCTACGGACTTCCTCGCGATTCATGCAAGACTCACGCTTCAACGACCCGCCCGCTCGACCCGCCCGTGTTGGTCCGCCAAACAACACCATCAGGGTCCACCCGCCTGACGCGCCCGTCTGATTCTGCTGCTTGTTCTCCTGCTCCGAGCGCCTCTCCTGCGAATCGCTCTCGTGATCCATCCTTCTCCCTCCCCCTTGCCCCTTCCCCTCCTCCCTCCCTTCCCGCACTCCGTTCCTTCTCGCTATCTTTCGTCCTGTCGCCCTCCTCCTCCTGTTTGAGGGGCTGCGCCGACTACACGTGGCAGGTAATGAAGATATGTCCTCAGATGGAGAGCGATCGAAGACGAAGCTGGTCCATCGAGGGCTTGAAATACACATGCATATTGAGACACGAACAGATAAGAGCAAACCGTAGTAAGGGTATGGGATTCATATTTCTCAACAAAAAGATCGATCCCGACCTGCGGTAACACATGTGCTTGTTCAATTGAAGTGTCCCTTCTTGGGCTCGCACCCAACAACAGCACCACCTCCCGCCTGATACGTAATGAATTGAAATATCTCACTCCCATTCGAGACTCATCCATGAGTCGCGCTTTCGCTCGAGACGTTGTGCAAGTTCTCACGACGCCGGTCTGGAATCGCGCTCTCTCTCTCTCTCTCTCGGGACTTCCTGACAATTTACTCAGGAAACGCGCTCTCGCCACAGACTCCCTTGCAAGCCCTCCTGCTACTCCCTCTCGACCTCTATCTCTCCTTACGTCTTGTCCCCGTCACTCCTCCCTCCCTTCCCCCACTCCCTTCGCCCTCGCCCCCTCCCTTTCATTATTTCGGTCCTTGTTGTTTTACAGGCTGCGCCAATCACACGTAGCAGGAAAAGACGATGCTGCCCTAAAAAGGGCACGATCAAAGACGGGAGAGTGCGGGTATCGAGCGACTGGGAGACACATGTTGACTGACACGGGAGCATATGAGAACGATCGATATCAAACAGGCTGTTCCAATTAATTTCTCACTTCTGCAACATATTTCTTATTGATATCTCCCTCCCCGGTTGCCATATAGATTGTTTCAATTGAAGTGCCTCTCCCGTGGCGCACCCTGTTATGTACAACAATATTCGGGGACCGACTGATCTGGGTCAATCCACGCTCGGGTCAATCTGGCATGGCAATATCCTGCAAAATTCTGAAGGACCCTGCAGGATCCTTCACCCAAACCCGGGTCAAAGAAATACTGGCTCTGCAGGCTCCTGCGAGATCTGACGCTCTGACTGACCCCCTTTGCATTGGCCCTTTTCAATGGCCCTCGCCTCCTGAGCCCCACAACATTGGGGCTCAGTCAGCTCCGTCGGCGCGGCCGAAATTTGCCCAGCGGCACGAAGAGCTGAAACGCCCAGCGGCGCGGCCGAAACTTGCCTTCCCCACCACCCGCTCCGTCCAATGCTTGCGTGAGCGATCAGGACCGAACAAGATTCAACATGAGAATGCCAGGTTCCACCTTGTGCACGTCCACCCCGGGCCCGTTGAACCAGTAGTGGTAGTAGACGGCAGACGGGCACAACAAAGCACAACAAACTGCACAAGCATCCACCTTCGGAGGTCCGCCCGGATCTCTCGGGTCGGCGCTGGATCCCTCTGGCGCAAGGGGAGGGGGGAGGTTCAACTGAGACACAAGAGATCCGCGCAGATCTCCGAAGGTGTCTGTCTTCCCTGAAATCAGTCAGGCAGCGTCCTACCCCACATGGATGAGGAGGAGGAGGAGGAGATTGAGGAGGAGGAGGAGGGGAGAGGGAGGCGAAGGACGAGGCGAAGGACGGGGAGATCCCCAAACGCCCCCTCTGTGACTTTCTACGGGAACTTCTATTGTTGTTGTGCAATGTTTGGTGCCCTTCTGGACGAAACCGTACACCCCGTGCTGCCGCGCCATCTCGCCCTGGCGCCGCCGGACCTCTCGGGTGGGGGGGCAGCCAACGGCGGGGGACGACGACGAAGACGACGACGACGGCGACGAGGACCACGACGACGAAGAGCACCAGCAGCAGCGGTAGGAAGGCGCCGAGGCTTCCAGGTGAGATCCGCACCGACGCCGCGCCTGGCCTGATTCTCACGGCGCATCCCAGCGCCGGAGGCGCCAACGTCTCGAGAGGAAAGCGCCCGGCGGCGGGGTCGAAAGAGTCGAACCCAGCTGCGTGCAGCAAGTCTGGTTAACCCCTCCACCTTCCCCTGCTTTCGTCGTCCTACCAGAGGGGAGACTGGATGAAGAATAAAGGGGCGGTTCTGGCCACGGCGAACTTCGGCCACTGATAGGTCCCTTGGCCCTTGGCATCAATCCAGAAGGCGGCCCAAAGACCAACGCCCCTCCTGAGTCCCAAATGGGGGCCTTGCCTCAGCGTCTTTCGGGGTCCACCAAAGAGGGGGGGGACCCTGAGAGGGGGCTGAATTTGATCCGCTGGTGCATCGAATTTCCGAAAAACGACGCCCCCCTGCGCGCCCCGATGGTCGACCCCTCCGCCGCGTTCCGGCGGCGGCCGGAGACCTCGCTTTGCATCGCTTCTCTGCGGCTCGCTGCGCCGACGGACCGAACTCAGCCCTCAACCGCCCCCCGTTCAGGGGCGCGCAGACATGCATCAACGATCCATGGCTTTGGCGCGCCGTCGCCAGATCTATGCATCGGGGGAGGTGCCCTTCCCAAAAATGCGGCCGGTGCCGACTCGCTCGGCGGCTGAAATCCGCGATTTCCCACGGAAGCGGGACCCGTCGCCAATCCGCGCCCCCTTGAGCCAAGCTTGCGATCGCCTGAGCTGTGGCGCCCCCCCTTCGTTCGGCCCGAGCCTTGACTGAGTCTCCCCTCCTCGTCCCCCGCCGAACCTCCTTGTCGGTGAGGTCGTAGTACCCCAGCCCGCCCTCCTGCGGGGGCGCTCCGCCGGGGGGGAGGTCTGCGTGCGGCGGCGAGAACGTGCAGGGCGGGGGGGGGGGCACCGGAGGCAAGAACCAATCTCGGCACAGCGGCGGCCCCAGCGTGGCGCTTGCCGCTTTCCTTGTTGGGAATCCTGGACAGAATAACAAAGAAAGAGAAAGAGAAATAACAATGAGGAAAGGGGAAGAGAGAGAGAGAGAGAGAAAGTGAGGGAGGGCACGCCCCAAGAAGGCCCCAATATGGATCGCCGCCGCGGCCCGAGCCCTCTCGAGCAAAATGGGCCAGCATGTGGGCCCGAGGGAGGGGTCCGGATACAGATCTGAAGAGCGCACCGGGTCGAACGGCAGAGGCGCCGCTGTCTCACCGGGCCCATCTGTCTCGAGCCAAACAGAGAGGAGGAGGAGAAGGAGGAGGAGGAGGAGGAGGAGGGGGAGGAGGAGGAGGAGGAGGAGGAGGAGGAGGAGGAGGAGGAGGAGGAGGTGGAGGAGGGGGAGGAGGAGGAGGAGGAGGAGGAGGAGGAGGAGGAGGAGGAGAGGAGGAGGAGGAGGAGGAGGAGGAGGAGGAGGAGGAAAGGGAGGAGGAGAGGGAGGAGGAGAGGGAGCAGGAGGAGGAGGAGGAGGAAGAGGAGGAGGAGGAGGAACAGGAGGAGGAGGAGGAGGAGGAGGAGAAGGAGGAGGAGGAGGTGGAGGAGGAGGAGGAGGGAGGAGGGACTTGGTTTTGTCAGCGCGGGTCCCACAGGAGCCCCGACTCTCCCAGACCATCTCCCGCGATCCTGCGTTTCATCACATCGCATCGGCAGCGGCGCGAAGGCTGCCTGATCCATCGTGGGGCGCTTGCCCTCCTCGTGATAATCGCTTGCTGTGTGATACTGTGGTCGAGAAAGCTTGGCTTTAGAATTGCTGCAACCATGAGTTGACGTTATTTGGTGGCCTTCTTCATTCTGAAATGCTGATTTGTTGCCCAGCAGCCCAACAACAACCTCTAGGCACCGAGAACTTCACAGCCACCTCCGCTTTGATGTTTGCAAACGCGTTGGAGGTATGAGGAAGATTTGGCTAGGACCGCTCGCAGGTCTGAAACAAAAAGTTGCCACCCAGGCGAGGACCTTTGCCACCCAGGCGGGGATGTGGAGCCCGCAAGGACTAGCACGGGGCGCTATTCTCGAAACACCGTACTTCCTCGGCCCGAGCTCCTCTGGCCCGCACCCCTCCCTACCAACGCTATCGGGGCGGCTGGGTCACGAATCGATCCGGCCGAGCCTAGAAAGGCACTCCTCTCTGGGCGCGTGCCGAGAGAGATGGAGAGGGAGCGATGAAGGAACGCGGCCCGCATCGGCGCGGCGGAACCACGAGTCGAGCTGGCCGCACCCGGAAAGGCACCCCGCTCCAGACGCGTGACACACGAAGGGGGGCCCTCTCGCGAAGTGCGGCCGCTCTCGGGGCACCCTCCCTTCGGGCCTTGCCCCACGACCGGATGGCGTCCTCTGCCCACCTGGCTCAGGGCGGGCGTGCCCCCTATGCGGGCGGATTTTCGACGAAAACTAGAGCACAGCCAAACGTTGCGCAAACCGGTCAACGGTTGCCGAAAATCGCCCCCTGACTATTTCAACCGACTTCGCAGGCCTAGAGGTTGCCACCAACACCAATATCGGCGGTGCGCCTCCACCGAGGGAAGACGATCCCGATCTCGGCGATGGTGGTAATATTCTGGCTCCCAGGGTAACCGAAATAATACCACCAGCACCGAAATCGAGGATCATCTTCCCGCTGAGGAGGCAGCCCCCTGTGATGGTGTTGGTGCCAATTTCCAGGCCTCCAACGACTGCCTCCAACCACTGCCAAATACAAACAAATGAAAGGATTCCACATATTTTCCTATATTTTCTGGATTTCTGGATTCCCCCCCACTTCCGATATTTCCCAATATTTTCTGAAACGATTAATTGTGTCTGTGTGTTTTTTCCCCTCCTGAACTATTTCAATCGACTGCTTCGGAAGTCTTCCTCCTGCTTGGGGACGCGCCCGACTCGGAGCCCACCCTGGCCCTGCCGCCCGCGCGGCCGCAGCCAAGAGGCATCGCGGGGGGGCCCCGCGGGCGGCGGAGACCCGCGGGGCCCCCGACGAGGGGGGCCCGCCCGGCGCTCGCCAAGAGCGGGCCTCGCCTCTCGAGGCGTCGAGGGACTCGCCGCCGCGGGCTCCTCGCCGATCCCTCGGCGAGAGGAGCCCGCCGATGCCCTCTCGACGTCTGCCCCGCCCCCCCCCCCCCCCGCGGCGGACCCCCCCCCCCCTCTGCGACCCCCCTCGTCGAAGGCTGTGGCTCTCCAGACCTCCCCCGTCGCTCTCTAGGCGTACCCGCTACCGTGAGGGGCCTCCCGGATGGGGCCCGCGCAGATGGGGTCGGGGGATCGCGCCGCATCGCCGATGCATCGGCGATGCCTCGGCGATGCCTCGGCGATGCCTCGGCGATGCCTCGGCGGTGCATCGGCGACGTCGGCGTGAGGCAAGTCGGGCTCCACATCGGGCCGCACCGGCGAGGTGGCGCGATGCTCCGACCCTGTCTGGGAGGCCTACGACCGTACCCGCGTGGCACGAGGAAGAGTGTCCCTGGGTCCTTTGCTCAAACTCTGTGAAGGGCCCCGGGACACACAAATAAATACACACAAATAAAAGGAGTCCCCATGTTTCCCATATTTTCTGGGTTTTTGTCTTCCCCCCCACTTCCCATATTTTCTAATATTTTCTGGGGAATCGAGGATGAAATTGTGTCTGTGTTTTTTTCCCTCCTGACTCTGAGCCTCAACCTTCAGTCCTGAATACTGTATTCAAGCCGATCCGTCGAAGGCAACTCCTGCCGGAATCTCTGTCCGCTGCGCAGCCCCGGGGCGAGGAGGAGGATGGCAACGGGGTGTAGCAACTCGGCCTGGAGTGAAAATGGGAACGATGACACAATTAGCTGGTTTCCCTGGCGCCTCCTGGCGCTGGAGGTTACCACTCATCGAGGGAAGTACCCGAAGGCGCGGTCGAAGCCGGCTGCAGGCAGCAGATTTCGCAAGCCCCTGTTTCCCGATCCCCTCCGTTCCACCCGAC
Organism: Prorocentrum cordatum; assembly: GCA_963575745.1. NCBI lineage: Eukaryota > Dinophyceae > Prorocentrales > Prorocentraceae > Prorocentrum > Prorocentrum cordatum. The sequence continues at coordinate 78,814 of CAUYUJ010018201.1, forward strand.
TCGGTGATCCTCAGCAGATGTGTTCAGCGCCAGCGTCAGGTCGGGCATGTCCCCCTCAAGGCGGATTCTGGATGATAAGTCAACCATGCCCCAAAAAATGCGCAGAACAACGGAAACATATCCCCAAACGTCCCAAGAATATGTTTTGACGATTCTTGCAGATATTCCTCCTGCAGAGGAACAGGCCCGACTCAGCGCCCGCGCTAGCCTGCGCCACCGAAGCCCCCCGAGGCGACGCCGGCGGCGCAGTGGGGGCCGCGCGGGGCGCGAGCCATCGGCGAAGCTGGACGGGGTGAGCACACGCTGGGCGGCCAACCTCCTCCTCGAGGCCTTCCTCCTCCTCCTCCTCCTCCTCCTCCTCCTCCTCCTTCTGCTCTTCCTCCTCCTCCTCCTCCTCCTCCTCCTCCTCCTTCTGCTCCTCCTCCTCCTCCTCCACCTCCTCCTCCTCCTCCTCCTCTCCTCCTCGAGGTCCTCCTCCTCCTCCTCCTCCTCCTCCTTCTGCTCCTCCTCCTCCTCCTCCTCCGCCTCCTCCTCCTCCTTGCACACCTCCCGAGGATCACCGGCCGACCCGAGGCTGTACCATGCCCCCGGCCACAAGAGCCTCCTCCTCCTCCTCCTCCGTCTCCCCCTCCTCCCCCTCCGCAGCCGTTCTAGCTCGGGCAAGTGCCTGAGCTTGCAGCGGCGGCCGAGTGCTGCTGCGAGCCATTTGGCTTTGCATTTAGTGAGCTCCTGTGGGAGCAATCTACGGGCCCCCAAGGGCATTCCTCATGTCCAATGGCGGCATTGTTGATACCTGGACCAACATATGTACAAGGCAGCCCCCCAACAAGTACGCCGTGCAGTCAGCTGAGCACAATGCGAAGGGTCACCAACAACGCCAGCTTCGTGGGTGGCACTCGTCGTGACGATAAACTGGCACAGCGTCTTGATGAGTTGCAGCGTGAGTCTGACAAGCTGGTTGCGGGTGGTTCCCCTGGTCCGAGCTCTCCTGGTGGCAGTACCAAGGAAAAGGCCAAGGACCCGAAGGACCAGAGGATGAAATACGTGACAGCATCAAGCAGCTGGAGGTGGCCATCACCCATCTGCAGCAAACTGGGTGATGCTGGCAAGAGTGCTAAGGCGGAACTGGATGCAAGGCTTGAGGCGGACCGCCGAGAGCTGGCGTCCAAGCCCCAGCTCGCCCAGCACACGAACGTTGGTCGCCGGCTGGCGAATGCTATCACCAAGAAGAAGCTGGAGCAGCAGATCCACTAGCAGACCATGGAGATCGCCATGGCTCAGGAGAAGGTCGATGGCATGCGGTCGCAGTTGGTTGCTACTGATCGCGAGATCGAGGCACTCAATCTGGGATTGGTTCGCACGCTCCCGACTGCCCCTTACGTTGACCTCGAGCTGGACCCTCACTTGCTGGCCGAGGTAGATGACAAGGAACAACTCAACGCGATGCTTAACTCCGACACGTTCAAGACGTTTGATGACTTGCTGGCGGGCAATCAGAGAGCAAGGGCACCCAAGACTACCCCGTGTCGGCGTCCCCGTTCGACGTTGGAACTGCTGGCGCGCCCGCTAATGATGGGACTTGTGGCACTGATTATCCTACTGGTGGCGGTCAACCTGAGGAGCGACCCACGCCAAGCTTCGATTACGAGATGGACCTCGGCGATGATCTGGTCGACGAGATCATGCATGCAGCCCTCCGCGTCGACAGGCGGGATTTCCTCGGGCAGTTCAATAGTAAGCCTTGCAAGAAGCCGCGTGTGAGGTAGCACCAGGCTCCCCCGCTGCTGCGGTCTGCGTATGTCCAAATTCGGAAGACCTGCTCCACCTCCGCCTCCTTTCGGCTCCTTCACTCCCTCGCCCTGGCCTCTTGACCTGGGCGGGTGCATCGAGTCCTGCTATGGTAACAGTTGGACGCCGCTGAGAGAGAGAGAGAGAGAGAGACTCTGCTCTACGACGGCGCTTGTCCTGCTGCCGCAGGAGATCGGCGCGCCGGAGGATCGCGAAGGGGAAAGAACCTCCTCGACGGCGGGCCTCGGGTGGAAAATGTTGCGTTCCCCCCTCCACTTCTGGCGAATTTGGCAGGCCCCAGGCTGGGGACTGCCGTGCTTGCTGCATGCGAGCGGGCCTACGACGGCCATCGGATTCTCCTGGCGTCGTCGCGCCTGGGCGCGTCATTCACGCGTTTTGTTGATCTCCCAGGTTGGCCACCTTCGAATGTGATTTCCTGTTGCACCAAGTCTGGCACGGGCTCGTGTTCGCTCAACCTCACGCTGTCAAGACATGTTGGTGAGAGGTTCGGGGAAAAAAAACACAGGTTTGCTGCGGGAGGGGATTGGAATCTGGACCCGCACCTCGTCGACTCTACGGGATTAGCTCGCAGGGTGGAGGGTGCGTTCATGGTCCCGATCCTGGCGAACCTGTCTGTCTCCTGAAGGTTGACCATCATTGATGTTTTCCTGGCTGGCACGGCGTTTGCTCGAGTTTGCGACAAGATCGAGGCGGACACTTCGTGGACTCACCGCCCGCGCCGCCCTGTGCAAATCACTCTGCGGCCTGATGCTGCGCGGTGCTATCAGCTGGCGTATCGGTCGCGTCAGAAGCTCCCGACGAAGCTTCCTTGCGGCCCCACTTCCAGGCCCAAACATTGGACACTTTGTAGGACTATAGCGGATGACGCTGCTGCCCATGCCTTGGCGCGGCTGGTGGGCGAAGCCTGGGAGATGCTAACGGTTGCCTGGAAGCATTTTGCTAATCAACTCCAGCTTGCGCTCGAAGCTTTTACGGGGGTGGAGTTCAGGAGCATGGGTCACATAGGGGATATGCTCAAGCAGAAGTGGACTCTTATTTTTGCCAAACCCAAGGCCTTTTGCCCCCATGGCGAGAACTGCGGATGTATCTGGCTGGCAAAACACATGACCGAAACGGTTGGGGGGTCTTCGCGAGGCTCCAGCAGGCGCCCCAGGATCCCGAGTTTACGGACCCCAGTAAGATCCAACAACTTTCTGATGATGCCAACCACCATATCCAGCAGCTGCTCATGAGCGTGGTCAGATTGGGCGGTGCACCCAAACGTGTTCAAGTCACTCGTAAGCATAGATATGCTGGTCTGCGACGTGGAGCCCTGCTGCACGAGGAACATGCTTTTCCGCCCGTGCATCACACCCCCGCGCGCCGCAGTCGTGAGGTCCTGGGCGCCCTACCCGCACCAGGGAGACGCATCGGAGTGGGCATTTGGCATGCAGACGCCTGGGCCAAGCAGGCTCTCCTCCTCCACCCCCAAGCCGGCATGCATGGAAGAGAGGAGGTGGACAGGGCATGCAAGTCTTCGGATGTCGCGGCGAAGGTGGCTTGCACGGTGCTGGCGGCCTTCCCCGCGGAGGAAGCCGATCGGTTGCCGAGTGGTCCGGAGGCCGAGTTTGTAAAATAAGGAGGCTGGCGCGCCTGGCAGGAGCTCGATTTTGGGCGTGCGCGTTGTCTGCGCTGTCCCCTGCGTGCCTCGGACATCGCGAAGCGACCCATGTTAGGTTGCAAAGGCCCTCGTAAAACTTGGCGTGGCGTCCTGGGGCACACGTTGGCCCACTGTATGGTTGAGAAAAGAGAGCAACCGCTAACTCTCTTGTTTGCTGCACCACGTGCAAAACCTACTCCTCTACACGATGCTATATGCTCGGCACAGAGCGCCTCCAACGACCGGTGTCTGAAACTACCACCAATCTCCCCCGAGTTGTTTCATGCTTGCATCCTCGCTACCGTGATGCCACCACAGTCAGCGAGAGCATGAGGCATGGAGCGGCGTTGTTCTGTCATGCAGCCCAGCGACCCCCGCCTCGTGAAGTCAGTTTGCCTGCGCCGACCACTGGAGTGAGACCTACCCCGGGGATGTTGGCCCTCCAGGCGCGTATGGCGGCAACGAGAACTGCCAACATGTCTCGCTGAGCGCCACTGATTAAACATGTCGGAGCCTGCTCCATACTTGTCTGGGTGGGTGGTGGGGTCGTGGGTCGGATCCTGTGCTGGGGTTGCCACAAAACAACACCAGCCCCACCTAACTCTGGTGGTCCCAGGCGGGACTTCACTGCCTGTTTCTTCAGTCCCCTGGTCTCGCTGCTAGGTCCGACGATCAGCGTTGGACGCTTTTGTTTTCTTGGACGGACCGCGGAGCAATTTCCACGCCCTGTGGGCGATGTCGGCAGCCGTGATTGATGCGTCTGGCGGACATCGTCGGACGCCCTATTGTTCCAGGGAGGGCACTCACATTGCGTGCTCCCCTATCGAACCCGAGTGCCAGCCGCGTTTCGGTTTGCCATCGTTTGTTTAACGGTCAGGCCCAATGGGATCGCTGATGAAAAAATTCTCCCCCTCCTCTACCTCCTCCTCCTCCTCCTCGAAAAAAAAAGCTGCCCGATCCCATTCGGAAGCCGAAGCTCCGCGCTCATCGTGTTAAACGGGGCAATTATGGCGCGATCCTCGCTGCCTGGGACGCTCCTGGACGGCCCAGAAGACGAAAGCGCGGGAAAGGTATAACATTAGTACCTTTATCCTCCTCTCAACTACGGCCAAACCAAGGACAATAACATCCTTCAAAACATGAGACCTTGCGCCAGCCGAATTGCAAACAGTCAAAGGTACCCCACCCCAAGATGCACAAACGCATCCAACAAACACGAAAAACATTAGGATACCCTCCCCGAGCCGTCCTCGATCTCATACCTCGGTCCGACAGTAAACGGCCTCGAATGGGATCCGTTGCCCCCCCCACCCGACGAGCCGCAGCTCCTCCACGCTCAGCGGCTTCCGGATGCCCTCGGCCGAGAAGGGCCGCAGCAGCGTCCACTCGGTGAAGTTTGCGCCTCCCCTCCCCCTTCGGCCCTCCTCACCCCGTACGATCCGAACGCCTCTAATTTATCCCCCCCTCCGCATCCTCTTCCTCCATACGCCCCCCTCCTCCTCCTCCTCCCCCATCCCCTCCTTATCCTACTCCCCTGTCCCTCCCTACCCTCCTCCCCCTTCTCCCCTCTCCCCCCTCAATATGATCCTGATCCCTCCACCTCTCCACCTCGCCCGCCCCCCCCTCATCCTTTTACCCCTCCCTCTTCTGGGCCGCGGGCCCAAAGTATAATTCTGACCGGGCCAAGACGAGCAACGTCGGGTTTGGATAAATCGAGGGTTTCTGAGATCCACCTCCTCTCGAAGATGTCTCGGGCGCCGCGGTCTCCTCGGCTTGCTCTAGAACGCTCTGAGAGGGCTCCGGGCGCTCCGGAACGGATCTGATGTCGTCTGCCCAGCGCTTCCGCGGTTCCTGAGCGTGAGAAGGAGGACGCACGAGGGCGAGGACGAGGATAACGAGATGGGGGGGAAGCGCAGCAGGACACTGGCCATCGCTCGGACGTCCATTCCCTGTGCTTTTTTGGTTTCGTGCGTGGCTTTTTCGCTAAATGATCAAGGATGCTCCTCGATGGCCCTCGCCGAGAAAAAATGCACACGTCCGAGCGATGTCAGGAGGATAGGGGGGGAAAGCGCAGCAGGACAGGGAAAGAGGACAAGCTGGGTGCGACCGCGGCACATCTGTGGTCCTGCGCCCATCCGGCCGTTCCTTCCCGCTGCGCCGGATCCTTTTTTTCCTGTCCGCCGACCAGGACTTCTGGGACTTAGTGGGCCCTGGAAACGACAGGGCCGTTTTTTTACCGGTTCCGTTTTGCCGTTTTTTTTGCCGGTTCCGACGCCGTTTTTTACTGGTTCCGTCGCCGTTTTTTGACCGGTTCCGGCTCCGGTTCCAATCCTGGAGCCGTTTTTTGCCGTTTTCGGTCGCCGTTTTTTTTGCCGTTTTTGTTTCTAAGGGACATTTTTTGGAAACGGTGAAAAAACGGCCCTGCCGTTTCCGGGGCCCACAAAGTTCTGGGATCAGGCAATCAGGTGTGAACCCCACCCCAAGGCTGGGCCTAAAGCCTAAACGTTGTTGTTTTCGTCCTTTGTTCGTTATGTTGTTCGTTTTGCTCTGCCTGTTTTCCTGTACCTTCCCTCCCAAGACGGAAAAACAAAATACAGCCGAGGTCCAGCAAAACAGCGTTTGGGTCCAGCGCAGCCCCACCCCTGCAGGCCAGAATTCTGGAACGCTCACGGGGGTTCAAAGCTCGAAGGATGAACTCCAGCGGGCGTGTCCAACATCCCCGCCTCGAGGAGACGCGCAGGGGAAGGGTTCGCACGTGGGCCCGGATGGATGACCGGGATGCCCACATGGAAAAAGGGGTGCGGGGGGGATGCAGGAGGTCGGGCGCGCGCAGCCTCGCGGAGTCGACCCTATGCTGCCTGGCGGTCTGGCGCACGCCCCACGCTCGATGGGGGCACGCCACGTTTGCATCCCCCGGGACACCCCTGGCGGGAGAAGTCTCGAAACGATGCAGTGCAAGGTATTTCCGATGCCCTTGGGGGGGTCACAGCAACTAGGGGGGCAGCAGGGGGCAGGGGTTGTGGCGGCGGACGTCACACTGGAGATACGCCAGAGGATACTGGTGGTGGTCTCTCTGGAGGCCTTCGGAGGTCCATAACAATACCGCAACATCAACGCAATATGCACAGCAGTGCGGCGACGACATAGCGCTCCTGTGAGCACCGCGTTGAACCTGCGAACACAAGGTGCCTGTGAGCACCGCGGTGACTGCTTACCCCCGCCACAGGGTTCTGTCACAGGGGTGCCAATGTTGGGGGAACAAGCGGAGTGGCCATCAGGCCTGTGTGAATACAAGCCCCAGGCACACAGTCAAGTCTCTGAGTCCAGACATTATCAGTGAGGACGCAAGACTAGCGAGACGACCACGTCGGAACAGTTGCTACGGGGTCAGGCCAAAAAGCTCCGAGATCTGAGGTTACAAACGAGTCTGGAACGCGAGGGTAACCTCGATGAACCATGGCGAGTCTTTGACCCTGTTTGAACCGGTGAAAGCTTCTGAAGGCCTCCAGAAATCGGCATCGTCGTTGTCGCTTTCGCCCCTCCTTCTCCTTCTCCATCTTCTTCCTTGTCCTCCTGTGTCTGCCCTCGCTATCCTCCTGCTGCTGGAACGCCATGAGCGGAAAATGCGATGGGCGCTCAGATCACAAACATGTTGACCAGCGTGGACCCCAGACTGTGTAGCAATATATGTTGCACTCCATATGAAGAATATTGTGATTGCGTGGTGAAAGTATTATCCCATACCCTTGTCCAGGGTTGCTTGACGCCCACTGCGGGTAAGATCGTTTTACACTAGGAGGGCAAAGCCGCTGCAGAAATATAGCGTCCGAAATCTGGCAATGCGAGATCACTTCATCCAAGAGACAATGCATTGGCGCGCGCGTTGCAAACAACTGGCAGACACATTGGGCAGAAGGACTCGTCCGCCGAGCTTTGGAACAATTAGCGCACAGGCGAAGATCAAATAACATGAGCGATCCGGCTAACTCAACGGGGGGGGATCAGCCCGCGCAGCAGCCTTCAAGGGGAAAGCCGCCGAGATGGGGACCTCCCAAACTGTCTGAGCTCACACCCGAGCTGATGTGGCCCCAACGGTTTGGGGACACGCTTTGCAGACCCAAGGGAAATAACTGAAGACCTACCAGACCATCCCAACCCAACCCGAAGACCCGAATTTCGGGTTGGGGGGGGTACGGGTTCCTGTTTTTTTTAATTTTCCCGGACCCCCCCCACTGGAAATGGAGGGCAAATTGAAGCCTTCGGGTTGGGTTGGGGCGACTTGGCGGAGGGAAATAACAGAGCCACCCCCAAACCATCAAACCCCGGAACCCCACAGACCTGCGAACGCCCACGCGTCGAGACACGTCGCGCCCTGGCGCGCCCCCAGGAAGCCTCTCGCGAGGCGACCCAACGGTAAACCCATGTGAAAACAGTCATCCCACAACTCGCTCCACGTCGCCCGCCATGCCCGCGATCGCGCCGGGGCGCAACCGTTCCTGCCACGCGCCCCCCAGCAGAGTGACGAGCCCTGGCCCCAAGCAAACGAGCCATTGGTTTCGCGAGCTGCAGCCTGCCCAAACGAGGTGCGCCAGCGTTTGAGCCAAGGGCGCACGCGCGCCTCCAAACAAACGGTGCGCAGCCTGCGGGATTCTTCCCCCGGACAGGGGTGGGGAGAAGTATTATGTTGCGGAGCGCTGTGGGAGATCCGCCGGCCCTGTCAGCGTGCGTGAGGGGCTTGTCTGTTCGAGTCGTCGTCTCCGTCAGTCGTCGTCTGTCGTCCCCTTTCCCTGCGCCCTCCTCCTCAAGCGAGTCAGCGAAAGACAAATCTAGCAATGTCGTAATTGTCGTATTCGAGTCGAAAGGAAACCCCTTCCCTTTGATCCCTCTCTCGTCGGGGGTGTGGGGGAGTTGGTGGCGCTTCGGGAGGGGGGGGACCGGGGGGCGAGGGGGTCCAGGGGATTGCAGAGGAGGAGGGTCGGGTACGCGCATCCCCCTCTAGGGGTCCCAGAGCCTCAAAAAGTACCAAGACAACCCGACAACGCTGCTACCATCCCTCCTCCCGGGGAGTCCCAAGCCCAAGAGGGCCCCGAGAGGCCACCACGGGGCCCCCAGGCGTCCCCAAGGAACCGCAAGGAAGACCGAGAGGGCTCCCAAAAGGCTCCCAAGACACCTCCTCGGGGTTTCGAGGGGGTTCTTGGACACAATCAAGCCCAAACGACGGGGTGCAGCGAAGCGGCGACGGCGACAAGATGGCCGCCAGACCGACAATCAGGACCAGACGACCGGTGGCGATGAGGCGGCGACGGGGCGGCGACGGCGACAACGCCAGATCGACAATCAGGCCCAGACGACGGGTGGCGACAAGGCGGCGACGGGGCGGCGACGGCGACAACATCGCCGCCAGATCGACAATCAGGCCCAGACGACGGGCGGCGACGAGGCGGTGACGGCGACAACATAGCCGCCAGACCAGGAATCAGGCCCAGTTCCGAAGGACATAAATAAGAACCACAAAATGCAAACACTGTTTGTGGAATGTAGATTCAGCTGCGGAACAACTGAGTGCCGAAGTCGGCGAACGCCACCACACGCCTACGAGCGTGAGGAGAGGGGTAACATCACTCCACCGTGCGTCAGTGACCGTTACGGAGAAGGGGTGAAGGGGGCAAAAAGGAGATATTTGACGTCAACGCTCAAATTAAACTAACTACTCCGACGGTAGGACTCGCATGAGAATCCTCTCGGTTAGTCTGGAATTAACCCTCATCGTCGTCCTCATGATTGGTGAGGCGCGCGTACTGTCTCCTCTGCGTGATTCTCGTTCTCGCCCTGGCGCAAGCCCGAAAATGATGACAATTACAGAACTTGGATGAACCGCTCGAATTAGTAACGTGCGGGCCCCATAGGGAGGAGGCTCCCGCTTGCGACTCCCTCGCATTTCACTCAAGGACAAGGCTCCCGCACGAGACTTTGTCCAGATTCAAGGCTCAAGGGCCCGAAAGCGACGACAGTTACAGGAACCGGATGATCCTCTCGGATTGCTAACATGATCTGCGGGCCCCATAGGGAAGGGGCTCCCGCCTGCGACTTCCTCGCATTTCACTCACGGACGAGGCTCCCGCACGAGAGTTCCTCCAGATTCAAGGCTCAGGGGCCCGAGTTTGACGACATTGACAGGAACTGGATGACATTCTCGGATTACTAACATGATCTGCGGGCCCCATAGGGAGGAGGCTCCCGCCTGCGACCTCCTCGCATATCACTCACGGACGAGGCTTCCGCACCAGACTTCCTCCAGATGCTAGGCTCAGGGGCGAGAACAGGATGACAAGTACAAGAACCGGATGACCCTCTCGGATTAGTAACACGATCTGCGGGCCCATCCCGCCTTCGACTCCCCCGCAGTCCACCCACGGACGAGGCCCGCTCGTATGAATGACATGATGCGCGGGCACAGCGAGGGGGCTGCCGCCTGCGATTCCTTCGCAATTCACCCACGGACGAGTCTCCCGCACGAGACCACGATTCCGATGAACGCATCTGTGTGCGTGCGACGATGATGATGAGGATGATGGTGTGAAAGTGTTGATGGTGCAGATGATATGGTGATCTTGAGCGATATGGAGATGATGATGAGGAGGAGGATGATGATGATGCTGGTGATGAGTCGAGTGCGTGAAGGAAAGCTCGTGTGTGGTGTATATATGACTGATGATCATGGTGTGAGTAATTGTGTGAATGATGATGATGATGCTGATGGTGATGATGATGGTGATGCTGATGATGATGTTGTGAAAGATGATGAGGCTGGTGCTGTTACGATGATGATGGTGTGTGATTGAATGACTGATTGCGCGAAGGTAGAAGAGGAGGGGGTGAGAAGGAGAACTAGTGCGCGGGGTATCCAGAGAAAACAAAACACCCAGAGAAGATGTGGGAAACACAAGCTCCCGCCGACCCCAGAAGCGGTCGTTCTCGGGAATGGGGTGGTACTGCGGGAAGTAGATCGCCAAGACCTTTCGAGGTCAGGCTGGAGGGACCCACTGCGAGGGGACCCCTACCGGTGTTCACCACACGCGCGCCAAGCAAGTACGGCCGAACATCAATGTTGGAATGACAAACGGAGGAGATATCCCATGCAATTGAGCTATCCCATGTGCATTATCCTAGGCCCGCGCGTGGGTGGCTGTCTGGTCACGATGCGTGGTGGACATACCATCATCCTCCTCGTAAGTACCAGCAACAACACAACCACCACCATTATCAGCACCACCGGCATCGGCCTCGTCATGATCGTCAGCAGTGTCATCATGAGCGTCGTCACAATCATCGTCATTATCACACTCATCGTCATCAGCGGCACCATAATCATCATCATCAGCAGCAGCAACAACACCACCACCATCGCCACCATCATGACCGTGAGACCCATCACTATCACCACCACGGTCAAAATCATCACCGTCCTCCCTGGCGATCTGAGCGCGCCGGGTGGCGATGCCAAACGCGGTGCCAGTGTACTGCCCATCGCTGACCCAAGAAACTCGCGCAAGAAAATCAAACATGAATGATTATGCTGTTGTGTCATGTCCGGCCTGCTCATGCTAGACTCCGTCTCATCACCCTCCCATTCACCATTCTTCTGAATACCACCCTCTTCCCTCCCCTGCCCACGTCCTGGAAATATCCCTTCCTCTCCGTGTACGTTTTTGTTCGGCAAGATTGTGCCGAACCGGTCCGGTCCGGAAACCGCTATTCCAGATTTCGTAATAAATGGAGGGTGGTCTCATTTCGGGGGGGGGGTCTCTTCCAGGCTATCTTGGAGGGCTTGGGGGGTCTGGAGACGATGTTTTGGAGGGTTCTCCCACGGGGGGTCTGAAATGGCTTGTCTTGGAGGGTCCAGACCCCCTCCCTTTTATTTCGAAATCTGGAGTACCCCTCCTGGCACCCCACGCCAAGCCCGGCCCAAGAGGCGAACTCCTGGAGGCAGCGCTCGGCCTGTGCATCCCGCACAAGAAAAGGCACTGCTCCGCGCCACGGGTTTGCTTCGGACGCGCACGCGGGCTTTCTGCCAAGGGCCTGCCGAGGCCTTCGCGGCCGCCTGGAAGCAGGCCTCGCGGCTGAAAGCGGCTGCCCATCATCACCCTGCGGCGCAGCGCCTGAACTGCCCCACGTCTTGGGAGGAGGTCCTGAAACAGGACTTCCCCATGACGGCACCAGTAGAAACCTGGCAGCCTTGCGCACAGCGCCTTGTGCAGCGTGCGCGCTCTCATCGGACCTGGCCGGCCCCGAAATAGGGTTTGTGCCACAGGGCCAGGTGAACCCTCTGCACTACCTGGGCGGTGGGCATTCAGGCTCCGGGCGAGACTTACACGCAGTCCGCCCAGCCGACCCACTTCCACGGGCCTCCCTGGACCCGCCAAAATTGCGGGAAGAGGGCACGCGCTTCCACCAGAACAAGGACCACGTGCGCATCTGGTACGACAGCCCCACGTGCCAGCGCAGGCCCTTCAACGCTGACGGTGGCTCCCGCGTGGACCGCGAAGTCCACAACACCTGGGCCAACAGCAGACAGCCAGCGTATAAGGCAGGCGAGCCGTGTCGGTGGCACTGCGCCCGCTGCTTCAGAGACGACCTACGATCTGGCCGAACAGAATGTGGATATCCCAGAGCAGGTCAAAATTGGCACCTTCTTGAGGGACCAAGACGCGCAGCAACCACCCGACCTGAACACGCTCGACGAGCGCCCCGTGCCCACGCACTGTAGCGTCCCCAAACCAGATGCCACCAATTCCCTGGAAGACATCCCCCTGGACCTTGTTGGCCAGCACGATCTGCTCTCCCTGGGCACCACGATCCCCCCCCAAGCAGACGGACGATGACCGGACGGGCGGGGGCGAGTCCACGCGGTCGGCCGGAGCGCCAAGTTGGGCGCCCGAGTTATCCGGGGTAACTCGGGTCCGGGGTAACTCGGGTTTGGATTCCCGAAAAGACGAACTTATCGCTGACCCGAGTCACCCCTGATGATTCGGGGCTCTGACCAAGTGCGACGGCTGCCCGATGACCAGACCGCTGCTCCGCTGGAGGCTCGGCGACGCACCCGGGGGGGGCATGCTCGCCTCTCTTGCCCGGCTGCCGCCCCCGCGGGCGCCACGAGCCCGCGGCCCTCGGCCTGCCCGCCTGTCCTGGCTGGCTCCGGGGACGCCTGGCCCAGCGGTGGCACGCCGGCTGGCACTGTGAGCGATGCCTGGTCCGCGCCTGGGATGCCCGGCCCCCCGGCGCCTCCGAAATCCTGGCGCCAGACGGCCCCCAGGTGCACCCAGCCAAGCCGTCTGCGAGGCATCGGGGATCTTCTGACTCGGGTCAATCCAGACCCGGGTCAGCAGGAAACCACTTTGCAAGACGTTTGTGCTGCCAGCGTTAGCAATCGGTATGGCATGCCGAACAAGCGACTATATAACCCCCAGCAACTAGAGATGTAAGCCATTCTCCCAACTGTAACTAGATAGCAAGTCCAACCATGCTTTAGCATTCTGATCCCTGGCTCATAAGGTTTTTGCATGTCGATTGTGAGGTTGGGAGTGATCTCGGCCAAACCTTGTTACAGTCAAGATCGATTTCGTTTATAAGAACGATGGTAAGCCTTGAAGCCAGATATCAAGTTACGTTCAGGATACGTTCAGGATACGTTCAGGATACGTTCAGGATACGTTCAGGATACGTTCAGGATACGTTCAGGATACGTTCGGGTTACGTAACCCTGTATGCGCCTCTTGATGGATCGGTATCCTTACAGTATGCCCGCACAAGGATGGGCAATCATCCCAAGGGTACCCGTGCATCCTTGCTTTTTCGGTCCATCATTGGCCTCTTTCGTTGGGCGTTCCCCGCTCAAAAAACCTCGAAACGGCCTTCTATGGCCCTCGCGTCCTTGCCGTGCGTCCTTATGGTACGGGTTGGCTGTACCACCTTTCGGCTCAAACTTGCGCCTCGCCCTCCGGCGCCCTGCGCCCGTTTTCAGGACCGAATCCGCCGCCCGGGAGGAAAGAGGGGGAGAGAGGGAGAGAGGAGGGAGAGAGACGGGAGGAGAAGAGGAGGGAGAGAGGGGGAGAGGGCGGAAGGAGGACGGCGGAAGGAGGAGGAAGGAGGGAAGGAGGAGCAACACACACAGGAGGGAGGTAAGAGGAGGGCGAAGGAGAAAGGCGAGAAGATCGAGGAGGGGGCAATCCGATACAACACGGAACACATAACATAGCATTGCAACGCCGAGGAGGAGAATAGCAGAGGATGAGGATAAGCACGGGCGACGATAAGCACGAGGAGGAGAAGAGCGGAGGAGAGGCGGGCTTGGACCACGACTCATCGCACATTCAAGTATCGGGGAGACGTAAGACTCGGGTACGGGGGACTCGGGTTGGCCCGATGAGGCCATCATAAAAATGACGAGGCCCAATCTGAAATGTGACGCGAGCTCCCGCTGCAGACATCCCACGAAAACTGGACCGTCAAAATCCAGGACGTGCTCGTCAAAAAAGTCGGCAAACCCAAGTTCTGGCTTACTCGGGTCTTGCGTTTCCCCAGAAGTAGCATGCTCACGACAATCGCGTTGATTACACGTTGTAGCCTCGGTTGCGCGATGCTGACGCTGCTCGTTGCGATATCGTGGGATCGCGGCTTCGGGGACGCGCGCGCGCGCCGTAATTTCAATGAGATTGCGATCGCAAGAGTCGTAAGTATTGTGAGCTCGCGCGTCCGAGCTCACAATGCTTACTACTCTTGCGACTGCGGGGTCACAAGCTCGTTGCACTTGCCCTTTCCGTAATCGTTTTGGCTCAAATCGTTTGGGCGCGGCCGCTTCGGCGGGTCCATGACAGAGCCGCCTCCGCACGTGCTTCTCGGGCCGCGCGCTCTCGAGGGCAATGCAGGCGCGTTGACGAGAGGCGACAAGGACTCCATCCTCGGCGAGTTCGGGTGCAGAGCTACTGTCAGGGGGCGCCGCAGCGGCGTCAGGTACTTAGCCGTGGTGGGACCTCCCACTCAAGTGCACGAAGCATGGCGCGCCGCCATGCACGCCATCGCCGAGAATGGCGTTCCTGTCCGTTCGACGGCAGCATCGCCATCAACAGCTCACGCTAAGGATGCACGCTCTCCGACGGCAGGCTCGTCATCACAACAGTCCGCGGCGTCGCGGTTCTCTCGTGGCTTGCCGCCGCCGGGGCTCGAGCTTCAGCACTTGCCGATCGACGTCCATGTGCACAGCGTCTATTCTGACTGGCGTTCATCTGTGCTTCCGTGTGGTTTCGAGGATATTGTGGGTCGGCAGCGGGTCCCGTTGCGAGATGAAGTCAATTCGACATTCCCGCATTTCGGTGAGCCCATCTGCCGGGAGGTGCAAATATTGCATGACGCTTTGATCCGCTCAGCGCCTGCCGGCACGTGGGCGGCCGATGAGCAGCCTGCGTATGTTCGCCCGACTTCCTGCGCACCCCGCTCGCACTCTGGCATTCAGTTTCAGTAGTTTGCCCAGCCAGTCGTGGTGCGCGCAACTCTGTGCACAGGATTTCTCTTTGGTAGCTGTGTCAATGCCAAGCTCTGCTGGGCCGAGGTGAATACACGGCCCACCTGCCGCCATCGGTCGCAACATCATCACATCATCCAATTCATCGCCACATCCAGCACGCGTGACACCATCGTTGACATGTTCGCATTGGGTGTTGCGCACTTGGATCGTCGTCGCCATCGTCGCCGCGAGCCCACGTGAGGAAGACGGGCAGTTAGATAAGGGAGAGCAGCAGAGGACACGAGGGCTGGAGGGGGGGAGACAGGGAGAGAGGAGGGGTGGGAAGGGGGAGAAAGGGGAGGAGAGAAAAACGGGGAGGCAGAAAGAGAGCGATAGAGAGAGAGAGAGAGATAAAGAAAGCGAGATCAAGAGAACGAGAGAAGGAGAGAAACTGAGAGACCGATACAGAGAGGGAGAGAGGAATCTATATATATATATATATATAGAGAGAGGGAGAGAAGGACAGAGAGAGAGAGAGAGAGAGAGAAAGAGAGGGCGAGAGAGGGAGAGAGACAAACACAGAAAGCGAAAGAGAGAGAGAGGGAGAGCACATCAAAGCCACATAGAAGGAGAGAGAGTAAGAGATGAGGGAGCCGAGGGAGGGGCGGGGTGAGAAAAGAAGGAACGTGGCCACATAATGGGGAGTGCAGTTGATTCGTCAGCCTGTTATCCTGCAGCCTCCCCTCTCTCCTCACGTGCGTGCCTTCGCTCGCTATGTTTCCTTGGCCCCCCTCCTTCCCCCGCTCTGTTCCGCCGCCCTCGCGCGAGGACACCCTGGCGCGCCAGTGCCGCGATGCCGCCGGCTGCCAAGAGGCCCCGCCTCGCCGCCCTCGATATTGCGTCGGCTTCCTTGGGGGCCAGCCTTGCGGGTGCAGCGAAGATTCTGAGGGCGGCGTTAGACAAGCATGACTTCTCGGAGGACGACCCCTTGCCCAGTGCCAAACAACTCGGCAGGGAACTCGATGCTTTCGCTGGTGAGCTCACAGACTATGGCAGGCCATGCGGTTTGAACCGATTTCAATCCTGCCGTTTCTGTCGGCCCCTCTGACTCCCCGTGTTACTCCTACTCCTCCTCGCCCTCCCCCCCGCATCTACCCTAACCTTGCCCCTCGCACAGCTTTCGCCCTCCTCCCGATAGAAGTGGCAGGCAGCTTGCGTTTCAAAAGGCTGATCGAGACAGTGAACCTTCCCCAGATCGGAGGGGGCCACGTGGAAGTCACCTACGCTAACCCCATGGCGCTCATCCAAACAGCTTGCCGTCAGGCCCCAAATTTTGCGTGCATGCTGTTCGATTGTCTCGGCGGCAACGTCGGAGACTTGATCGTGTATTCAGACGAGTGCACTCCAGGGCCCTGACAGGCAAACTAATGCCCCACCTGCCCATGTGTTTCCAGAGCAGCCCGACCGTGCCCCTTGTCCCCACTGGGCCTCTCCGCCCCCATCGCTCCCCCGACCTCCCTCCCTCCCCTCCCTCGCCGCGCCCAGATATCTAATCATTGGCGCCAGCTCTGGAGATACTGGAGCAGCGACGGGCATTGGGAATTGTTTCAAGGAATGCTCTCCGCCCTGACTGCGGTCGGCAAGTAATGTGCATCTATTTCACGTTCACCCAGCTGCCGGCGCCCGGGGTGCAATCCCCCCTCCGTTCGACGCCCTCGCCCCCCCCTCTCCCGTTGAAGTGCAATGGCGCTTTCGGCCCCCAGGAGTGGTTTCGGAAGCGGGACTGCTCGTGGTTCGTCGTAACGCGCCTCACCACTCGTTCCATGGAGAAGATAGATGGGGGGCTCAGCGCGCTGATGACTGCGGTGTTGAAGATGTTCTTTCCTGTGGGACCTCATGCGGGCTGGAACCTCGAGAAAAGCGGCATGTTCATACCTGTCAGGGGGGCCCAACGTCACATCCGAGCGCGGTTCTCATCGTTTCTCCAAGACGAGAAGGCAGGGGGGGGCCCGCGCGCTCGCACATCGCTACCCCCGCCCCTCGCGCCCGATCTTGGATAAACCTTCGCAGGGTGAAGAGGGCGCGGCGGGAGGGGGCGCGGATGGGTGGGCGCCCGGGCCCCCCCCGATCAGGCCTTCAAAAATACGTGGCACACTTTAGGGGCCGCAGCTGTGAAACCGTGCTGCATGCGCAAGAACGTCGTATCTTCCTTCGCAAACATCAGAGGGGATGCATATTTCAAGAATGTGGGCGAGGCTAAACGGAGTGACCTTGATATACACACGGCAGGATCAATCTGGAGGCTGCGCCTAAACCCGCGACCCTGGCATCACCAAAGGGAGAGAGGAAGGGGCGTCTCATTCCAGGGCGCGAGCCGTAGCTCCAGGAGGGCAGGGGGGACGCAGTGCATCCCCTCTCGCCGTTGTCCCCTCTCTCATTCCCTACCTAGGCTCTGCCTAGAAGGGTTCTTACTCGGTAAGCTTAAAGGGCGGGGCAGAGGGGCCCGCCCCGGGCGGTTCCCCCAGTATCCGCCCCGCGGTTCCCCCAGTGACGTTCCCTCAGCTTCGCGTTGCTTGTCTCATCTTAGCTTAGCCTATTTCATATTACCTTAGCTTAGCTTCATCTTACACCAATTTTATTTTAGCTTAGCTTACAGTCATCTTAGCTTCGTTGAGCTTTAGCATAGCAGAACACAGCATAGCATAGCGTAGCATAGCATAGCGCAGCACAGCATATCATAGCAAAGCCCAGCATAGCCCAGCATAGCGCAGCATAGCATAGCATAACATAGCATAGCATCGCGCAGCACAGCACAGCACAGCACAGCACAGCGCAGCATAGCATGGCATCGCATAGCATAGCAGAGCATAGCGCAGCTTAGCATAGCAAAGCATATCATAGCTTAGCATAGCACAGCGCAGCATGACATAACATAGCTTAGCATATCACAGCATAGCATAGCGCAGCATAGCATAGCATAGCGCAGCATAGCATGGCATGGCATGGCATGGCATAGCAACTAATGCTGCTTTCCTTGGGGCTCCAACTTCTAGGCAGGGTCGCACTGGGGTAATTTTATCGCAGTGTCCCCGTCCCTTGGTCGGTGGAGCGGATTTCGGATACGCTGGCGCTGCTTCGGAACTTCCACCAACAAATACCCAAGCCCCCCAATTATAGGATCAAGGAGCTCGAGAAGCTCCACGGGTACAAATGGCACCCCAAATGTCTGTTGCAGGACCCAATTGCTAGAGTTATATGCAATCCCGCGGACCACACATACTATGACGTGATGCACATCCTCCTAGCGAGCGGGGGGTTGTTGCAGTATCAGGTCAACTCGTTCGTTCGCATGCTGTGCCAACTTACCGATTTAACGTGTGCCGATTTAGACAGCTTCATGTCAAATGTCAAGACGCCCCGTGCTCTCACGCGCCCGCCGCGCGATTTCTTCAGCCGCAGGATCGTCAATAAGGAGGGTGCCCATTGCAAAGCGTTCGCGGGCGAGATGCTTTCCATCCTTCCCATTTTGCTATTGTTTGCAGATGTGGTGCTCGGGGGGAGTTTTCCAGACCACGTGGCGTGCCTCAGGCTCGTGGCCGAGATTACAGATTGGCTGCTACACACCAGGTACGAGGTTTTGTCGCCCAATCTCGGCCACCTCGCACTTGTCATTGAGCAGTATAGGAGCTTGGCTGTGCGGCTGTATCCTAGCGTGGATCGCCCCAAACTGCACTATCTCATTCACGTGCCTGATTGCGCTGCCAAGTGTGGTGCAAATCTCAATTGCTTTGGGCCAGAGAGGCGACACCGAAATGTGAAGGCAATCGTAGCAAATACATTTGCGGGCCAGGTTGATAAGCACGCTATTAAGAAGCTCACCCGACATCACGTGCACATTCTGGGTCAGGAAGCTTGCTGCGACCAGAACCGTCTGCATAGTCCTTCAGACGCAGGTGTTCTCACGCCATGGACACTGGGCCTCCGAAAGGTACCCTGCCGTTGGAGGGTCGGGGAAGTTTGGGACGCAGTCAACCCGCGCAATAAGGATGAACTACTTCTCTAAGGCTACCCATGCACCCTTGCCTTTGTCGGTCCATCATTAGCCACTGTCGCTGGCCAACCTCGTTCGAGCGGGGGGGGGGGGAACTCAGCGCGGCCCTCCAAGACCCTTGCGCCCTTACCGCGCACCCCCACCGTTCGGGTTGACTGCGTGGGGGAGCGGGGCTGTCACGCACGCGCGCGGCATCCCCTCCAGGATGGCTGGCCTCGTTGGGGCCGACGTCGGAGCTCAATCGGTTGCACAAGTGAGCAAGCGAATGAATTGCCCCGTGGGCGATCCAAGATATGCTTGTCGCTTTTCCGCAAGACCTCCAAGTCAAGCGTAATTAGGTGCTGGGGTGGATCGGCCGAACACCGCACGGGGAGATCACTGCCTGGCGGCGCCCGTGGGGGGGCCAGCGGAGGTGCGAGCCGACGACGTGCTTGTTTTTAAGCCTGCAGGTGCAGCTGGCTACGAGCTTGGCCGCGTCATGTTCTTTGCTCGCATGGGGCATCACTTTTTTGCATTTGTTGTTCCATATCAGGAGGGCGCAGGCGCGCAGTGGACGCCCCAGGCGCGGGCTGCGCAGCTCGTGCACGTTGATTCGTTCCTCCACGTTGTTGCTTACGCTCAGATGAGGGGTGGCATCCTCCCTCTGCTGCCTCGGCTGCCGACTCTGCGCCGTCGGTGAGGGCCGAAGAGCCGCGTGCAAACTAAACTATTATCCCAGTGCGACCCTACCTAGGAGTTGGAGCCTCTAGGAAAGCAGCATTAATGGATGCTGTGCTGCCCTATGCTATGCTATGCTCTGCTCTGCTCTGCTCTGCTCTGCTCTGCTATGCTATGCTATGCTATGCTGCGCTATGCTATGCTGCGCTATGCTATGCTATGCTATGCTATGCTATGCTATGCTATGCTATGCTATGCTTTTGATTTGCCTTCGCTTTTGCCTTCACTTTTGCTGTTGCGTGGCACCCAGGGAGCGCCGCTGGGGGAACCGCGCGTTTGCTTTTACCTTTGCTATTGCTTTTGCTTGGCTCCCAGGGGGCTGGGGGAACCGCCCGGGGCGCTTTCCACTGCCTGCAGGCCCCCTTTATAAGCCAAGCGAGTAAGAACCCTTCTAGGCAGAGCCTATATAGGTAAGGAACAAAACAAAATACACAACGCACACGATGCCCAGAAACAAAATAACACGAACCTGATTCCTTCAACAAACAAGATTTCGCGGCTGCAGAGAAGCAGCGCCTTGCTCATGCACAGTTTGAAGCATGGCAGCTGCGTCGTTTTTTCTTTCTGGAGGCGCCCCCACGCGCTTGATCGATGCTTTCCGACCTGTCGCTGGATTCATACAGTGCGGCCGTGCGGCCCCGGAGCAGCGATCAAAACATAAAGTGCGTCCTCCTCGTCCTCCTCCGCCTCCCCCTATATACCTCTCACTGTCGTTGGGCCCCACATTCTGCGCTGCCGAGTCGTGGCTCCTGGCCCCCTCGGACCCCGCCCCAACTCCCTCCCCCCTCGCTCTAGCGCCCGTCCCCCCCGGCGCTGGGCGGGCGGAGCGGCGTCGGCCCCTCCCCGGCCTACCGCCGCCTCTGCGCCGAGACGTCGCGCGCCTGCGGGCGCGCGGCGGGGCTCGGCATGGAGGGAGACAAACGACTCTCAGAGCGCGTTCAGGTAGGAGTGCGAGGCGGATCCAGCCGTGCAATGAGGAAGAAACTTTCAAAATGCCCCGACATAACAAAGGCATGGCCACAGAGCCCCGAGAAACAACAATAACAATGCCCCGAAACAACAATAACAATGCCCCGAAACAACAATAACAATACCCCGAAACAACATGCCTCAAAATGCCCCGAAACAGCAATAACAATGCCCCGAAACAATAGGCCTCAAAATGCACCGAAACAACAATAACAATGCCCCTTTCAAATGCATCGAGAGAGGACGAAACAGAAAGGTGATGACATGCTCTGGCCATAACCAGTCAGTAGCCATTTTGGCTCAAGCCGTTTTGGCCTCCGCAGGTCGGCGACCCCGACGCATCAACTTCACGCAACTGCTGCTCCGCAGGTCGGCGACCCCGACGCATCAACTTCACGCATTTGCTGCGATGGCGGCGGCCCCAGCTGCTGCTGCGCTTCCGAGGACCCTGTCCCAGGAGCTAGAGGAGATGTTCACGCCCACGGGTGGCTCCGGCGAGGGGTCCGTCGTCGCCGCGCCAGCCGTCGTCGAGGCGACGCAGACGCTCGCCGAGACCGTCGAGGAGGATGGGCTCCCTGAGGACTCGCCGATATGCAATTGCTGTTCTTGCAAACGCAGAGTGGAGAAAAGTGCGTGTTTCACAGTGTTCAAGAAGAAGGTGACTTGCAAGAAGACCCCCAAGACGATCTACCGTTGCAAAGAATGCCATAACTTAAAGGCCAGAATGAACGGCATCTTCAAGACCGACGATGACTTCAAGTGCGAGTTCAACGATGCTGTTCCAGAGGACGGCCGCGTCGCCTTCATGAATAAGGCCAGGACGATGTACGGGTCGAGCCTGAAGGTCTTCATGACCGAAACGCTGGAGGAGTGCAGGAGGACCTCTCAGAAATCAAGTTTTCGAGGAGCTGCCAAATGGCTCGACGCGCAGTCCTTGGATGAGAAGTACAAGGGTCGACCTGAGCAGGTGGCCCGCATCAAGATGTCCGCGAGGAAGATGTTCTGCCAGAATCGCGGCACTTGGCTGTGGGAGGACTTCGAGTACGAGACATGTTTCTCCAACGAGACGGAGATGACCAGCACGCGCAAGAGGCAGGCCGAGGTAAACGAGACCGTCAAGCCAGCGAAGAAGGTCAGAGCGCCCAAGGAGCCATCGGCGGCCGCGGGGCGCTCCACGCCTGCCCAGCCGAGGGAGAAGCCGATCTCTGCGGGCCAGAAGAAGAGGCTCGAGAAGATGGTGACAGATATGGCTGCACAGAGGGTGGATCTCATGGCCAGCCTGACCGTGGTCAAATCGCCCGAGATGAAGGACTTCGTCACCGTCAAGGCCGTGGAGGTTTGCTCCGCGACCGCTGAGTCATCGCTTCGGTGGCATGCGCGCGGGAGCGCGCTGCTCTCTCAGGACACCGCCCCGGCGGGAGTCGTGAAGGAGATCATCGAGAGCGGCAAGGCCGAGCTCGACAACGTTGCGTCGGCCATGAAACGGATGCAAGGGTTCATTGAGGACGCCGCCGGGTACATGAACCCAGCAGAGATGCAGGCCGCGGAAGACGCTGAGGATGATGGTGATCAGCGTAGTGAGACCCCCACGGACGCGCAGCTGCCCGAGCCGTAGGCGCGGCCTGCATGCTGCCATCGGCCGCGGCGGCGGCGGCTCTGAGGAGGAGGAGGAGGAGGAGGAGGACGAGGGGGAGGAAGGAGGAAGGAGGAGGAGGCCGACGACGGGGGGTGGGAGGGAGGAAGAAGGGGATAACGACGAGAAGGAGGAGGAGGAGGAGGAGGAGGAAGATGAGGGGGATGAGGAAGATTAGCAATCTAGGTGATGTGTTTGCTCTGCACTTTGCGGACAGAACGCTTGACGATGTCTCCCTCCCACTTCCCACCCTCCTCCTCCCCCTCCTCCTCCGAAGAGGAGGAGGACTAAGGACGAGAGGGCTCAGAAGGAGGAGGAGGGAGGTGAGGAGGATGAGGAGGAGCGGCAGGACATTCCTCTGTTACGCCTTATTCTTTTCCGTCTCCCCCACAGCCTCTTCTTGGCCGAGGCCCCTGGTAGAGCTACGTCTGTGCGCAGACCGCGCTGCCTGAGAAAGAGGTGGAGGAAGGAGGAAAGGAGGAGGGAAACTCTTGTTTCCTCTTCTTCATCCCCCACGCTCCCCTCATCATCTCCCTCGCTCCCTAGCGCCCTGGGGCATCTGTGTGGCCTCTGGTACAGACAGGGCGCTTCTACCTATAGTAGATGCATCTGCGGGCGCCCAGCGCTCCACCAGTTGTACAGCTGCTGTTTGAGCAGCGTTCGAGGCGCCTGGCTACGCGTGAAAACAACAGTCCTGCACAGGGGCAGTCGCCTCTTGACCCGTTCGATCCGCTTGAGGACGGGGCCGAAGAGCCCCCTCGCACCCCAACCGCCCTCCCTCACGGGACCGAGACGCCACCTGG
Source organism: Prorocentrum cordatum (assembly GCA_963575745.1). Classification (NCBI taxonomy): domain Eukaryota; class Dinophyceae; order Prorocentrales; family Prorocentraceae; genus Prorocentrum; species Prorocentrum cordatum. Next base: position 101,935 of record CAUYUJ010018201.1, read on the forward strand.
CGCCCAGAGGATAATGAGGATGAGGAGGAGGAGGAGGAGGAGGAGGAGGAAGTGGAGGAGGAGGAGGAGGAGAGGTTGGAAGTCACTGGGGGGTGGGGGGGCGATTTTTTGTCCAGGGCCAGACCTCCATGCACTGTTGCCAAATGGCTCGGATACGCGGCGCCCCGCACTTGCGGATAAGAGCGAGGGCGCGGACGAGCGGGCGCGGCGCCTGCGACCCACCCGCGACCGACCCGCCTCGCGGCCCGCCCGCGGCCCATCGGCCCCGCCAACTGCCTGTCTTGGAAGGGGCCCGAAAGCCCAATGCGGGGGCCCCGCGGGGAAAGAGGGGGGAGGGTCCGATGTTGTTTTGGATTGCGATCCTGATGAACCGTGCGCAAAAGTGTCCGAAGAGCCCCACCACTCCTCCCTCCTCCCTCTGGGTGGGCAGCACTTGGTACTGGCGCTCGCCTCGGGCGTGGGGTGGCCCGGGCGCGAGCGGCCCGAAGCGGGGCCATCGGTTGGCTTCCCCTTGCGTGTTGTTATACGTATGCGTAATAATATCCCGATGCGTGTATATGTGTAGTATGGAAATATAGATATACACACACACACACACACTGGTCGAACATTTCTATAGAGAGAGCCCCTCATGAGCCCTATGAGGCCTGCGAGCCAAATGAGCTTTACGAGCCCTGTGGGCCCCATGAGCTTTCTGAGCCCTCTGAGCCGTATGAGTCCCATGAGCCGCATGAGCCTTATGAGTCCTATGGGCCCCCATGCAGCCCTCTGAGCCCCAGGGGCCCCATGGGCCCTATGAGCAACATGGGCCCTCTGAGCCCTATGAGCTTCATGGGCCCTATGCGCCCTATGAGCCCATGAGTCGCATGTGCCTTATAGGCCGTATCAGCCCTATGAGCTCTATAAAACCCATGCGCCATCTGGGCCCTATGAACCTCATGAGACCTATGAGCCTTGGGGGTCGTCTTCTATATATATATATATATATATATATATATATATTCTGGGGGCCTCTATTGAGTGGCCCAAGGAGCCTCATCGGGCACAACTTTAGCACGACACATCTCTTGTTGACAACACCAAAAAACCTATTAGCCCAATATGAACCATGAGCCCTCGGAGCCCTGCGAGCTTATGAGCCCTATAAGCCGATGCTCCCTATGAACCCAATGCCCTATGACCCCTAGGGGGCCTTTGAACCCTATGGACCTCGCGAGCCCTCTGAGCCCTATGAGCCCTCGAAGCACTCTGCGCCTCATGATGCTTATGAGCCATATGAGCCTCACGAGTCCAATGAGCCCCCACGCAGAGCCCTGTGAGCCCCATGACCCATATGAGCCGCATGAGCCCCACGAGCCCTATGAGCCTCATGCGCATGGTGGGCCCCGTGGGACCTCTGAACCCTATGAGCCCTCGGAGCCCTTTGAACCCAATGAGCCAGCCCTCTGAGCCGTATGGCGCCTATAAGCCCTATGGGCCCTATGAGCCATGCGAGCCGCATCTATATATATATATATATATATATATATATATGTATACACACACACACACCCTATGAGCTCTGTGCACCATATGCGCCCTATGAGGCCTTTGAGCCCCGTGACCCTCACGAGCCCTGCGGGCCCTCTGAGCTCTCTGCGCCCTCCGAGCCTTCTGAGCCCTATGGGCCCCGTGAGTCCCATGGGCCCATGGGCCCTCTGAGCCCTATGAGCCATATGGACCACATGAACCCTATGAGCCATCTGAAGAGGGGGACGAAGAGAAACAGGAGGAAACGGAGGAGGAGGAGGAGGGGGACGAGGAGAAGGAGGAGGGGGAGGAGGAGGAAGGGCAGGAGGAGGAGGAGGAGAGGGAACGAATAATGGGGATGGGAACGGAATCGTTATAAACACAAAGCTGTAATGGGCGACGCGCGCGTGGCACCCGTTGCGGCATGCTCGCCCTCCCCGCCCCCGCCTTCCCCCCTCCAACGCGCTCCAGGTGGCCGCCGCTCATATCATTCCTGCGATGCACCGTGCAAATATAGGGGTACATGGGTATTTGTGTATGTAACGGTAACACATTCACATCTTCATGTTTACTGGGTATATAGATGCATACATCGTGAATCCACACATGCGTGTATTCGAATATGTGAATATATATAGAGAGAGATAGAGAGAGAGAGAGAGAGACAGCGATAAAACGGGAGACCGAACGCAACCCCCCCTCCCACCCTTTATCTGTTTGTATAGAAGGTACCTGACAAACACTATATCGATGCATCGATTTTCGTTTGTCCGCCAGACTGCTTGACTGCGTGCCAGATACTCGTGCATATCATGCACGCGGCAAATGGAATGCACGAGCAGCTGGCATGCAGCCAGACAGCCTGGCGGGCAAGGCATATCGATGTACGCATCTGCTTAGTTACGAAGTACATGCGTACATGTATACATATATACATATCCATATTGTACACGTATAGTTCCATCCATATGGCTCGAATTCCTGATCATAGTTGTTCGGTTATATACGCATGTGCACATGTACATACGTTGGCAAGGCGGGCGAGAGAGAGAGAGAGAGAGAGAGGGAGAGAGAGGGATGGAGCGAGCGCGAGAAACGAGATCGGTTCAATTATATACATATATACAGACGCGGAACAAAGGGAGTGCGTGAGAGCGTTCCAAAGGTACTGATATAATAGCAGCTAACTATGTATATATAAATCCCCTCCCAAAGCGACACCCTTCCCACCGCGACTGAGCTTGAAAACTGTTGGGCTGGTATCGCCTGGAAAGCCTGCACTGACCATTATATAAGTATGTATATATGCATATGTACATAATTTCATACACGCTAAACACAACCATACATATATGTGTATACACATATATGAATATGTATGCATTCAAGTAATGACGATTAACATGGATGGAAGCGATAACAAGAGGGGACAGGCTTGCGTTCCAGAGGGAACAGCGTATGTATATAACACAGACGGGTAACTTCATATGGGCCGCTATGTAGATGTGAGCATTTACACGTATGCATGCGAGGAAGCGGGTATAGTGTTATAGTTTTGTGCATATGTATACACGTGGACACATTTAAACACACGAAACAATACTGAGCTTGTGTGAGAGAGAGGGCACGATATATAAGTCGTTTACATGCACACTGTTTATGTATACGTGGATATAACCCATGCAGGCGCCAGACATCGCAGCCCGCGAACCCTGTCGGGCCCAAGGGTGCGCCTATAGACGCTGGCTCCTGACATGGGCAACACAGGATCTAAAGGGCCCACTTCGGACACCAACTGCTACGTGCATGGGACGCGCACGCACCAGTCTTTGCATTCGAATATCGTTATATATGTGTGTATATAGATGTACACATATATTCATATATATGTACACGCCGGCGGTTCATAGTCATACCCGAACAGGTGTACATCGATACTTACATATGCACAATTGTACTGGTTCGCTGCGCGTCGCCTTTAACACTTCTAGGGCTCCCAGGGTTCACAGTGCTCATAGGGCATGCAGGGCTCATGGGGGGGCATTTTCTCGTAGGGTTCCGAAGGCTCATAGGGATGAAAGCGTTCATGCTCATAGGGCTCATAGGGCTCATGTGCCTCATAGGGCTCATAGGGTTCATAGGGCTCCTAATGCTCATAGGAAACATCGGGCTCATAAGGCTCATGGGGCTCATCGGGCTGACAGGGCTGGTATAGGGCTCATAGAGCTAATGGGCCTCACAGGGCTCATGGGGCGCATGGGGCTCATCAAGCTCGCAGGGCTCATGCGGCTCATAGGTCTCGTAGGGGTCATCGGGCTCATAGGGCTCATGGGGCACATCGGACTCATAGGGCTCATAAGGTCTCAGAAGGAACACAGGGCTCATAGGGCTGATAGGGTTTCTAAAGCTCATAAGGCTCGTGGGGCTTATAGGGTTCATAGAAATCCTCGGGCGCATAGGGCTCATAAGGGGTCCTCCTCCTCCTCCTCCTCCTCCTCCTCCTCCTCCTCCTCCTCCTCCTCCTCCTCCTCCTCCTCCTCCTCCTCCTTTTGACTGAATCCCTCCTGCTCCTCCTCCTCCTCCTCCTCCTCCTCCTCCTCCTTCCCCTCCTCCCTCCTCCTATCCCTCCTCTCCTCCCTCCTGCCCCTCCTCCTCCTCCTGCTTCTCCCCCTCCTCCTCCTCTTGCTCCTCCTCATCCTCCTCCTGCTCCTCCTCCTCATCCTCGTCCTCCCCCGATCAACATTCCATCGCGTTCCTTTTCCTTCTCCTCATCCTCCATGCTCCCCTTCATCGACCCCCGACCCGCCGTCCCCCGGGCCCCCTGTCGCCCCGGTGCCGACAAACCCTCCGGGGGCACGGCGTCGGACATATGCCGGACATATGCCGGACATATGCCGGACATATGCCGGACATCTGCCGGACATATGCCGGACATATGCCGGACATGTGCCGGACATGTCGTATCTGTACGGCATATGTCCGGCATATGTCCGGCACATGTCCGGCACATGTCCGGCATATGTCCGGCACATGTCCGGCATATGTCCGGCATGTGTCCCCGACGTCTGTACGGCCCCCTCCCCCAGGGGGGGCATGGCGCCCCGCCCCCCGCCCCCGGGAGTTTAGACCAATGCAGCCTTCGCCCCGTTGCCCTGTCCGCACGCGTGCCCCGCCATCCCCCCCGAGCTCGCCTTGCGTCTCGGCGGCAGAGGCGGCCGCGTGCCTCCCGCGGCCAGCATGGGGGGGGGGACGGGCGCGGACATACGGGGCATGGACATGCAGGAACGAAGGGAAGAAAGGGGGAAAGAGGGGCGACGGGGGGGGATTGGACGGGGGGCGGAGAGAAGGAGAGAGGGAGAGAGAGGTGACTGCAGCCTTTGCTCTCGAGGCATTCTCAACTTGCTTCGGCGGTCCCGACGGCCCCGAGGCCGACATGGACGCGTCTCCTGCAGCAGATGCGACGCCGCAGCGGAAGAGGAAGGCAGAACCCTGTGGACTTTCCCCTGAGAAGCGCTCGAGGCCGAAAACCCAGACCCCCCCACGTCCCGAGGATCACATGCTGAGTATGATGGCGCGACTCGCCTCGCTGACGCTGCAGGGACTTGAGGCCGCATCCCGTTTGCAGAGGCGCTCGCGAACCGATTTAACGCCCCGGGTGGAAAGCCCAGCTTCGCCCTCCTGAGCGGCGGCGGCAATGAGGAAGGGGGAGAAGGAACATGAGGAGGAGACGGAGGATCAGGAGGAAGAGGAGGGGGAGGAGGAGGAAGAGGAGGAAAAGGAGGAGGAGGAGGAGGCCGAGTGAAATGGAATGCAACGGAATGCAAATGAACCCCCCCCTCCGCGCTCGGGGAAAAGGGCGAGGAGGGGGGGGGGGCGGAGGGCGTGAAACCGATGGCCGAGAAGGAGGAGGGGGAGGGAGAGGAGGCGCAGCAGGAGCAGGAGGTGCAGGAAAAGGAGGAGCGGGAGAATGGAGAGGAGGAGGAGGAGGAGGAGGAGGAGGAGGAGGAGGAGGAGAAAGAGGAGAAAGAGGAGGAACAGGGGGAGAATGAAAGAACACAAGGGGGGAGGAGGGGAAGGAAGAGGAGGGGAAGGAGTAGGAATAGGAGCAGGAGCAGGAGTAGGAGTAGGAGTAGGAGCAGGAGGAGGATGAGAAGGAGAAGGAGGAGGGGGAGAAGGAGGAGGGGGAGGGGGAGGGGGATGATGATGATGATGCTGATGATGATGAGGATGAGGATGAGGATGGTGATGATGATGATGATGCTGATGCTGATGTTGATGATGATGATGATGATGACGATGATGATGATGATGATGATGATGATGATGATACTGACGACGACGACGAAGACGACGACGATGATGATGATAATGATGATGAAGATGGTGATGCTGATGATGATGCTAATGATGATGTTGATGATGATGACGATGATGATGAGGAGGATGAGGAGGAGGAAGATGAGGGGGACGAACAGGAGGAGGGAGGAGGAGGACGAGGAGGAGGAGGAGGGGGAGGGAGGAGGAGGCACAGGAGGAGGATGGGGGAGGAGGGGGAGAAGGAGGAGGAGGAGGAGGAGGAGGAGGAGGAGGAGGAGGGGAGGTAAGAGGAGGCGGAGGCAGGCAGGTGGATGACGGGCTGGAGATTACACTTGCAGCATTGAACGTCATAGCGTTTGGCTTGGACGTTTGCAGGCTGCCGCGCCGTTCGCTCCCCAGCAAGATGCCACCCTCCCCGCGCGCACGCATCAGCCACGCCGGCCCCACTTGGGAAGACAAGGTCGAGTCGATCATCAGATTGACCCCCGAGCCGCAGATGAATATGGGACAGGCACCGCAACAAACAAAACCACATGCACAAACATTTTCAGTGCCATCAGCGATCTGCGTTTCACTAGCCCTGCAGGCTGCTACAGAGCTCAGCAAGAGAAAGCTCGCGCGCCCCATCATTGTGGCGATGCCGTGCGTCGGCATCGACGGATGCGGTCACGCTCTTGAGAAGATCGGGGTCGAATATGAGGCTCGGTACGCATACGACCTCGAGACAGCGCACGAGGCCCGAACAAGAGGGCCTCCCCCAACCAGGTGTATGAGGTGAAACGAGGAAGAAAGACGAGGGGGGGGAGGTGACACGGTGGGATTTGGAGACGGATCAGGAGGAGGAGGAAGAGGAGGAGGAGGAAGAGGAAGTGGAGGGGGAGGAGGACGAAAAGAGGGAGGCAGAGGACAAATACGTAGCACTCCGTAAGGATAAGAGATAAGAGTGAGGACGCGGGCGGGCGGGCGCGGCGCCTGCGACCCGCCCGCGACCCGTCCGCCTCGAGACCCGCCCGCGACCCATCGGCCCCGCCAGACGCCCGCTTTGGAGGGGCGCGCAGAGGGAGGAAGGAGGGAGGGAGGAGACGCGCGCCTTCGAGGGAGGAAGGAGGCAAGTCGCTCGGCCCCCTGCAACTTTCGGTCGGAGGGGAAGGCCTTCCGAGGGCCAGGGGGGCCCCAAGAAGGGCCCCGAGAGGGGTCCACGAGGGGCTCCAAGAGGGCCCCAAAGTTGGAGTTCAAGGGCGCCGCGACATGTTAGCATTGAAGATCTTTGCGACTGGGCCTTTTGGGGTTCCCGAAGGGCTCCTGGGGTAGTTACAGAGGCCCCTGGCCAGGCCCAAGAGGCCCCGCGAATATCTTCAGTGAAGATCTTCGCGGTGGGGGCCATGGGGCCCCCATGGCTCAAGAAACCCAAAATGGCCCCCAAGACGTCCCGAACGGCTCCCGGGGCAGTTACAGAGGGCCCTGGCCAGGCCCCAGAGGCCTCCTGCGCGAAAAGGTCTTCAGTAAAGGCCCTCCCGCATCACCGCGTGATGATGATTTGGGGTGACGCGGGAGGAATCGGCGCCAGACGTTTCGTTGCTAATGGGTCGTTGCTAGGGGCGACGACCTATCAGCATCGAAACGTTTGGCGCCGAGCCCTCTCGCACCACCGCGCGATGGTGATGCGTGGGGCGACGACCTATTAGCTCGTGGCGAAGTGGCCCCCCCAGGGGCGGCCCCGCGCTCGAGGTGACCACGAAGCGGCCCCCCCTAGAAGTAGGGCGGAGGGGGCGGGGAAACGCTCGCCTAAAGGAAAGAGGAGGCGAGTCGCTCAATCTCGTAAATTTGTGGGTGGAAGTGAGTCGCTCGGCCCCCTCAGCTTTCGGTCGGAGGTGAATCGCTCGGCCCCCTCAGCGTTCGGTCGGGGGTGAGTGAACGACCCCCCTCCGACCGAAAACGGAGGGACAGAGGGGATCGAACGACTTGCCTCCGATCGAACACTGGGGGGACGGAGTGACTGGCCCCCGAGCGAGCCCCGACAGGGCCGAGCGAAGGATTTCCGAAAACGAGGGGACCGAACGATTCACTTCCGATCGGGGCCGAATGACTCAACCGCGTCGCGACCCACCCGCGACCCATCGGCGCCGCGACCCGCCCGCGACCGACGCGCGCCGCGGCCCGCCGGCGCCGCAACCCACTCGGGCCGCGACCCGCCCGCCGGGACGAGGACAACAAACATAATCCTCATTGCGGATCCTCACTTCGGCCACTCGCCGCAACGACAGTGCAAGACCGTTCGGCCCCCTCACTCTGATTATGACCAGGGGAAAGGCGATAGCTGCGAACAACGATTGATCCCTCCCCTTTCGCTGAAGGCAGTTCTCGCGGACCACCTGGGCCATGGAGTCGCTCGGTTGGGCAAGGTCCACGCGACTATCAGGGTCGAACACACCTCCCCCCTCTACCCCGCCTGCCCTTCTCCTCCCTGCCCCTGCCGCTGCCCCCCCTCCCCCCTGCCCCCGTTCACTCCCCCCGTTCCTGCCGCCCCTTCCCCCTTCCTTTTCACGCCCCCCCCCGCCCTCATCGCGACGGGGGCGATGGGGGCAAGGAGCACGGTGACCTCATGAAAGTCCCGCTGCATCAGATCGTGGGACCCTGCGACGGCCTGGTCGCCGGGCCCCCGTGCCCCCCGTGGTCGCCCCAGGGGCCGCGCAAGGGCAGGGAGGAGCGCTCGGCCCCTAATATTTCGGTAAGCCTCCTGCCCCTCCCCATCCTCCTCATTATCCTTTTCCTCCTCCACACCTTTCCTCCTCGGAGGGAGGAGGCAGGAGGGAGACATCGTTGCGTGTGTTGGGCCCGTGGGACCACGCATATCACCTCCTCCTCCTCTTCCGCCTCCTCCTCCTCCTTCTCCTCCCCCTCCTCCTCCTCCTCCTCCTCCTCCTCCTCCTCCTCCTCCTCTTCCTGCAGCCCCTCCTCCTCCTCCTCCTCCTCCTCCTCCTCCTCCTCCTCCTCCTCCTCCTCCTCCTCTTACTCCTGTTCCTGCTCCTACTCCTCCTCCCACTCCTCTTCCTCTACCACGCGCCCCTCCTCTCTCCCCCCGGGGCTTTGGCCCGGGCGGGGGGGGGCCCAGTGCAGCTGTAGCCTCCGAGCCGTTTCCGAGGACCCGCGATCGGACATCTACTGCCGCGTCGTGTGCTGGGCTGTCGAACTAATCAAAGACGGGCATCTTCTCTTCGTCGTGCTGGAGAATGTCAAAGGATCCTGGGTGCCCCACGTGTGCTTTAAGAGGCCCTCTCGGAGAAAACATACGATTCGGTTGGTTGGGGGTTCCCCAACGGGAAACTTGATTCGCTGAGAAAAAGAATCGGCTTTGACGCCGCCCCCCTTATACCCCCGTGAGGAATCCTGGGCAAGGCGGGCGCATCCGAAAGTTTCATTGAGCAGATCATCAATGTGTTGAAGGTGGAAGTGCGAGAGTTTTTCTGGGACTACGTCGTCCTCTCCGCCAAAGACTACGGGGTCCCCCAGGAGCGCTCGCGAGTGTTTCTTCGGGGGCTTCGAGTAGCAGCAGGCCCTATCCCTGAGCCGCTAGCTCCTTTCGGGCCGAGGCCTCTGAAGGACCCATGGGTTAAACTATACCCGTTCCCATCGCCCTGGGGTCAGACCCGTTTGGGTTTCGGAGGGGGTGGGCCGAAAATCGGGCCCATCGTTTGTTTGCGCTGCAACCCCGACCAGGATTTTATATCATATTCCTTGCCCGTCACTCCCCGGGAGAGCCTTACTGCCAGTATGCGTCGGAATTTGGCAAACTATGAGAAGCGCATTATTGCTGGAGTCATTCAAGGCAAATATGTGGAGTCCGATATCTGTTGCTTCTGTTTGGACAGAGGTGACAACAGGGTTTGCAAAGACCCCGTCAACATTGAGGTGTGCATGACACTGACGAGGAGCAATCGGCATATTTTCCTGCTCAAGGCTGGGGGCGCAGCGAAGGCTCATAATCATCGCGAAGTCTGCCGCTATTTGAGCGCAGGTGAGCGTCTCACCCTGCAGGGGTTTTCCTTGCAGAGCCTGCGTTCTTTCACGAGTGATGCCCATGTTGCTTGTGCGACTGGCAACGCGTATCCAGTTCCGCTTCTCGCCGCTGTTTTGCAGCCGATCTTGAGTTCCGTGCGGATTAAGATCGGACATCGCTCGGCCTGTCGGCAACCAGTCGGCCACCTCTCTTGCCCGGGGCTCATGGGACCTTTGCACAGGGCTCGCGAGGTTCATAGGGCTGAAAGGCCTCAAAGGCCTCATATATGGCTCACGGGGCCCATAGGGCCCATAGGGCTCAGGGCTCAAATGGAACATGAGCTCGTAGGGCTCCGAGGGCTCATCGGGCTTATAGGGCTCATAGGACCCATAGGGCTTATAGGCTCATAGGGCTCATATGGCCCATGCATAGGGCTCATAGGGCTAATATGCCCATTGGCTCCGAGGGCCCGCGTGGCTCATAGGGCCCATAGGGCTTTTCTAGGGCTCGTAGGATCCGCAGGGCTCATATGGGCCAGAGGGCTCGTAGGGCGAATGGGGCTCCTAGGGCTCATGGAGCTGATGGGGCTAATAGGGCTCATGGAGCTCATGCGCCTCATAGGCCTCATTTGGCAAATAGGGCTCATGATATTCACAGGGCCCATGCGGCCCATAGAACTCATGGGGGTCAAACCTAGGGCTTCGGGGGCTCATTGGGCTTCTGGGCTCATGGGGCTCATCAAGCTCAGGTTTTATAGCAGATTCCGCGTGTGAGACCATGCGCCTCTCATGACCCTGCGGGGGGGTCGTCGGGTCTTGGGCCTTTGAATTGGCCCCTCTCCGTCGGCGATGAGGTCATGTCTGTCATGGCGGCCGAGCGTGTGGGGCAGCGTTTGAAGCTCAGCTCGAAACCAACGCCGAAGCGCAAGAGGGGCGAGTCTGACTCCAAGAAGAAACCCAGGATTACGCTTGACGATTACTTCCGTGATTGATCTTGCTGCCCCTGCTAACATTCAAACAGTTCGAACCCATGCGAGATGCAGAGTTTTACTACACAAAGCCATGTTGCAACAGGGGCAGCATGTTCACGATATTGCCTAGTTTCCTCTGCTGCGGCGCATGGCCCGCGGCTATCTTCGACCGCGGACGGCGCGCGCGGGCGCAGCCAGAGTATTTTGGGACATGCCGCAGCGAAGCCTATGGGGAAATAGGCTTGCAATTTTTGTAGATCAGTATCACACGTTTGCATGTTGGAGGTCATTCGAATCATTCGACTACAGACGTAGCACGTGCTACGTTACAGTTTCGACCTCTAACGCTCACGCTCCGCTCCAATTGCAGGCGTCGCCGCGTGGAAGCAACTTTTCAGTCGTGAAGATTTGCCCCCGCATGCAGGAGATAATCCAATCCTACCTTTCGTCCCTCCTGTGCCTCCTCTGGCCCTGGCCTGCCCTTGCTCTCGCTCGCCCGTCCTTGCGAACACTCTCACGCGACGACCGCTGCCCAACCGTGAACGTCAGACACTACGCACAATCAGAACGACGGGGCGCCGCTAAGATGATACCCCGCACAAGGCTCAAGAGGCCCCTAAGAGGCCCCAACAACACTAGACACTAGACACAGTCAGAACGAGGGCCGCAAACAAGCCCCCAACAGGCCCAAAGAGGACGCGTGCACGAGGCCTGAAAGAAGGCTCATTGAGAGGCCCCCGAGAGATCCGAGGAGGCTTCGGTTTTTCCGTACCTATAGGCTCTGCTTAGAAGGGTTTTTACTCGCTTGGCTTAAAGAGGGTGGGCAGTGGAAAGTGCCCTGGGCGGTTCCCCCAGTCCCGCGCAGGGAGCCAAGCAAAAGCAACAGCAAAGGTAAAAGCAAACGCGCGGCTCCCCCGGCTGCGCTCCCTGGGCGCCAAACAAAAGCAACATCTAAGGCAACATTGAAGGCAAAAGCGAAGGCAAAGCAAACGCATAGCATAGCATAGCATGGCATGGCATAGCATAGCATTTCGCAGCATAACATAGCGCAGCATAACATAGCGCAGCATAGCATAGCATAGCGCAGCATAGCCTAGCCCAGCATAGCATTGCGCAACATAGCATAACATAGCAAAGCAGAGCAGAGCATAGCATAGCGCAGCACAGCATCCACGAATGTTGCTTTCCTAGAGGCTCCAATTCCGAGGTAGGGGCGCACTGGGATAATCTTATCTTCCTGTTCCCGTTTCTCCTCCGCACGTCAGCACGTGCAACAGGGGGTCGGCTGGGACTGCGCGCGGGCCGTCGGTCCACGCGGGAGGTCAGCGAGCAGCCCCATTCTACGCATGTTCACGTTATGCTAGCTGCAAGTAGCATGACGTGAGCATGTGCACATACATTCAATGTGAGGCTCTTCTCCTCTTCCCCCTCCTCTTCCTCCTCCTCCTCCTCCTCCTCCTCCTCCGCCGCCACCCCCATCTCCCGGCGGCCGTTTTGGCTGAACCTCCATTGCTTCTCGCGACGCCAGTTCTTGTCAGACCAGCATAGAGACGCCATCTCACGATGGACGCCCTCGCGGCAGCCCGCGCGCTCTTGGACGCCAACGCCGCCGCCGGCCTGCAGCCCCACACCCCAGAGTTCGACGCCGTCGTCGCGAGCCAGACCGACATCATCACCCGCGCGTTGGCAGCGCGCGACGCTCTCTCAGCCGCCGAGGCCACCGACATGCTGACGAGGCTGGCCACGAGTCTGTTCTACCTCGGCCAGAAGCTGGAGATCGCGCGCGCCGTCAACCAGGCGGTGGCCAGGGCTACGCAGGGGAACAGGCCTGTCGTCAACGGAGCCCACCAAAACCAGGCCATGATGTACCTTCACAACTACCTGCTGCAGGACGAGTGGGACATCCTGCTGGGCCAGAGACAGGCAAGTCACACATTAACCTGGGCACACCACGTGGGCCCCTCTTAGGCCCCTCTTGAGCCGTCCTGGTGCTTTTCTCGGCCCGCAAGATGTTTGCCCCGCGTTCCTTTTTTCCAACATCATCCCGCCTGCCTCGTCATGTCCTTGCCCGCCTTGGGCCTCTTCTCCCCCCTCCCTCTCTCTCCCCTCCTTCCTCCCACCCCGTCCATACTTAGCCTCTCGTCGCCCGCCTACTCCGACCCCCCTCCTCAGCAAATGTCTCCTCTGATCCCTGGGCCCGCTCCTCATCCTCCCCCGTTTTGTGTGTGTCTGGCTGTCCCGAGGTGCCCCGCAAGAGGATCGAGACTGTCGCCCACCGTCTGCAATTGCTGAACGTGGTTTACCCATCCGAGGCGTCAAAGCTCCACGCGGTGTGCATTGTCATGCGCGCCGAGACTCCCCCGGGGCAGGCGGTTTTGCCCGACGCTGCTCGATCTCTGGAGCTCTTGAACGACCTCAAGGCCACGATAAAGAGGAACCGACGTTTGCTGGCCATCCCAAGTCACATGCCTTTGGTGCGAGATTTCCCATCAGACCCCAGCCAGTTGCTCAACGTGGCGCCTGAGCCGTTCATCTTTGCCTACCCCGGGGCCACTGGCGCGCGCCCTGACCCTGCAGAAGGCCCCGTGGGCTCGCTCTTGGAGGCCACAGATTTGATCACGCTGCGGAGGCAGCTCCCCATGCGCGGCACGCACGCGACTCTTACACCGAGGGGGAGGGGTGCGGCCAGCGGCGGCAGCGCGGGCATGCAGCACGCGAACATGCTGTTGCAGGCCAGCCATTGTTGCCGTTGCTCCTCCTCCTCCTCCTCCTACTCCTCCTCCTCCTCCTTCTCCTCCTCCTCCTCCTCGTCCACCTCCTCATCCTCCTCCTCCTCCTCTTCCTCCTCCTCCTCCTCCTCATCCTCCCCGCGTCTACGCCCTCACTCTGCCCATGCTACCCCGGCCCCGGCGCCCCTCCAGGGAGTCGTTGACTTGCATGGGTGCACCTGGCAATATGGAGGAGAGCGTGACATATCTTATACACGTACATACATGTGTATATATATATATATATATACATATGCGTGTACTACGATACGCCCTTTTCAGTCATGGGGCCCATAGGGCAAGTAGGGTTCATAAGCTCGTAGGGCTCCGAGGGCTCATAGGGCTTATAGGGCTAATGCAAGTCATAGGGCACATGCGGCTCGTGTGATTCATAGGGGTCATAGGGCTCGCAGGGCTCGCTGGGCTCATAGGGCTCATGTGGCTGATAGGGTTACTGGGGCCCATAGAACTCATGGGCCTCGAAAGGCTCACAAGGCTCATGAAGCACATAGGGCTCATGAGGCTCATGGGTCTCATAAGAGTCATATGGATGATAGGGTTCAGTGGGCTCAGAGGGTTCATAGGGCTCATAAGGCTCACATGGCTCAGAGGGCTCATGGGGCTCATGGGGCTTATAGAGGGCCCATGAGGCCCACAGGGGTTCATGGGTCTCATAGGGCTCATGCGGCCGACGGGGCTCAGAGGGCACAGAGAGCCCAGGGGGCTCATAGGAGTCATGGGGCTGATAGGCCTGGTGGTACCCAGAAGGCTCAGAGGGCTTAGAGGGCTCATGGGGCTCACCTGGCTCGTATGGTTCATAGGGCTCACAGGCCTCATAGGGTTCATGGGACCCATGGGGCCCATAAGGCTCATAGGGCACACGGGGCTCATGGGGCTCGTTGGGCTCATGAGGCTCATGGTGCTCACAGAGCTCATAGGGTTCATGGGGCTCACCAGGCTCAGAGGGCCCATAGAGCTTACACGGCTCATGGGGCTCATGAGGCTCAAATGACTGAAAGGTCTCATGGGTCACAGGGCTCATAGGGTTCATGGGGCTCAGAGGGCTCAGACGGCCCATAGGGCTCATAGGGCTCACAGGGCTCATTTGGCCCAGGGGGCTCATGGAGCTCATGGGGCTCATAGGACACATAAGGCTCAGAGGGTTCAGAGGGCCCAAAGGGCTCACAAAGATCATAGGGCTCAAAGGCCAGGGGAGGCTTCCATTTACGATTATTACAGAAACCATGTCGATAGGTGTGTACGTACGCATACATGGGTACATGCACACATCCACACATCCATACGTATATGCACACCTACACACATAAGTGTATGCATACATGCAACCATACTTACATACATACTAGCATGCAGCCGCACACATACACACTCACACATACGTGCATGCATACATACATACATGCATGCATGCATACAAACATACCTAAACACATGCATGCATGCAATCGCACTAATCCATAACTATACGAACGAATGCAATCATACATACCTGCATGCATGTATGCGGACACGCACGAGCACGCAGGCACACTTACCGACCTACCTATACACACACCGACCTACCGGCATGCCTATCTACATGCATATGTATATATACACAGGGGTATATATGTATATATAGAGAGAGAGAGAGAGAAAGAGAGAAAGAGAGACAGCGAAGAGAGAGAGAGAGAGAGATAAGAAAGAGAGAGAGAGAGAGAGAGAGAGAGAGAGAGAGAGAGAGAGAGAGAGAGAGAGAAAGAGAGAAAGAAAGAGAAAGGGGGAAATGACAGGATTCGGCAGGAGAGCCTGTAGGGGCCCCATCGCCTGTATGGGCCTGTAGGGGCCCCATCGCGCAACTTCGGACAAATCACATGCCTGTAGGGGCCCCAATCGCGCCCCACCCGCCCCTCTTCGTGGGGCCGAAGCGCCCCTTCGCACCCGATCTGCCACTCCCCGCCCACAAGAGGAGGCGAGGAGGAGGAGGAGGAGGAGGAGGAGGAGGAGGAGGAGGAGGAGGAGGAGGAAGAAGAGGAGAAGAGGAGAAGAGGGGAAGAGGAGGAGGAGGAGGAGGAGAAAGAGGAGGAGGAGGAGGAGGAGGAGGGCGAGGAGAAGGAGGAGGAGGAGGAGGAGGGCGAAGAGGAGGAGGAAAAATAAGCTGAGGCGGAGGAGGAGATAGGAAAATGGAGGACGAGGCGGAGGAGGGACAGGGGTAGAGGGAACGAGGAGGGGGGATGATGAGGAACAGGGGAGGGGGAGGAGGAGGATGCCGAAAATGAGGAGGAGGAGGAGGAAGAGGAGGAGGAGGAGGAGGAGGAGGAGGAGGAGGAGGAGGAGGAGGAGAGAGGAGGAGGAGGAGGAGGATATGGAGGAGGAGAAGAACGAGGGGGAGGAGATGATGATGATGATTATGATGATGATGATGATGATGATGATGATGATGATGATGATGATGATGATGATGATGATGAGGAGGACGTGGAAACGGATGGAAACCGAACCCAGGCGCTCGGCCACATGATGCGGCCCAACCTGGGCGTGGACGCTGGCTGGGTGCCGGGCCTGATCGTGCACGGCCGCGGCGGCGCCCCCGCTGCTGCTGCTGCGCCCCCGGCCCTGGCCCCGGCCTTGGTGGATGCCGCGCCTGTGGCGATCGCCTCCGGAGGGGCCGCGCCTGTGGCCGCAGCCTCGCTGCTCGCGCCGCTGCCGTCGCCAGCGTCAGACTCCCCGCAGTCGCCGCCCGCGCCGCTGCCGTCGGCTGTAGTCGAGGAGGCGGCCGTCGCCGGAGAGGACTCGCTGGAGGCGTCATCAGAGAGGCTAAAGGGTCTCCTTGCTGCCTCCTCGAAGGGTGCCGCTGCAGAGTGTGATGACGACGAGGCGGCCTCCGAGAGTGAGCGCCCTGGCCGCAAGGCCAAGGGCAAGGGCAAGGGCCGTGGCAGGGGCAGAGGCCGCGGCAAAGGCCGCGGCAAAGGCCGCGCTGCGACTGATAAGACGATCGAGCGCAGTGGAGCTGCGAAGAGGTCCCCCGCCGGCGAAGTTTTTAAAAAGGCCCGCTGCCGCCGCTTCAGGTAAGATGAAGAAAACGTATGTGACGGCTTTCCCAGGCATCCCATCTAAACCTCGCGACGCGTTTCAGCTTGGAAAGCATCAGGTGTACACAGACATCAACAAGGCCACCTGGCGTGCGAAGCTTCCCGGCGTCCGCCTGGACCACCAGTTTTCTTTTCGGAAGCCCGATCGGGCAGAGGCTAACTGGGCAGCCCTTCTCAAGCATTGCAAGGTGAAGCCGGCCGTTGTCTGATGATAGATCAGACTGTAAGGGATGATGATGATGATGATGGCGATGCTGATGATGATGATGATGATGATGATGATGATGATGATGGTGACGATGAGAATGATAATGATGAGGAGGAGGAGGAGGAGGAGGAGGAGGAGGAGGAGAAGGAACACGGAGGGGGCCAGGAGGAGAAGGCTGATGGGGGGTCCCAAGGGGTAGGAGGGGGAGGTGGCGGTTTGGAAGCACTGGGAAGGAGAGCGGGAGTAAGGGGACGGAGGGGGAGGAGGAGAAGGAGGAGGAGGAGGAGGAGGAGGAGGAGGAGGAGGAGGAGGAGAGGGAGGAGGAGGAGGAGGAGGAGGAGGAGGGGAAAAGGAGGAGATGGAGGAGAATAAGGAGGAGAAAGGATGGCTTCGCGATAGCTGTGTCCGAAGGCCTCGCCTCGGTGGCTCCGAAGGCCTCGCCTCGGCAGATCGCCCCAGTGTTCTAACCCCACTCCGATAGGTGTGCGCTCCATCAGTTGTACAGCTGCTGCTGCTGTTCGAGTGCGCTCGTCCGTCTCAGCCGCTTCACTTGCGCCCCATCAGTTGTGCAGCTGCTGCTCTGCGAGCGCATTCGACGCATCTGCAGCCAACCATGGCACAAGTGTACAAGATGGGAGAAGGCAGGAGAGACGATGAGGAGAAGGACGCCCTAAGTCGGGCCTGTCCCTCTGCAGGGGGAATAGTCAATTACCCCAGTGCGACCCTACCTAGACGTTGGAGCCCCTAGGAAAGCAGCATTAGTTGCTATGCTATGCTATGCCATGCTATGCCATGCTACGCTGCGCGATGCTATGATCTGATATGCTGTGCTATGCTATGCTGCGCTGTGTTGTGCTATGTTATGATATGATGTTATGTTATGCGGCGCTGTGCTATGCTAAGCTATGCTATGCTATGCCAGGCTAAGCTGCGCTATGCTATGCAATGCTATGATATGCTCTGCTATGCTATGCTATGCTATGCTATGATGCGCTATGCTATGCTGAGCTGTGCTGTGCTGTGCTGCGCGATACTACGCTTTGCTATGCTATGCTGCGATATGATGTGCTATGCTGGGCGTTGCTATGATATGCTGTGCTGCGCTATGCTACGCTATGCTATGCTGTGCTCTGCTATGCTAAAGCTCCGCGAAGCTAAGATGAAGGTAAGCTAAGCTAAGATAACACTGAGGTAAGATGAAGCTAAGCCAAAGTAAGATGAACTAAGCTAAGCTAATATGAGATAAGCAACGCGAAGCTAAGGGAACGTCACTGGGGGAACCGCGGGGCGGATACTGGGGGAACCGCCCGGGGTGGGCCCCACTGCCCTGCCCTTTAAGCTTACCGAGTAAGAGCAGGTAGGGAAAAATCGCTGGGAAAATAGTCTGAGGACGAGGGCGAACCCGATGACGAAGGGTGGGAGGATGAGGAGCAGGAGGATGCCTAGGACGAGGGCTTGGCCGCAGGCGCCGCTAGAAATGGGAGGGGGACGTGATCGGTATTGCCCTCATCTTCCTAGGCTCTTCCTCCTCGTCATCATCCTCCCGGCCCTCTTCCTTGTAGATACCCTCTCCTGGCCACGCCACTGGGGCCCTGGGCCTCGCGGGGCCACCCAGCAGAAGTTTCGGGATGAGGAGCCGGTCCCGGGGACGCGGTCACGTCGACCTCATCGGCAGCGGCGGCGACGACGACGACGACGACGACGTCGGCAGCCGCGATGGCGACCCTCCCCGGGCGCCTGTGGCGCGGTGCGCCTCGTGCACCCGCTCTCCCCCGCATGGGGCCCAGGCGTGCGAGGGGGAAGGGGGGGTTCCTCCCATCCTCCTCCTTCTCTGCCTCGCCGTCGACGCCGCCATTGCCCGCCCCCACCCCACGCTGGCGAAGGAGGCGCAGGAGGAGGAAGGGAGGGGGTGGATGGTGAGAGGAAAATATTGCAAGAATGCTACGCGTGAGATTGATGTCTTGGTCGAGTGATCTTGGTTTTTCTGTGCGGAGCGTGCTCGAGTTATGTTCAGGATACGTTCAGGATACGTTCAGGATACGTTCAGGATATATCCCAGGCACACAGAAAGATCGCTTACGCAAGCCAATCGTACTCGAGATGCGGGGCATACAGTAAACCAGCATGTATAGTTGTGATCTCTATCCCGTATATGTCGCGTGCCAAATGGATACTGTCCCGTGTATGTCACCCGTCCTGCAAAGCGCTTCAACCGAAAGTTCCTTCCTGCCTCCTTCTTCGGTCATCTCTGCCTCGCCTCTTCCTATCTGCGTCTTCTCTCCCCGGACACGCTGCCGCCCGAGCGGTTCGAACGTCGAACCTCGAAGATCAATGTTCGAGGTTGTTTGGCATTCGGGGCCCCGCCTCGTCGCCGCGGCTGGACGCAGCTCGAGAACTCGTGCACTCGGGCCCAGGGAGGGTCCCGGGGACCTGCTTCGCCGTTTGAAGAACGCGTGACACCTCGCAGATTTTTAAACAACAAAAAGCGCTATGAAGCGACAGGCGGTTTGCATCGCCTGGGCGCGCGGGCGGGCGCGGTGGCGCGGGCGAGGAGGCCTCGGGGCGCCCGGGGTTTTGGGGGAGGGGGGGGGCTCGAGGCGCCCGGGGGCCTCGCGGGTCCTCTGGGGCTAACGGGCGGGTCGGGCGAACGGGGCATTGAAGTGGGGGGCGCGCTCGACCGAGCACGCGCGAACCGTAACGGGCGGGTCGGGTCGGGCGGGCGGACCCTAGCGGGGGGGTCGGGTCGGGTCGGGCGGGCGGACCCGACGGGCGGGTCGGGCGAACAGGGCATGAAAGTGTGCGGCGCGCTCGACCGAACACGCGCGAACCGTAACGGGCGGGTCGGGTCGGGCGGGTGGACCGTTCTCTTGGACCGTTTGGAGGCGCTCGCGGTCCGTCCAGAGGCCACACTGGGCCAAGTTCGAGGCCGCCCGGGGCCGTTGTTGAGGCATCTTGGGCCATCTTGTTCTCGAGACCGCGGGCCCAGCGCATTTTGCGACGGGTCGCGGCCGCTGCAGCGCAGCCCCGCTGATTCCTGAGAGGAACAGGTCCGTCGGGGGGGGGGATTCCATTGCGCCGGTGCGGCGCAGGCGCGGCAACGGACGCGAAGTGGGCCCTGGGTGTCGCACGCGCGGGGGTAGCTTGAGATCGCCGGCCCATTGTTGGAATGTGGTCGAAACGATTGGAAAGTTTGGGCCAACGCCTTCCCAGAGCTTTCCGGCATGTACTTCCACAGTTCAGTGTCTTCGACATCATATCTGTGACAGGTATATGTCGGAGATCTGCTCTCCCTTCCTTAAGGAGCGTTCGGTTTCACGTGGTGTGCTGCGAAGGCGGCCTGCGCAGGCCTCCGCGTCAGGCCGCGGCGGCCCCGCTTCCGTCGTCGCCCAGCTGCCTCGGTTCTAGCAGTTCGGCTCCTTACGGCAGGCACACCAAACGAGCGATTTGATTGCCAGCTAGTGCCCCCGCGGGATCTTCTTGATCCACGACGGGCCCGGGGACCCCTGGGGTCCCCGGCGGAGGTCAAGGTCGACGCAGGACGTGTCCCCAGATCTCTAACAGCGGATATCTTATCGTATTACGGGGCCGACACACATACACCTCCACAGCCACCTCCCTCGCCTCCTCCCTCCCCCGAGTGAGGAGAGAGGACGAGGACGGGCAGAGGAGGGAGGGGGAATGGAGGCGGTGGTGGCGCACGTCGCTGGGACCCGCTCGCGTGCCTCCGCTGTCGCTCGCCCGCCCGCCCCGGGGGGCGGGCGCGCGCGAGCGGGGCGCGCTCCTGGCCCCAGGGGCGGGCCGGACGCCCCGCATGGGGACAGGCGGGCGGTGCGGGGGGCGGTGCGGGGGGCGGGCGGCCCCGAGGGCGCCTCCGCGGCCCAGCGGGCGCGCGCGCGCGCAGCCGCCCGCCGCTCTCCGCGGGGCCCGGGCGAGCGCCGGGCGGAGGCGAGGGGCGGCGGCGAGCGAGGGGGGGGTCGGGAGAAGGGGCGGGCCTCTCCAGCGAGCGAGGGTTAAGTCGGGCCTGTCCCTCTTACAGGAGGGATGTTCAAAAATAGTCGCCCCAACTCCTCCTGGTAGGGGGGCACGCCCGACTTACAGCGAGGGCGCGAAGCGAGCCGGCGGCGAGCGAGGGGAGGGAGCAGAAGTGATCGCGGCCTGCGCAGGAGGGTTCTGGGCCTTCCCAGAAAGGTCGCAGAAGGCTTCTCAGAAGGCGCCAGGACCTCTGAGAAGCCCCGCCGCCTTCTGAGAGGGCCCTTTCCTTGTCACTTCCATCCCTCGAACGCCGCCGAAAGAGGGTCATGGGCTGGGCGCCCCAGCATCTTGCCAGCACGTTGGGGTTCATGGCGCCCCTCCTGGCAGCGGGCAAGCAGGGATCGAAGGGCTTCGTCGGCAGCCGCGCCCGGCGTGGAGCTGTTGTGTGTGCGTGTACATGCGCGTGCGCTTGCGCGTGCGCGTGCGCGTGCGTGTGCGCATGCGCGTGCGAGCGCACGTGCGCGTGCGCATGCGCGTGCGCGTGCGCGCGCGTGTGCGTGTGTGCGTGTGTGCGTTTGTGCGTGTGTGTGTGTGTGTGTGTGTGCCTGTGTGTGAGTGTGTGTGTTTGTGTTTTGTATGTGTGTGCGTGTGTGTGTTTGTGTTTTTGCGTGTGTATGTGTGTGTGTGTTGTGTGTGTGCGTGTGCGTGTGTGCGTGTGTGCGTGTGTGCGTGTGTGCTTGTGTTTTTGCGTGTGCGTGTGCGTTTCTGTGTGTGCGTGTGCGTTGAGAGTTTGCCATTGAGTCTACGGCCGCGAGTCGTTCGTCCACGCCTCCCCGTGCTTCCCTTCCCTCGATCGTGTCCCCTCGCATCCATCGCCACGCAAGTGAAAGTGCGATCCTCTCTCCCTCGTGTCCCCGCAAGGACATGTACAGTGGGGACAGCCTTGCCGACAAGCAGTGGTTCGGTGCGCTTCCGCATCGCGCGCCATGGTGTCAGCCTGTTTTCGCTGCGGAGCGGGTCGGTTCTCTGGCTGGGTTGTTTTTGTTTGAGTATCATGTGTCCATTTCTTGGCGTCGTCTATTGCGTTTCTTGTTCGAAGTCTTCCATGTTGCTCGCAGTTGCACGGAGGGCGTCCGTTGAAACCTAGGCCAGCGGTGCATTGAAGTTAGTGACGGAACCTTGCGGTGTCGACGGGCTTTGGGGCGTCATGCGCCATCAAACTAAGACGACCGAACCAACACATTGTTACATTCCAGGGCAGCAAAAGCCTTGAAGACAAGCTGAGCGGATCCCCTATCGTGATTTGATCAGGGCTTGTAGTTGCCAGCTTTTATACCCCGAAGTCCAAAGTCGCCAGTTGCTCACAACGTCGACCCTCAGAAGTCTGGACTTGCGTCGGGCACGTCCCTCCACAGGAGGAATCTTCAAAAATAGTAGAAAATATTATGGGGACGATATTTCGACTATTTTTGAAGCTGTTTGAGCACGTTCTGACTATATCCGCCTGTAGGGGGACATGCCCGACCGAAGTCTGCACCACGTCCTCAGGACCAGACGTTCCTCCCGCGCAGTTTTTTTCGACAGTCTGGCGCAGGCACCCGGAGACCGACCGAGAACTCCGAGAACGGCCCAAAAGCCTCTGTCGGTGTCTTTGCTCGCGGCGCCCGGGGAGCCGGTCCCTTCCTCCCGAGGAGGAGGAGGAGGAGGAGGAGGAGGAGGAGGAGGAGGAGGAGGAGGCGGAGGAGGCGGAGGAGGCGGAGGAGGATCTCTGAAGGCAGGAGCCCTCCCGGCCGCCCTCCCACTGTTCGCATTGCCGGTGGATGCAGCCCCAGTCCAGCGTGAACACCCAGGGCCTTCTGATATCCCCTGTTCTTGCCAGGAGGGCACCCGCCTTCATATGTAGTACCAATTTACGCCGCGCCTGAGAGGCACTGACTTATCCACAAGCGTGTCAAGATCAATTCAGACCCAGACCCCCTCGCGCTGTAAAACAAATTACGACGGAAGTTATTTCGCCATTTTCGGCCTCCAGGGGCTCTTCCATGCTTCGGGAGCGTCAGACAACGACTCAGGAGGAGAGACTGGTCCCAGGGAAGGGGTCGAGACCTCTGGGGGTCGATGTTGTTAACAGATCACGACGTCGGGGGTCTGGGGTAGATGAGTGTTGCCTGCGCGCCCACACCTTTGTGCGCCATCGCAGTGAGAAAGTATGGCTTGAGCGCCGACCTAAACGAGCATGCCTCTCTTCCTCCTCCGCCTCCTCCTCCTCCCCCTCCTCCGCCTCCTCCTGCTTCTCCCCCTCATCCTCCGCCTCCTCCTCCCCCTCCTCCTCCTCCTCCTCCTCCTCCTCCTCCTCCTCCTCCTCCCTACGACCCCGCCCAGACGAGCAAGCTCCTGGGGGCTTCCGCCGGGCCGCGCAGGCGTCCTCGGGAACCACGACTACGGAGGCTTCTCCTTCACCGGCGGCTGGGACCGCCGGCCGCACCCGAAGATCTGGGCGTTGCGATTGTCGCCATGAACTTGGCATCGCTCGGACGTGTGCATTTTTTTCTCGGCGAGAACCATCGAGGACCATCCTGGACCATCGAGCAAAAAAAACACGCACGAGACAGAGAAATGCACGGGACACGGACGTCCGAGCGACGGCAAGTCAAGGAAGCGGGTCCTGAGGGATCTCGGGCTTTTCGCTGTTTTTTCGGGCTCTCGGGGCCCTCCACGGTCCCAGGGACTGGCATACAACGACTCGGGACGAACAACTTGTCCCGGGGGTTGGCACCAGGGTCCAGGACTCGGGGGCGGAAAAGAGGGGGGTGATGACTAGGGGGGGGTGGATATCATGGCGCGGGCCATGATATTTCCCCAGATTTCGTGGCGCCTCTTCTTGTTTTATCACGTCCCTGGCCCCCCCGCTGGGCCGCGCACATGCCGCCGGTCATGATTTGCACCCCCCCCTCTTGGACACCCCCCTCTTTGCCGCTCCCGAGACACGTTGCCCTCAGGACCCGCTTCTCCCATGCTACCCAAGATTTTTGCCCACAGTGGGCGTTTTCGCCCGGTCGCGGGCCCTGGGACCATCACAGATCGATCTGGCCAAGAAGATGTCACAGGCAGGTCGGGTCTACTAGGGCTGCCGTCGTGATGTCTCGCGACGTTGTGGGACGGGGCTAGGACGAGGATACATCCGTTCCAGCGCGTTCGGGAACGCTCTCTCAGAGCGTTCCGGCACGTTCTGAGAGGGCCGCGGCGCCCGAGACGTCCTCCAGGGTTGCCGGATCTCAGAGATTCTCGACGGAACGTTCTGAGAGGGCCGCGGCGCCCGAGACGTCTTCCAGGGTTGCCGGATCTCAGAGATTCTCGATTTTGTCCTCACGCGAAGTGATTCTCGTCCCGGCTGCGTCTCTTGTTGCATGCTTGTTCGCAGCGTCGGGCCTCCTGTGACCTTTCGCAGGAGTGACCTTTGGTGCGGGCACAGATGGGTCCCCAGATGGCTGAAAACGAAGCGGGAGCAGCGGCTTGCGCGCCCAGGTTTGGTCCCCCCGCGGCCCCCAACAAGCTGCGCACCAAAGGTCACTCTTACCCAGGGTCACTCTTGCGTGTAGCCGACTCATGGAAGCCGCACATCACCGGGACGCCGCCTCGGGCCGGGCCGCCCTTCCGATCTCACGCCGACCGCCGATGGCGGGGGCCACGGCAGCTCGGGGCGGACGACGGGTGGGGGACTGGGAGCAAGACGGAGCCAAGACGACAAGAACATCGGGTGAGGATACATCGAACAGATCTGAGATCCGGCGGCTCCATTCAGGAGCTCTCGGGCGCCGCGGCCTTCTCGAGAGCGTTCCAGAACGCTCCCAGAGCGTTTCGGAACGCTCTGGAACGGATTGAGCCTCGGCCTGGCCCCGTCCGAGGGAAACGGGGGGCCACTAACTCCTGCGCACGTGGCGTTAGATCGGGCATGCCCTCCGACAGGCGGATTCTGGAAAGAATGCCCAAACATACGCAGACACACACAGTCGAAAAAAACGTCCCCAGACTGTTCTGTTCGACAAAAAAAGGCGCCGATGACGGCAACACCAATCCACTTTCCCTGTGGGGCCGCGCCCCCTGCTCCAGTCCATGGCGTGCCTTTCCCTGTGCAAGATCTTCGGCGCCGCCTGTTTTCTGCGCCCTCCGGCCGCCTGAGGCCCCGCCCGCCCGCGCCCTGTCTCCCCAATTAGGGCTACCCGCGTCCCGTTTAGCTCTTGACCGGAAGGGGCCCGCTCCCGACCCGCAGACCCCCAAAAAAGTCGGGGGTGGACAGACCTCCTAACAGTGACACGTCGATTAGTGAATTGTCCGTTTTCGGTTCTCGACCTTGAGACTCCAAGGTCGATCTATAGTGCGGGGTCGAACTATAGATCGACCTGGCACTTTCCTTGGGTCGCACTATAGTCCAACCCATGATTTTTGGCCAGGTCGTACTTTTCTTCGCTCGCGCATTGTTAAGGATCCCCTGAGTGAGGGGGCATGCGTCCCCTGAGCGAGGGGTATCGGCTGCATCACATTGCGCGCATGTTACAACATCCCGCAGCTGCGAAGGCTCGAGGGCACATAGCGCTACTCTTTGCTTGCGCGCACTGCGCGGGGGGTGGGCAAATGTCAAGGGCAAGACGGAGGTGAAGATACGGGCTTCTTCTGTGACTGAGGAACAGTTGAAGCCGCTCGTGAAACAGCACATTGATCTCATCGAAAAATGCCAACTGCAATGGGGGCATAGATGACTTCATGAAGAACAACATGCCGTTTCTCTTGCCGCTTGCGCAGCTCACCACACGCGTCAAATGGAAGAACCTCCAGGATGTCGTGTTGAAGCAGAAGCCGAACATGCACCAGGAAGAGTGTAGGCGTTTCTGCCAGGAGGTGGCCAACGCTTTCAGCCATGTTTGCAACAAGTTCTACATCGCCAAGACGGGGGGGAAGCTGGAGGCGCGCGCAAAAATGCTTGGGGTGGCAATGGGGCTGCAGCCTGGCAGGGCAAGCCCAAGCACAGGAGAGAGCAAAAAACGCGCCGACAGCAGCTCCGACATAGAGATGAACCCTCCAAAATCTTCCACGGCCGCCGCGTCGTCCAGCGCAGATGGGGGCAGCAGGCGCAATGTCATCAAGAACGCCTTCGGCATCAGCCCGCCTCCGAAACCGGCAGGGAAGAAACAGAAGGTTGCCACGTGGAGCCCGATGGTGGTGTTCTCGTCGCAGGAGGACGTCGAGCTCGCTGACCCGCCCGCCGCGGCCCCGAAGGAGGATCGGAGGGGGCGGGCAGGGTGGGGGGGGGAGGGGGGCAGTTTTGATTTTTCACGGCGTAACCGAACCCCTTCGGGAGGGGAGCTCGGGAGGGGCAAGTGAGAGACCCGCCCCAGGATCCCCTGGCCACGTATTTCGATTTCAACTCCGAGCCGATGCGCATGGTGATGAAGTTCGCAGACAGGGAGGAGCGGGGAACACTGAC
The DNA here is from genome assembly GCA_963575745.1 of Prorocentrum cordatum. NCBI lineage: Eukaryota > Dinophyceae > Prorocentrales > Prorocentraceae > Prorocentrum > Prorocentrum cordatum. The sequence continues at coordinate 128,250 of CAUYUJ010018201.1, forward strand.
GAAAGGAGGCGATGGTTTCTTGGATGCCGCGTTTCCCGACGGCAGGACGGAGAAGACGGAGCAGCCCAACGCTCTCCTGGCAGCAAGAGCGGCAGCCGCGCAGGCGAAGGCGAAAGCGTGCAAAAAAGGGAAGCCAGCAGGACATGTAGTGGCAAAGAAGCCTGCAATGAGAAAGCCCAGTGCAGCCGCCGCGAACACGGAGACGGACCAGGACGATGAAGGGGGGGGAGGAAGAGCAGCTGGAACCCGATGAGCCCGTGGATGCTGCAGATGAGCCCTCGGTCGGCGCTGGGCCCCCCGCTGGCCACGCCGACCGCGGGCGCAGCGTGATGTGCTACAAGAGGGGCCGCTCTATCGGGTTGAAGCGGGCGCACGGTGAGAAGAACCAGTTTGTGAGTTTCGGCGGGAAAAAGTACAAGGACACCTTGGACGAGGCCACGCTCAGGGAGATCGGCGCAGAGCTGAAGAAGGCCTTGGTCGACGGCACCGTGGCTGACACCAAGGAAGCTGCTAAGGCGGAGGCTGAGCGCTTAGTGGCACAGCGCTTGGGCGACTAATCGCATCCATCCTCATCATCGCATCCATCCTCATCATCATCCTTACCGTCTTCATCGCCATTGCCATCGCCATACCCGTTGGCAGAGCGCCCTCTCCAGTGCTAGACGACGCCTCCTCATCGCAGGGGCGCCCTTCCGTGAGGGGACCGCGCGATGGATTGGCGAGTGATGGAACCCCTTAAGAGGGGAACCCCTTAAGAGGGGCTTCAGCACACTCGCGATAAGACAGGGCAACGGCCCCCTCCGAGAGGGGGCCCCTCGGGGAGGGGATCAAAGGTGCGGCAGTCTGCTTACTCATTATGTGTATGGCATTGCGTTTCCTCCTCGTTCCACCCCTCTCCCATTTGCTTTCATGTTCTTCATCCGCAACCGTTCGACAGAGCTGACACCCAGCGCGCTTGGGCCAGCCCCCCGCCCCGAGCTCGCGGCCATGCGGGCGCTCATCATGTGCCTCTCGGCGCCCCAGGCCGCGCGGAAGCAGAATGCAAGGGGGGAGTTGGGGCAGGATGGGGAGACAAGTAAGAGTGACGGCCGCTTGTTTGGCCATCTGGGCGATGAAAAATCAATCCAGCAGCCGAGTTTTAGACCCACCTTTTTTTAGCAAAAAAAAGGGGGGTCTAAACTTGGACGAATTCCTCTGAAATTCCATTGCATTCACCCCCCCCCGAAGGGCCTCCCACGAGGCCCCCAGATTTTAGCCTTTTGAGTCTGACTAAAAACTTTCGGCCGCAACCGTTCTGGACCCCAGGCTTCCGGCATGATGATGTCGGGCGGCTGCGGCGGCGGGCTGCCTCCAGAAGGCGGTGGCGGCGGCAAGCGGCCTCGCGAGGGGCTGGGGGCACAAGTGGTTAAGGCGCCCCTTCCTGAGGGGATCCGTTTACAGAGACCCCTGCCAGAGGGGATTTATCGATAGAACCTCCCCTTCCTGAGGGGATTCATTCACAGAGACCCGTGACCCTTCCTGAAGGGATTGATTTACAGAGACACCCTGCAGGACGGGCACGCGCCTGTCTTTGAGGTCGACGACGACGACAGCGAGGCGGAGGGGGAATTCATGCTGGACTTCCAGGACCACAGGAAGCGGTGCACCCGCTCGTCCCACCGCTTGTGGCTTCGCAAGATGAACTGCAAGAAGTGTTGGCAGTGCGGCAAACACACCTTCTTCTCGGTGTGCGTTGGCAAGACGTGCCAGGAACACCACGCGACCCAGTGGTACCACGAGCACGGCGACCGCGACCGCAACGGGAGGAGGTGGAGGGGCGGCACGAGCGAGGTCGCCAGAGCCAGGCAACGCAGGGGTGCAAGTGGTGGGGAGGGGGGAACCCTCAAACATTGAGGAATGAAGTTATGTCGGTTTGATGTTTTGATTTTCTCAATGTTTAGCCTGGTCAGTTTTCTGCGCCTGCCAGGCACTGGCAGCGGAGGTGCGATGCCAGGGAGGCGGTCTTGGTCGGCCTGCTGCAGGACCGCACCCCCCCCCCTCTGCCCCGCGCTGCCAAGAAGGGAGGGCCCCTGTTTGAGGGGATAAACGAGGGGGGACCGAATAAACGCAAGGAGAGGCCCCTCTCATGGGGGTGAGCTTACTTCGTTCCCCGACAGGAGCAGCAGAGCGAAACAGCAGCGCAGCCGCCGCCCCCGCAGGGGGGGGCAACGCCACCGATCGGCCCGCCACCCGCAGCACTGTTAGCAGCAGCAGCGGCTGGACCCCCCGCAGCAGCACCGCTCGCAGGAGCACCGCCACCCGCAGCACCAGGCCCGCCCGCAGCAGCAGCAGCAGCGGCAGCACCTGCCGAAGCAATGCAGGTTGACGCCTCCGACGACGGAGGCCGAGAGGGGGAGGAAGAAGAGGAGGATGAGGGCGAGGAGGAAGAGGGCATGGAGGAGGAAGAGGAGTCAGAGGAGCCTGATGAGCTGATGAGGCTAGATGAAGAGCACGCAAGGCAGCATCGGAGGCTCTTGCGGGCATTGAATCGCACGGAGGCGGCACAGCGGCGCGTCGAAAGGCACAAAGAGCGCCTTCGGCAGGAGCAGGGGCGCAGGGCAGAGCAGGAGATCATCCGCCTGAGGCGGGCGCAACAACAGCAGAGGGACGCCGCGCTGAGGCGGGAGGCAGAGGCCCGCCTGGAGCTGCAGAGGGCAGCAGAGGCCGCCGAAGCGCAGGCGAGGACGAGGCTGCTGGCTGCCGAAGCGGCCGCATCGAGGGCGGAAGCGGCGGCCAAGGCTGCCAAGGATGCGGGGGGCGCAGCGCGGGCCAAGGAGGAAGCGGAGCAGAAACAGAAACGAGAGGCAGAGGAGCGGCAGGCGGCAGAGACGGCAGCGCCAGAAGCGGCAACACCAGAGCAGCCAGAGACGGGCGCGGCAACGGCGGACGCAGCCAGGGCGGACGCGGAGAACGCTGACAACAAAAAGAATGACCCCAAAGCAAAAAAAAGGCCCCGCGCGGACCAGGCGGGGGGCAGACCCTCGAAAGGGGGGAGGGGCGACAAAGACAAGGACAAGGACACTGAGAAGGATAAGGGCAATGGCAAGCGCCCGAAGGCGACCTCTAAGAGGGGCTAGGACCGCTTCTCCATCCTCCTGGTCACTCTTCCTCCTGCTCCTGCTTGTCGCCCGCCCTCCTCCTTGTCCATCTCCCTCTTGCTTCTGCTCTTCCTCCTTGTCAATCTTCCTCCTGCACCCCCATCCGCCCCAGGGCGGCGCGCCCTGAGCCGCGGGGCGACCGCGTCGGCGACGGCGCCGACATCCATATACAAGAGCGCGGCCTCTCGCGCCAGAATAGAGGCGGCACGGGTTAAGGGGGCTCTGCTTGACTGCGGCCCCTTCATTGCAGGGGCGCGCGCGGCTGCCCCTGGCAGAGGGGGCGGGCGATCACGAAACCGATTATCTTAAGGGGAAATTCTCTTTGGAGAATTCTCTTAAGAGAATTCTCTTAAGAGAATTCTCTTAAGAGAATTCTCTTAAGAGAATTCTCTTAAGAGAATTGTGTGGATGTCTCAGGCAAAACCAACAATTCTCTTATTCTCTTAAGAGAATTCTCTTAAGAGAATTCTCTTAAGAGAATCTCTCTCAAGGTCGCTTGCAGTGCACCCCCCCTCGCTGCATGGGGGCCAGACGAGTCCCGCTGAGGGGCGAAACGCCCCTGGCTGAGGGCGGGGCTGGGCGTATCTGACGGGCCCCCTAGGGGGGTTGGGGGGCGCGGTGTTCCTGATTGAGGGGGGCCCCTGAAACATCTTTGACGGGCCCCTTGCGGAGGGGCACCACCGTCCTTTACTGAGGGTGAGCCCCTTTAATGAGGGGGGGCAGTGTGAGCAGGGGCAGCAGGGGGGGGCAGTAGCATTGCATCATGGGTGAGTCGTTCGGGCCCCTGTGCTTGCCTGCCGCGCAAAGCAATCCAGAGAGGGGGGTGCCCCTTTTTGAGGGGACGCGCACCCCTTACTGAGGGGGGGGGCCCTGGCACATCCCCTCCCCCTCCCCGCCTCGCCGCTGATGAGGTAGCACCCCTTCTCTTCGAGGGGGAGGAGGCGACCGCGTGGGTTGCGAGCCCCTTCGAGGGGAGAGAAACGAACCCCTGGCTGAGGGGAAGGCTCGACGATACTGAAATGCACCACCACACACGCCACACCCACAGCACCACACCACACCCACACGCACCACTGAAGTGCGCGGGGAAGGCCCCCGACGATCTACTTGCCATTCGCAGGCGTTTCGGCTGCCGCAGGGCATTTCGATTTTGCTGCTGTATCCCAAATTTCAGGGGTCAGTCCCGCGGCAGCCATGCCCGCCCCAGGAGTAGTCCCTCCTCTGCTCCTGCTGGGCACTCTCCTCACACCGTTGTGCAGCATGGCACCGAAGAAGAAGATCGAGGGCCAGGGCGCGCCAGCGGCGAAGAAGTCGAAGGCGGCCCCGAAGGGGCACGGGCTCGACAAGCAGGAGGCCGACAAGATGAGGGCGTGGCTCAAGTACCAGTCGGAGAAGAAGGACGGCAGCGGGAAACTTACGAGCACAGCAGAATCCGCCAGAGCAGCCCAGGCGCTTTGGAACGGGATGAAGGACCCAGCCGATCGGAAGCGTTTCTTGCAGACCTTCGCGGGTGACAAGGACAAGACACTTGACTGGTTGGCCACCTTCGAAGAGAGATGCACGAATGAAGAGGTGCACGCGCGCTCTGCCAAGAGAGGGTACCGGAATGTATCGCAGGCGCTGGCCCTCAAGAACCTCACCATCAAAGACTTTGCGAACATCCAGGAAGCCACTGCCTTCGTGCAGGAATGGTGGGAGGAGAACAGCGAAGAGCATGGCACCAAAGAAGAATTCCCCATCAAGGAAGATGTCAAGGACAGGCCTCTGTGGAAGGAGTGGTACTTCGTCGAGCGCAACATGGACGATGACCAGCTGGTGACGAAGGACTCGCGCACCTTCAAGGGGACGTCCAACCTGAAGAACCTGAAGCAACTCGAAGCTGCAGGCATCAGGATGGCCGAGCTCCCGTCGTCCAGCGCTTCGGGGTCGGGTGGGGGCGGCGAGGTGAAGATCGAGAATCCGCACTGGCCAGAGATCGTGAGTAAGAAGGGCGAGATCGCGCGCCGTCCTCGGCAGCCGCCCCCTGCCCTTCCATCTCTGGTGCTCTGCCAGACCCCTCCCAGAGGGGGGCCCTCTCCCCCGCCACGCCCCCGCCGCCCCTCCTGGAGGGGATGGCGATAGAAACTGGTTCGTATCCGTTCTGTCGTGCGTTGTTTGCGTTGAAAAGCATGTCGGCGCATTGCTTGTTTATGATCCCTACCAAGGCAAATGCTGGTCAAGTATCAGAAGGAGCAGAAGTTCCTAAAGCGCACGAAGAATCAGTTGCTCGCGAAGGCTGGGGATCAGGATCAGAAGGGCCGTCAGAGCTTCCAGAACTGGGCCGATGAGTGCAAGAAGTGCGTGGACAATGCGGACCAGCACGAGACGGAGATGGAGGTTCTGATTGCGAAAATTGAGGGCGCTGATTCTGTCGGCAAGGACACGGACATGTACGATAAGCTGAAGAATGAGGTCCAGGCCGCCTACAACACACACGAGCACATGTTCGAGGGCATTCAGCTCTCGGTCAAGCGCTTCAAGAAGTTCCTCAATTGAGCTGCGGCCCTACTACATCTACATATCAGTATTTACATGCATATATGCAGTAGGGTTTGAGATGCTCTGCCTCGCCCGACGACACGCATGCAGCGCTGCCTTTCCGACGCCCGTGGGAAAACGAGAACTTGCCGCTTCCTCTGCCAGGGGTGCCCCTTCGTGAGGGGCCGCATGTTTCTGGGTTTGCCAGTAAAGAAGCCCCCCTCATCGCAGGGGCGTGGGGGGAGGGGGGGGGCGGGGGGGAGGGGGGCTTGGTATCATCAGGAGGGGAGTAGCAGGAGGGGAGGGGCATGAAAGGGATTGAAGGAGGGCGCGGAGGAGGGGCGCGGGAAAGGGCAAGGGCCCCTTGCCTCAGCCGCGCATGTCCGTAGCCACTGCAGTGGCTCAAGGCCGCCGCGCTCGCGCCTGTCTCCCGCGGGCCCCGCGGGATGCTTTCCAGGCGGCGGTTGCCTTATGACAGGTTGGGCTTGCCGCCGGAGAGGCGGCTGAGAGCGAACGTGCAGGACCTGATAAGCAGCAACGTGGTCAGCGGGCAGCGCGGCGCTCAGCTGATCAATGACTGCGTCTCTGCATCTGCGACAGGTCTCTCCGACCTGCACACTACGGAGTCAACGTCGGGCATGAAAAACGCTGCCAGGAAGTTCAGGCGGGATTTCTTCAGGAAAGGGTGGCCTCCGCTCTATCACTGCCAGGTGAGGGGCTGGGGCCCCCAAGTCTGAAACAGAACAACTGATGGACTTAGCGATGATGCTTCCTCACGAAATACTTCATCAACTTCATCAGTTTGGCGAGCGGAGCGTGCTACTGGAGACGTCGAGTCTCGACGGCGTGTCTCTGCGCCACGTGCAAAGAGCAAGGGCGGAGAGTGGTCGCAACGACCTGGTGGCCCTGGGCGTGTGGCAGGACGGGGCCCCTTGCTTCTGGGGCCGATCGACGAGCGCAGAGATCATCAGCCTCATGTTGCCAGGGGCTGCGGGGCGCTGGAAAAACCTGCGGGTCCCAATCACAGCGTTCCTCAAAGAGCACGTGGGCCCCAACACATTTGATGTTTTTTGCAGTGGTGCAGTGGAGCTTTGTTCACTTGGCTGCGAAGCGCTGGCCGACGGCACGGCACGACGGCTCTCCCTTCGGCGCGCAGGACGCATGGAGGAAGCGCCGACAAGTGGCCGATGCAACCCTACCAATTGGCGGAGTGCTTTGCCAGATCAAAGGGGACTGGAAGATGATGAAGGAGGTGCTCAAGCTACCTGGCTGGCAAGATGACGAAGTATGCTTCCTGTGCAACATCAAGAAGGACGAGGCCATGGGAGCGCAACACATCAGGGGAGGATGGAAATCCCCTCTGGGAGGGGGTGCGTCGTCGTCGTTTTGCGGCCCCTTCCAGGGGGGGTGGAGGAGGGGTGGAGGAGGAGGAGGAGGAGGAGGAGGAGGAGGAGGAGGAGGAGGAGTGTTTTTGGCTACTCCCCGCAGGTGAAATCGCAGACTGGGAGAGACGCGCCGTGGAGAACGCACCGACGCACATGGCCAGAAGTCCTTGCGAAGATTATCGTTTCAGGCGAGCAGGTGCGCCCTCTCTTCCAAGTGCCGTATGCGAACGAAAAGTTGCTGAAGCTAGATTGGTTACACGTTGTTGATCTTGGAGTAGCGGCTGACTTCATAGGGGGCTTGATATGGTATCTTGTAACGCACAAAAAGGTGGCTGGAACTACCCAGAAAGGCCGCGTCTCCACACTACATGGTCATTTGATGGCGTTCTACGACAGGCAGCCGCCAGGTGAGAAGACCAGCCGCCTATCGAGACTGACGCGGGGCGTTGTGAAAGGAAAAAAAGCAACGACGGCTAAGATGAGGTGCGGCGCGGGGATGCTCAGGCACATGGTTCCATGGGCATTGGAGATGGCGGAGGCTTTCCTTGATAGGAGGAATGGCGTCGACGAGCGGGCAGCTGTAGAATCGTCCATTCACGCAGGGATGAAAAGCTTATCTCGGTGTTACGAGGCACTCTCTGACAATCACCCATTTGCTGTGGACATTCTTAGAGAGCATTCAAGTAAGTTTGCCACGCAGACGGCCGCTTTGCAAGACGCGCTTCCTGCCCATTTTAAAGTGAAGCCTAAAATGCACATGTTTCTGGAGCTGTGCATGGGCGGCGGTGAACCAGCGAAGCACTGGAACTATAGGGATGAGGATTTCGGTGGATCTGTAGCTGCATTTGGCCGAAGGAGGGGCCAAAGGAGGTCCATGAGAGCGTTTTCGGCGGCATGCATCTCTAAGTTCTGCGGCCAGCCGATTGTGCGCATGCTTTGAAAAGAACGCTTCTGTGTGTATCGTTGTCATTCATTGCTGTCGGCTCAAATATATGTTGGACCCCTCCCAGTGGGGCGAGCGCGAGCATGGGTGCTGAAGCCCCGTTTGCCCCAAAACGGCGGGTCGAACTATTTTCGGCGCGCCCGAACTATAGATCGACCCGCAGAAAAGTATAACCCCCGCATTATAGTTCGACCCCGCACTATAGATCGACCTTGGAGTCTCAAGGGAGAGGGCGCCGCGGCCGTTATTTTCCAGGCTTGCGCCCGCCAGGTTTGGGCCCGAGGTCGTTTTCGCTCAACCACGTTTTGCTAAAGGGAGGTCTGTCCATCCCCGAAAAAGTGCTGTTCGACAGTGTTTGACTGCTCCTCCTCCTCGATGGGGGGGGGGGGGGGGGGGCATGCCGCCCCCGACCGAGCTGTGGCGGGCCGGCCTCAGCCCCGCCGCTGGGCTCCCGCCTCGGCGCGCACCGGCGCTGGGCAGCGCCAGGGAGGCTCGCGGCGCGCGGGCCGGGTCTCGGGAGGGGAAGAAACACACAGGCACGATGATTCATCGACTCCCAGGAAGTGTGCGAAAAATGTAGGCAGGCTTCAGTCAGGAGGGGAAGAATCACACAGACACAACGATTCGTCGGCTCCAAGGAGATATGCGAAAATCGGGGAAGTGGGGGGGAACAGAAAATGTAGGAAATATGGTGCATCTGCTTATTTGTGTGAATTTATTTGTGTGTGTCCGAGGGCCCCTTCAGAGTCGCCCGCCCCCTCTCGGGCCGGACGAAAGGGGGGGGGTTGGAGGGGGGGCTACGAAATTTGTTGCCTGCAGCTGGTTTCGGCCTCACCGAGGGGCCCATTCCTGGGTACACAGCTCCCTCCGGCGCCGGGAGGCGCCGGGAAAATCAGCTGCGTGAGCCGATTCTCAAGCCCCCCCTTTGCTATCCCCCCCTTTCGCCCGACCCGACCCTCGGCCATGCGCAGGGGGGATAGGGGAGGGGACGGCTTTTTAGAAGCACCCCTGCTTCTTAGAAGGCGCGGTCCTTCTGGATAGATGTGAGGCCGCCGCCTTCTAGGAAGCAGCCTCCTTCTAAGAAGCCTTCCCCCCTCCCTCCACCCCCTTCTGCGCGCCGCCAACCCCCGTTGCAGGGCTCATTTCGATGCCGCCGATGCGATTGGATCCGATTTCGATGGATTCCGAATCCGATTCCGATTCGAGTCGGTTTCGGATTCCGATTTGGGCTCCGATGTCTCACTGGGGGCCGACTATAGCCGATTCTTG
>CAUYUJ010018201.1:142500-152500 GCA_963575745.1 Prorocentrum cordatum
AGGCGGCTCCGTGCCACGTTGAAGGTTCGCAGTGGCAAGACGCTGGCTGCACGACGGGCGCGCGCTTTTGTCGACGCGGCGGCGGCCCCGGCGCGGGCGTTCCAAGGTTGAGCGCCGAGAGGGGCCTGGAATCGGCCCATGTCGAACCTGCGCTCTCGGGAAGCCGCGGCCGCCCCAGGTGGAAGGATCCGCGTGGTGTCACCGACGCTGGCGGTGTCGCAGGAGGAAGTGGTGGCCGCTCAGTGCATGCTTCTGGCCCCAGGGCGGTCGCGGGCCGAGTGAGCGTCGACAGATCTGCACACGGACGGTGTAGCGAGGTCCAGACCCCAGATTTCAGGTCTCTGGCACTATCGAATGATCGAAGACGCCTACGGCGAATCACCGCCGGCCCCCTGCCTTTTAGGATACGCCTATGTGGCCAAACGTTACGGAGAAGGTCGGCCGCACTTTTGGACCATTCGTTCCCCCTGCCGTTGTGGGAGCCCTCCGGGGAACTCGGAGGATATGGAGAGGGAGGATGAATGAGGATGAGGAGAAGGATGAGGAGACCTCTTGGAGGTTTGGGGGTCATTCTTGCGGCCTCCGGGGAGCTTCCTGGGGGCCTCTTGGAGGCCTCCTGGGGGCCTCCTTAAGGCCTTCGGGGGCTCCTTGGAGGCCTCTTTGGCCGTCTTACCGCGTTCCTGGCCCGTCTGGCGCCGTCGGAAGCCATCTTGGGAGCCTCTCTGGGCGTCTTGGGGCCCTCTTGGGGCGCTTCAGGGTCGTCTTGAATGCCATCTTGACCGTCTTGGGGGCCTCTTGCGCCGTCTTGGGGCCCTTTGGAGGCCGTCTTGGAAGCATCTCGGGCCGTCCTGGGACCATCTCGGAGGCCTCTTGGGCGCTCTGGTGGCGGGGGGCGATCTTGGGGGCCTCTTGGGCCATCTTGGGCTGTTGGAAGGTCGTAGGCCAAAAACCTTCCAACACCGCAGGCCTTCTCAATGGTCTTGGCCTCTGGGAGGCCTCTTGGAATGGCTTGGAGGCCTCTTTGGGGCCTCGTGGGCCGTCTTGGGCCAACTTGGGACGTGCATCTTGGGCCGTCTTGGGCGCATCGTGGGGCCCTCCGGGGCTCTCTTGGGGCCACACTGGTCGTCTCGGGAGCCTCTTGGACGCCACCTTGGCCGCTTTTTGGAGGCGACGTGGCAGCAAGTTTGTCGGGGCCCGCACTGTGCGCGGCTGGCGCGGCCTTCCCGGTGGCCTGCGGGGAGTCTGAGAAATAATCTCGGGGGCGGAAAAGAGGGGGGTGATGACTAGGGGGGGGTGGATATCATGGCGTGGGCCATGATATTTCCACAGATTTCATGGCGCCTCTTCTTAGTTCATTACGTCCCTGGCCCCCCCGCTGGGCCGCGCACATGCCGACGGTCATGATTTGCACCCCCCCCTCTTGGACACCCCCCTCTTGGCCGCTCCCGATAAGCAAAACCATGAGACGTTCAGCACGCTGGACACCCTCGGCAGTCTTGGAGGCCATCTTGGACCATCTTGAGCGAGCTTGAGGGCCATCGTAGCCGTCTTGGAGGCCATCTTTGAGCCATCTTTGAGCCGTCTGGACCAGGGAAAATCTTTGCAACCGGGTCTTCCGGGTGGCCGGCGGGCTGGGCCGGAGCCCCAGGGGAGAGCTTCGTTTGGAAAAGATCCAAAAGCAAAGCCGGAACGATCCAGCACGCCAGGCACCCTTGTGATAAATCAACCGGGGGCAGCGGATCGAAGACTCTTACGGCGAATCACCGCCGCCCCCTGCCTTCTCGAATCGCCCATGTGGCCGAGCGTTGTGGCAAGAGCTCCGCCAAGCTATCGGACCACGTGTTCCCCCAACCGTTATGTAAACCCTCTGGAGAACATTTGGTGGAGGATGGCGGGGAAGATCAGGAGGATGCGGAGGAGGAGGAGAGGGAGGAGGAGCAGGGGGAGAAGAACGAGGAGGAAGAGGAGGAGGAGGAGGAGGAGGAGGAAAAGGACAACGAGCTAGATACGTGCTGCAACTTATACCGCATGTCGGCCGCATCTTACGTCATTTGCTTCACCTTCTTCTTCCTTTCGGATGTTTCTGCCTACACCCTCCCGTTCTCTCGACATGCTGGTGGTACGCCCCTGTGAGCCTCGACGGTTTGGGGTCAACCAGAAACCCTTGCCCACAGATCGGGCAATGTTTTACGGCCACGCCATTTGCTAGCAGTCACAGCACGCGCCCTACATTTTTTGGCAACACGCCGTACGTGTCGCTTGCCTCACACTGTACTAGGATATTTGGTGGGGGGCTGTGAAGGCGGAGGTGCTTGCGACGGTTTGGTGTCAGCCAGAGAACCCCTGCCCACAACGCGGGCAGGCCTTTACAGATGTGCATACTGGCTGGCTTTCTTGTCGTCCCACGGCCGTCCACGTGTACGGTTGTGGTGCACAAGCTGCATACCTCTACGCAGCAGTACTACTTGTCAGCCGCACATTCTTCTTTTCTGGCTTGTACTTCGCCGACTCCCCCGATCGGCCATACTAGTCCTTTCTTATTCAGGTCCGACGGTCTAGGGTCAACCAGAACACCCTGGCCCACAGCACGGGCACGCTAGCTACAGGTCCTTCTCAGGCATACAGGCCATCCTGCACAGGCCAGCGCTCGCAACATTTATACCATCGCCTTCCACGCCACGTCTCCCGCAGCAGCCAGCCACGTACTAGTGGAGTGGGCTTGGAGGGAGCGGTCATTGGGGCCTTGGCTGGGGAGGACACTCTGGTGTGGGCTCGGCAGTAACACCCTGGGCAGCAACCCGAGAACTGCAACCAGCGAAGGCATTCGTTTCTCGTACATATCGATTGGACAACAATGGTTCTCGTGCTGGACCCGAAAAGAACATTACAGACAGCCCGAGGGTCCTGGGACCGAAGTGGCTCGGGGCAAACCCAGAACAGCCCTGGGCCGCAGCCGCAGAACTGCCACGCGCAGCTTTGTTCTTTTTTGATGCGATGCCTGCCCGCCGCGGCAGCCCACGAGACTCTCCTCGCTCGTCCCTCACCCCGCAAACGCTCGCTCTTCTCAATAGCACCTTGCTCAGCCGCCCACCGTTGGCAATCACCCGGCGCCGCTGTTTGACATGCTCAGCTTCCGTCGCATTGCATCGCACTCGCACCTGTTCGATTCGGTTAGTACATAGCAGCAGCAGGGAGCACGCCAGCCCTACAGATGGCGGCTGGTCGCCATACGCTCGCCTTGCTCAATAGCATTTGTTTGGCCGCACCCTTTGGCAGTCACCAGGCGACACTGTTTTTTACAGACTCAGCATGTGTCACATGGCATCGCACTTGAACGTGTACCTGAGACAGCCAGTACCAGACTATCATGGGTAGGGTGGATGTCTACCGGGGATGGAAACGCACATTTACCTAGGTACTGCAGCTGCCCTTTTTTCAACCAAGAAGGCACGACCCATTGAACCTACAGGGCTTCTCATTAATGCCTATCTCGGGATTATATTACTAAGGACAGGGGCGTCTTCTCGGACCTGGCGGGCGCCGACTCAATTGTCCCTGTTCTTCGTGGCCTCGCTTTCCCACGTTGCCCGCGGCGCCCGCCAGGTCCCTTTTTTCCAGAGCCTATTCGCACACGTCTATAGTAAGAACGCCACATGTACTTCCATAAGGTTGTTTTGAACGTAGCGGGGGGATGATGGGGAGGAGGAGAAGGACAATGAAGAGGAGGGGGCATCTTGCGAGCCTTTGGGGGCACTCATGGGGCCTCCTGGGAGCTTCCTGGGAGCCTCTTGAAGACGGCCCAGGAGGCGCCCAAGAGGACTTCAGGACGGTCCTCGGGGCCATCTTTGGCTATGTTGGACATGCATGCCCCGAACGACGCGCTCTTGGCTTGGGCAACCTCTGCAGGAGCTCAAGAGCGCCTGGAACTCCAGGCTGTGGGCCCGTACACTGTATATATATATATACATATATATATATATATATATATATATATATCCATATCCATATCCTGTGTACAGATGTATATTCATATCCATATCCTATATCCATATATATGTATATCCATATCTTGTGTACATCTGTATATGTCAGACCCGGCACAGAGAACTCGAAGGGAGCGGAGGACACTCCAACTGGTGCCTCGGGGCCCGGTGGCGGATCTCCGCTGTCGGAGAGCCGCGACCGCTCGAGGCGGAACGCTCCACCGCGGTGCCACAAAAACCAACGCACGAGCCATCACGGCACGAGCGTGCCGTACCGGCGTCGGGCCAGCGGCTTCCCATCGGGAGCCTTGAGACGGGGGTCAATGCAAACGGGGGTCAGCCAGGGCGCCAGATCCTGCAGGATCCTGCGAAGACCCTCTCTGGCTGACCCGGGTTAGCGAGCCGCTCGTTGCCGCGGGGCGGCCGCACGTATTGGCTGACCCGGGTTTGCGAGGATCTGCGTTGCAGTTTTTTTTTCCTGCATTGCAGTTTTTGGTTTCCTGCTGACCCGGGTCTGGATTGACCCGGGTCAGAAGATCCCCGATCCCAGAATAGCGAGCGGCGAACGGACTCCAGTTCTGTTGTCCCCACCGTGCTTGCAGGCCACATCCCAGAAGCAATTTCGAGCTATAACCCGAACAGTATCGAAACAGTGTCGAACGAGTATAGCCTCGCAGTGCCCGACGCGTGAACACCTTCCAGTTTGGGAACTTTCCTGGTGCTCGAACTTCCTCCTGGCGACGAAGGCTGACTTAGGGTGGCACATCAGAAGACTCCAGGTCTCCCAAGCGGGATCAGGGCACATGGGGTCGGCGGATCGCGCCGCGTCGTCGATGCAGAGGCGGTGCGGCGCGATATGGAGTCCGACTTTCTCCGTCCCGACTTCGCGGGCGCATCGGTGGTTCATCTGCGATGCGGTGCATTTCTTAGGCCGTGAATTGCCTGCCCCGCTTTCGCTTCCAGGCAAAACCAAATCGTACCACGCCTCCTCGTCAAGCGGCCTGACCAGTACAGGCCGCAGTTTGGCATCGCTTGGCATCTCCTGGCAGCGAGGGTGGTCAGAAGCAAGGTAGGTTTGTTTTCCCCCTAATTTTTCCGACCCCATCCATGCTGCTCTCGTTTCCAGATCTCTGCCGCAGTGTTTTTCCACGGCATGGGCCCTCAGAGGCCTGGACCCCTTCCACTCCCACGCGTCGTGCGCGGTGGCCTGTGTGGCACGGTGAGGGCCCCCGGGAGGCCACAAGGAGCCCCGAACGCTCCGTTGTGATGTCTGTCGCTGCGCGAGGAGGTCGGATGCCTCCACTGACCAGCAGCGCTGCAGGCGTGCCTTCGGCACGGCACGGCCGTGCCTAACTGCAGCGAGCAGCACAGAGGACCGCCGCGGCTGCGAGCGGCGTCTCGTCGGGAAGTGTGTGGTCCAGCGCGCCCTCGCGGCCACGGCCGGTGGGGCCCTGTCGGCTGCCGGAGCACAGTCGAAGCGCAAAGCAAGGATGTGCAATTTTCCAAGGTCAGGAGGGAAAGAAACACACAGACACAATTAATCGTCGACTCCCAGGAAAATATGGGAAAATATGGGAAGTGGGGGGGAAGACAGAAACCCAGAAAATATGGGAAAATATGGGGAATATTTTTATTTGTGTGTATTTATTTGTGTGTCCTGGGGGCCCTTCAAGTCAAAGCGCAAAGCAAGGATGTGCAATTTTCCAAGGTTGCTCTTGCATCCTTGCCCCCTCGGCCCATCCTGGGCGGCTTTCGCTGGCCAGCCACGTTCGAAAGACGTCAACGTGGCCTTCCGAGGCCCTTGCATCCTTACCGCGCGCAGCCCTTTTTTATATGTGTGTCTGCTGCAGCAGCCCCAGACCTCGACCCAGACCTCCTTGCTCGGGGGCCCTCGCCGTGTCCCAGGGCCATCAACAAGAACAGCCCAGGATGCAAAAATCAGTGCTGGGGCAGGGGTCGAGACGTTTGGCCAATGGGAGCACGGTGGGACAACATAGTAAAGTCGAAGGTCTGCGGGGCCCTTGCGCTGCAGAGACGTCGCGATGCTGGCCCATGTTCGGGCTCGGGGGGGCCCCGCCGGGCCCCAGGGCGGTTCGAATTCGGTCTGGGGGGCAGATGCAACATACGTCCTCGTGGAGGGGACGAGACCGACGGGGACATCACGACGCCGGAGTTCTGGGGGCTTCGCGCCCCCTCAGAGAGAGAGGAAGGGGAGGAGGGAGGAGGGAGGGAGGAGGGAGGAGGAGGAGGGAGAGGGAGGAGGGAGGAGGGAGGAGGGGAGGAGGGAGGGAGGAGGAGGAGGGAGGAGGAGGGAGGGAGGAGGGGAGGAGGAGGAGGAGGAGGGAGAAGGGAGGAGGGAGGACCACTGGTCGGCCACGGAGGAGTCTGATCGGTGCAGGGCCCGTCGAGACAGGGGCGGCCCTCCCCGCGCGGGCCGGCTCCGCGCGCAGTCGGTCCCCGGGCAGCTCCCGGGGCCCATGCGGACCCGCTCCTCGAGGCGTACCCAGAGATCCAACGCATTGAAAACATCACGGCGGAGGGTTTTTGTTACAGCTTTCGGCCTCCAGGGGCCCTTACCGGCCCTCGGGACCGTCAAAAAAGGACTCAGGATGAAAAAAACCGGTCCTATGGGGAACGGGTCGAGGCTTCCGGGGACCCCGCATTGAAAAAATCACGACATCTCAGGGGATCCAGCCGTGGCGACGAGACACATCCGGGATGCCCCAAAGCGGCGAGAGGCGCCGGGGAGGCCGCCGGCGTCTCGACCGGCCCTCCTCCGGTGCGAAGCGCAGCAGCTGTCGCCGACGAGCGAAGCTCGGCGGCCACGCGTCGCAGGCACCATCCAGGGGGGCTCCTGGCCAGGGGCACTCGCCGGGGCGGGGACAGTCCCACCTCCTTCGGGTACCCTGACCTTCCAGGAGGGCTAAAAAATAGCACGCGACTTAAAAACCTATCCCAGAGCTATTCTACGTCTTGGTTTTAGGCTGTTTCGTCTCGTTGTTTTAGGTTTTTAGGTCTCCAGTGCTAAAAAATAGCTCTCTGGAAGGTCAGGGTATTTAGCCAGGACCTCGGGTAAGGGGACCCGGTTAGTGGTAGGGCCCGGGGGCCCCTCAATGGGCCAGATTCACTTAAACCAGGTTTGCCGTGATTGGTGTGTTTCGGGTGACGGCAGTTCCGGTCAGTGGAAATGGGGCGGGGGGGCGCCCCCGGTACAAGTCACTGAACCAGGTTCCACTAATAACCCAGTTTTGCCAACGCCCGACTCCTGTGGGAGCGCTTGCGCTTGCCCTCAATCACGAAAGCTCGACGTCAAAGGTGGCAAGGCAGGCCTATGATTGAGTCGGGCCCGTCCCTCTACAGGAGGAACTTTCAAACATAGTCAAAATGGTCTGGGGACGATCTTTTGACGATGTTTGCCCATTTGGGGGGCATTTTTTCAGTATTTTTCATGTTTCCCCCATAATCCCCCTGTAGGGGGACACTCCCGACCTAAGCCTAGGATGAGGATGCATCGCTCCAGGGCGTGCCAGAACGTTTTTGGAGCGTTCCAGCGCGCTTTGTACCAGTCGCGGCGCCTGATACTCAGGAGGGAACAAACACAGACACAATGAATCGTCGATTCCCAGGAAAATGTGCGAAAATCTGGGAAGTGGGGGGGGGAAGACAAAAAACATGTGAAAAGATTGGGAATCCTGGGATGTGTGTGTGTGTGTGTATTTATTTGTGTGTTTGTGGGCCCCCTGAGATACGTCCCTCAGACCCGCCAGCTCTGAGAGATGCCCGATCCATGGTAGGTTCTCGCTGGGTCGACCGGCGGCGACCCCGCCGCTGGCGGCCAATGTCTTGGCATCGCTCGGGCGTGTGCATGTTTTCTCGGCGAGAACCATCGAGGACCATCCTGGACCATCGAGCAAAAAAAACGCGCACGAAACCGAAAAGTGCACGGGACATGGGCGTCCGAGCGACGGCAAGATGTTGAACTCCGCCAGCGACTCCGGCCCCCTCGGGTAATGAAAACATCATGACGGGAGGTTTGTCTGTATTTTCGGCTTCTGGGGGGCCCTTACCGGTCCTCGGGACCGTCAAAAAACGATTCAGGATGAAAAACCGGTCCAGGGGAAGGGGTCGAAGTAATGACAAATTCATGACGTTGGGGGTCTGGGGACCCAGAATCGGTCGATGTTGAAAGATCTGACGCTTTGGGAACCGGTCGATCGCTCGATGCTGAACGATCCCCGCGGTGTCAGGGACCAGCGCCAGGAGCGGCACGACACGAATCCGCGGCACCCACATCCGAATGAATCTTCATCCTACCTTCGGCTTGGGCCACCCTGCCTTCCTCCACGCTCTCTCGCGGTGCACCCCACCGTCGACTCGGCCGCCACCGATAGCAGTCGAATAGGGGATCGACCACAGAGTTGACTTGCCCCAAGATTGATCTGTTCGCCTAATCCATGAGAAGTGCCTAGAGCTCGTAGATCTACGAACATTCGACGTGTGACTCGACGAGAAGTTCAAGGCTGGGGTAAATCAATTCTGTAGTCGATCCGCTACTCGAAGCAGCAAAGTGCGCGGACGGTGTCGCCGACCGACACCACCATGTTGCGCATGGCTGGATGCTCACATGGATGTCGGTGGGAACGTCAGCACTGGGATCCAAAGCCCCGATCGCCGACCGGCAATGCATGCGGATCGCCGTCGTTCGTTCCCGAGCTTGGCAAGACTAATCTGACCAAATCCTCTCCCTTCGGCAGATCAGGGCTGGTCGCCCTCGTGGCTGCAAGATCGGTGTGAGCAGGGACACCCTGAGGTCCCCGCGCAGTATTGGAGCGCCAGCGTGTATTACCAGGATGATCGAGGCGCCTCGCTTGCCAGTGCGTTTGTCCAAGCTTCTGGAGCAAACCCTCTGGTTCTGCTTCATGCTCGTTGGTTGACTTGCTCTTGGACCGTGTTGCATTGGAAGTGTATATTCATCGTGTCAGGGATGTTTTGCGCTCCTATGATGCTGGCACTCCTCGCCGCCATCGTATTTCCGCATTCCCCCTCTCATTTTCCTGGCTTTCTGGCGGGATGTCTTGCTGTCAGCTAGTTGTGATTATGCTCGCGACTCGATCCTCGTGTGCGACACAACCACTGCCGCTATCATGCCCCGCAACCCTGAATAGGAAGAAGAACCGCCTCAAGCACCCTGGAAATCCCCAGAACACACTAATTCGTTCTTCCTCCTCCACCAGTGTCATCCTCCGCTGTCCTCTCTCCTCCTTTTCCTCCTCCCTCCTCCCTTTCCTCAAACTGGTAATCATCATCCCCTCCCTGCCTCCCGCTCTTCCTCCCTCCCCCCCACCGTCCCGCGCAAGAAGGTTCGCACGAGCAGGGGGGGGGGGGGAGGGAGGAAGATAACGGAGGACCTCCCCTCGAATCACCACCACCCCAAACCTTTCCCAAACAGTCCTCCTCCCCCCGTCCTTTCTACCTCTTCCCCTCCATCGTCCCTCCCGCCTCCTCTCCTGCCCCCCTCCCTCCATCCTCTCCTCTCCCGCCTCCTCCCCCGTCCATCTTCCCCTCATCCCCCGTCCATCCTCCTCCCCCTGCGCCCAGAGGGCTGGTCGGATGACTCCTCCCTGTCGCACCCCCAGACGTGTCGGTAGGGCGGGCCTGGGCGGTTAGCCTTAGATTTCTTTGTCTTTGTATAACCCTGAAGCTTGACATGTTCAACATTTCACGGCTGGATGGCGGGCCGTATTCACATTCGTTCTCGAAGTTTGCAACAGCTTCACGGATACAGGGCGTGGGGGTCCAAATGCGGTTCTCGCCCCAGCGCCGCGCGCATTCGGAAAGTTTGCAAAACAAATCCACGCATGGGAGGCCGTCTCTGTTTAGACATGTGGTTCTCGCTCGAGCGCCACGCACACTCGTTTTACAAGCTTGGAGCACTTCCGAGGATGGAGAGCAGCTCCCTAGCAACATGTCGATCTCGCCCCCGCGGCACGCACATGATTTTTCAAATGGTTGTATCA
>CAUYUJ010018201.1:155000-207500 GCA_963575745.1 Prorocentrum cordatum
AAGGCGCGAGAGGGTAAGAGGAAGTGGGGATTCAGACGGAGAAAGAAGGGAAGGAGTGCAGGCAGGGGTGGAGGAGGAGCTGACGGATGTCCGTGCGTGCTCCTCACCTTCGGGCCCGCCGTGCCTGGCTTCCCGCACTGTCTGCCCGCTGCGTCCTGCGCCCCGTCAGCGGCAGGGAGCGTCGGGAGGGCCCTCTCGCATACCACTTCGGCTGCGTCCCAGCTGCGTGGCGGCGAGCTCCCGCTTGGGTGTGTGGAGGGTGTTCCCTGTTCGGCGGCGCGCAGAGGGGGGTAGGGGGAGGGGGGAGGGCTTCTTAGAAGGAGGCTGCTTCTTAGAAGGCGGCGGCATTACATTTGTAGACAAGGCCCGTGCCTTCTAAGAAGCCTTCCCCCCTCCCCGTACCCCCCTGTGCGCGCCGCCAACCTGTGGTGCCTGGGCCACTCGAAGAGAACATGCGTGGACATGAACGTGAACATTCGAAGGTGCGCGCGAATGTTCCGAATCCGCGCAGGACCCCCCCGGCGGCGCCTCCGGCGGCGCCCCTGTCTGTCGCGTTGTCTGCGCGGACCTCCAGTAAAATGGTGGACGCCCATGCCAGACTGTCGTCGTCCAGCAGGCGCTACGTCGCTCAGCCGCGTGGCCCATGTTTTCCGTCCCACGCGTGGCCCTAACTCGCATGGCTCTCGCAAGCCCATTCCTTCTCTTCAGCACGCGCGTCTCCACGGCCCGAAAACGGGCGGAAGCCAGAATCGAGAAAAAAAACGTCCACATTAGATGGACCATAACGTCGCGATCTTGGTGCGAAGCTCCTTTCGCGGCCGCCAGTGCGCTCACAGGCGGAGAGCGCGGACAGTCGCGCGAGGATCCCTCTTCGCGAGTCGCGGCCTGGGCCAGAGGGTTTGCCAACTGCCCCTCCCCAAGGGCAGCGCGAGGGCGTGGAAATGCCAGCGCGTCGCGGATCTCATGGCGCGATGCGCGAAGTCGGGTGGCCCAGGAAGCTCAGGAGGGGAAAACACACAGACACAATCAATCATCGACTCCCCGGAAATATCGGAAAAGCTGGGATGTGGCGGGGAAGACGGAAACCCAGAACAAATTGGAAACGGTGTGCTATTATGGGATCTGTGTCTGCGGAGTTACGTCTGTATATATATATATATATATAGATGTGTATATATGTATGTATGTATGCATGCATGCATGTATGTATGTATGTGTGTGTATGTATGTATGTATGTATGTATGTATGCATACATGCATGCATGCATGTATGTATGTATGTATGTATGTATGTATGTATGTATGTACGTATATGTATATACATATAAAAATGAAGGTATATGTGGATGTGTGTATGTGTGTATGTATGTATGTGTGTATGTGTGTATGTATGTATGTATGTATGTATGTATGTATGTATGTATGTATGTATGCATGTATGCATGCATGTATGTATGTATGTATGTATGTATGTATGTATGTATGTATGTATGTATGTATGTATGTATGTATGTATGTATGTATGTATGTATGTATATATGTATGTATGTATGTATGTATGTATGTATGTATGTATGTACGTCTGTATGCATGTACGCATGTATGTGTATGGATGCATGTATGCATGCATGTATGTATGCACGCATGCATGCATGCATGTATGTATGTATGCATTGATGTGTGAATGTATATATATATATACCTATATGTATCTATGTATGTGTTCGTGTATGTATGTATGCATGCATACATGTATGCATGCATACACGGATGTATGTATATATGCATGTATGTAAGTATGTATGTATGTATGCATGCATGTACGTATGTATGTATGTATGCATGCGTGCATGTATGTATGTATGCATGCATGCATGCATGCACGTATGCATGCATGTATGTATGTGTGTGGGTGGGGGTATGAGTGTCCCTGGGACCCTTGGAGAAGCCCCCTGCGAAGACCGTCCGTGCGCCTCTGCAGGTGGAGAGCAAGGCCTTCAAGGACTGCCGCTACCTCTTCTGCAAGGCCGCCGGCCTGAGCCTCCGGCTGAGGCCGGCGGCCTCCGGCCACGTCGACGTCGTCTACCTCTACGCCGAGGCCGGCCGACCCGCAGAAGTCAGGAGGGGAACAAACGCACACAGGCACAATGGATCGCCGACTCCCAGGAAAATTACGGGAAGATGTGGGAAGTGTGGCGGGGGGGGGGGGGGGAAGCCAGAGACCCAGAACATCCGGCGAGCATAGGTGGAATCCTGTGATCTGTGTCTATTTGGGTGTGTGGGTGTGTGTCTATGTGTGTGTGTCTATTTGTGTGTGTGCGTGTGTGTGTCCCAGGGCCCCTTCGTTAATGAGCTCCCGGGGCCGGGCGAGGGCCCGGTGCTCGGTGCGAGGGGTCGTCGGGCTGCTCCTCTGGCGGCCCCCGGGGGGCCGTGCTCGGGCCGCAGGGCCCTCTAATTAGGGCCCCCCGGGGCCGCGCGGGAGAAGGCATATCAACGGCACCGTAACGGGTACTTACCAACGGGTACTTTGATTTTTTGCCGAAAGTTGCCACTGTAGGGCCTTTTTCTTGCATTGCAGCTTTGCCCACATCGGGAAGGGCTGGGTTCGCTGGGTCACTGGCCAAAGTACCCGTTAGTGGAGTCCCCGTTTGAGGGGCGCTGAGCATAGGTCGGAAACCGCAACGTGTACACTACCCTCAGGAAAGAAAAATCACACACAGACACAATGAATCGACGATTCCCCAGAAAAAATATGGGAAGATATGGGAAGTGGGGGGGGGAAGACGAAGACCCAGAAGATATTAGAAAATGTGGGGGAGACTGTTATTTGTGTGCGTGTATTTATTTGTGTGTCCCGGGGCCCCTTCATACCCACTGGCGGGCTGCTTTTCCACCCCAGGACTCTCTGAGGGTCGGCGGCGACGTCGGGGTGGTGTGGCGTATACTTTTTGTCCCGTGGTCCCAGGGAAGCGGCGGCAAATGTAGACACAAGGATCCCGTAATTATGCACCAGGAGCCGTTTTCCTGTGCAAGCTTCAGTGCAGGGCCGCAAAAAGCGTCGGTGTATAGAGGTCGGTTCCCTACTAAGGGCATCGGACGTCTGGGGACCACCGACGGCACGAGGTGTCCACGACGTGGATCCCCAGAGGTCTGAACCTCATCACGCAAGCAGCGGCGAAGGGTCTTGTTTTGCCGATGGGCCTAACAAAGAACGTGATGATAACCTTGTTTGTGGTCTGCGCAACATGTTACTAGAACATGTCTGGCTGCGAGGTTCTTGCATTAACGCATCGGGTTTTCGTTCTCAGAACATTGTTTTCGTTCTCAGAACATGTGTGGGTGCTAAGAACATGTCGTGGTGGGCCCATGGGAATGCCGGGACGGTCGGTCCCTGCTCAAATCATGGGAACCGTTGTTTCATCCCGAGGTGTTTTGTGACGGTCTCGGGGCCCAACAGGTTTCTTCACGACGTGAGTGAGGGGGCCTTTGGGAGGTGGAAGGTCGTCGGCTATGCGTAACCAAAATTCCTTTCGTCTTCAGTGACTTCTGGCGCGGGCTCACCTCAAGCATTGGCGAAGCGTTCTGGCTCACTTATATGTCCACCAAAGAATGTCCTAAGAACCTTTGATGGTGTGCACGAAATGTTCTCAGAAAGTGTCTGGCTGATATTGTTTTGTATTAGCACATCGGGCTTATGTTCTAAGGACAGTGCTTTTGTGCTTCGGACATTTCTGGGTTCGAAGAACATTCCGTGGTAGGCGTACAGGAATTCCGGGACGGCTGGTCCCTGCTCAGTCACCGGGGCCCCCCCGATCGTGGAGCTCGATGTGAACGCGGCTGCTTGCGCTTGGATTTGGCTGATGTATCGGCGATGCGGCGCGATCCCCCGACCCCGTCTGCCCCGACCCAATCTGGGAGGCCTCCAGTCCAGGAGGCCGCCTGTGGGCTGACAGGGTGAACCCTGCGTGATGTGCCGCGTCCTGGCGGCTCTAGGCTTTGGGGGTTCCCAGGAGGTTTACAGCTGGGCATTTTCTCAGGGTGGAGGGCTCAGGGTGAAATCCATATGGACTTCTGCACCTCGAAGATCAGTCCGTCTTGTGATTCGCCTTTTGCAGATGCAAGCCTCGAACATCAATCGAAACGGCACATCAGATTTCACCCTTTGCCCTCCACCCAAAGAAAACGCTCAGTACAGACCACGCACTTGTAACCCAGGGTACACCTTAGGCGATGCTTAAGAAGACCTAAGTTTTCGGCCAGAGTCTCGATTATTCTTAACGTTTCCATGTAAATCTTAAGATCTTGATGGAAACGTTGGGTTGTTATTCAAGTTCTGAGACTCTGAATTTCTTAACCCATGATTTCTTAAGCATTTCGCAGGGGGTAGGGCTGTTTTTGTTCCTCCCTCCCTCGCGGCCAGCCGAGCACGTCGGGCCGACCTCGGCGGCCCTTCGCGCGGCCCTCCGGCCCCGCAGGGCCCCCCGCGCGCTCCTCGAGGAGGGCCCCCCCGCCGCCCCCCCCCCGCGGGGGGCTCGGCGGCCGCCGGGGGCACGGCCCGCTGGCCCCTTTGGGGGGGGCCCCTCTCGCGGCGGGTTCGCGCCGCGCGTCGGCGCAGCGGCGGCGGCGCCCCACGAGGGCGTTCGAGGATGGGCGGCTCGAGGATCGAGCTGCGCGGACCCCCTCCGCGCGGTGAGGGGAGAAACAACACGAGGGGAGGCGTGTCGCCATCTGTCGGCCTCCGGGGGCCCTTTTCCGGGCCTCGGGGCCGTCAGGGAACGATCGGGGGCGGGAAAGAGGGGGGTGATGACGAGGGGGGGGGTGGATATCACGGCGCGGGCCATGATGTTTCCCCAGATTTCATGGCGCCTCTTCTTGCTTCATTACGTCCCAGGCCCCCCCGCTGGGCCGCGCACATGCCGCCGGTCATGATTTGCACCCCCCCCCTCTTGGACACCCCCTTCTTTGCCGCTCCCGAAACGACGCCTGAGAAGCCGGTCCCGGGGCAGGGGTCGAGACCTCTGGGGGTCGACGCTGTGACAACATCACGATGTCGGGGGTCTGGGTTTTTGGACGGTCTTAGCCTTCTTCAGGCCGCCGGGGGAAGGTGGAGGAGAGGATGTAACGTGTAGGAGGAGGAAGGAGGGAGAGAGAGAGAGAGGGGAAGGTGAAGGTGAACTTGGATCGGACCCGGACGCGACGCTGGGTTCGAAGCTGTAGCAAGCGACTCAGTGGGTAGCAAGCTTCGGCCCACGGTCCATTCGCCCAAACAACGTTCCCTTCGCCCCTCCAGGGCGAGGAGTGCCAGTGCATCGGAGGAGAGTCGGGAGGAAGAGTTGGAGGAGGAGGGAGGGGGAGGAGACCACGAAGAGAGGTGGCGTAGGGATGATGAGGAGGGGGAAGAGGAGGGCGGATGAAGAGGACGAGGACGAGGATCCGAGGCCCGAAAACCATCACTTCACTAATTTTGCGCCCCAGGGCCCACTGAGGCCCCAGGGGCCCCAGATTAGTGAAGTGATGTTTTTTCCCACGTAAGGACCCCGAAATCCATCACTTCACTAAACCGAGCCCAGGACGAAAGTCAGAGGCCGAATTGCTGCTGTGATACAACATCGGTCTCGTAGAGGAGGATGAGGGAGACCAGAGTGAACCCAGGATGCATGCACGACTTTGCAATACACGCCCGTCCCAAGTCCACTCTTCATACATCCCTGCATGCCTTAGCTCGAACTACTTATCTCCAAGTCCCTGGGCTTCAACGTGCACCAGTGTCAAGCTGGAGCGTCAGTTTTGAAAAAGGGGCCGTCCTCCATCTTTGTATTTGTTGCGAGCGTGTTCGGCGAACGTGCGTACTGCATACTGAGGCGAGAGCACGATGTTGCATAGAAGCCGCCCTCCATCGGTGTAACTGGTGCGAACTTCTGAAGCGACTGTGCGCGGCGCTCAGGCGAGAGCTGCATCTTGACAGGGACCCCACCCCCTCCCCCTCCACCCGTGTAAATGGTATACAGAAGCGAGCGTGCGCGGCGCTAGAGCGACAGCTCAATTTTGGAGCACCCTCCTCCATCCCTGTAACTTTACGTCGGGCACGTCCCTCTGCAGGAGGAACATTTCAACCTAGTCGAACAATAGTATGGGCATGATGTGTTGAATATTTGTTGACCATCTTGGTGTTTTGTTTCTTTCTCGCGCATAAGCCCCCTGTAGGGGGACATGCGCGACCGAACTGCAACTGCTGCAAACTGGTTAAGACGAGCGTGCGCGGCGCTGGGGCGAGAGAGCCCCACCTTTTTTAACACCGCCCCTCCATGCGATCGTTTTTTTGTCTTTGTTTTTGCCGATCGGCGCGGGCCCTCGTCGTCGTCGCCCCCCTCCCTCCTCCCTCCCCGCGTGACCCGACTTCTGCTTCACAGTTGGGCGTTCTGATGTTCCCTTCTGCCCGCGCGCGTCCTGCCGGAAACCCGGCCCAGTGACGACAGTGGTGCCCAAGCGCCGTGCCAAGGGTTGGCGCATGGCTTCTGCTCTGCCGATCGGCGCGTGCCCTCGCGCCCCCTCCCCCCCCCAATGGAGTAGATCTTGGCTGGCTGTTTCAGGCGCCTGTCTCGAGCAGATGGAGTCTCCCCCATAGGACGCACGGCGGCAAACAAACGGGCGCGTTGCGCAGAGGTCCGGAGCCAGAGCCTCTCTCCTTCCGCCCAAGGCCGAGAGGCCGAATGAGAACGCTGACTGACTGCGTCAACGAGTGGTGGGTAAGTCTCAGGCGACAGGCCCAGCCCGTCCTGCCCACACGTCTGGACTCGATCGAGGAGAGTTACACATAAGCAAGCACGGTGGTGGGCAGAGGAGGCAAAGCACACGGAAGAGGAGAAGGGAGGAGAACGAGGACGTGCATGAGAAAGAGGAGGAGGAGGAGGAGGGGGAGGAGGAGGAGCAGGAGGAGGAGGGACGAGCACGACGAGGAGGAGAGGGGGGAGGAGGGGGAGCAGGAGGGGGAGGAGGAGGAGGAGGACGAGGAGGAGGAGGAGGAGGAGGAGGACGAGGAGGAGGAGGAGCAGGCGGAGGAAGGAGGGGACGAGCAGGACGAGGAGGAGAGGGGGGAGGAGGGGGAGCAGGAGGGGGATGAGGAGGGGGAGGATGAGGAGGAGGAGGAGGAGGATCAGGAGGAGGAGGAGGAGGAGGGGCAGGGGGGAGGAGGAGGAGGGAGGAGGAGGAGGAGGAGGAGGATGAGAGGAGGAGGAGGAGGAGGAGGAGGAGGAGGAGGAGGAGGAGGAGGAGGAGGAGGAGGAGGAGGAGGGAGGAGGAGGAGGAGGAGGAGGAGGAGGAGGAGGAGGAGGGAGGAGGAGGAGGAGGAGGAGGAGGAGGAGGAGGAGGAGGAGGAGGAGCAGCAGGAAGGAAGGAAGGAAGGAAGGAAGGAAGGAAGGAAGGAAGGAAGGAAGGAAGGAAGGGGAGGGAAAGAATGAGGAGGGATCATGCTTCGGACGACGCTGTCCCAGTCGGCCCCCGGCGGGGCCCAGCGGGACGCTGCCAGCCCCACGGCCCGGGGGTATAGCATCGCCGCCTGGGCCTCTGGGGCCTCCGCTGCCCCGTGGGGGCGCCTTCGTGGGGCAGCGCGGCAGCCCCGCCTGTCGGGGGGGGGGGGGGCAAGGCATCGACAGCCCAGCGTTAAAGTCGGGCCTGTCCAAGAGATGTCAACACATACTCGGGGGACCATTTTTTGAGCATTTGTTTTACCGTGTTGGGGTAGTTTTGGAGAACTTTTGTTGCATTTTTCGTCGAAGATCCCCCGGCAGGGGGACACGCCCGACTTAAGCCTAGCTGGCGGGGGACTGCGGGGGCGACAACGAGGGGGGTCAGAGCAGGAACAGATAATTACCCATACCGCTCCCCTTCCCTGGCTTTTCTTCTGGTGGGCCTCCTGGGGGGACCTCGTCGCCACCGCTGGCTGCGCCCCGAGATCTCGGTCAGAACTCACCCCCGGAGAGGTCCGGGGAGCAGCGGGATCTGTACCTTTTGGTTCCCCCGTGGGGGGAGGCGTGAGCAAAGGCGGCGGGGCAAGGGCGAGGGGGGGGAAGGCGGACCACGCGCGGGGCGGGGGGTGGGGGGGGGAAGATCGAGGAGGAGAGGGATCGGAAGCCCGTGGCCGCCGTGGCCCAGATCCCGCAAAGTCGTGCTGTGGACTCGCTCTCTCCTTTCTCGGGTATGAGCCAAGGCGAGGATGGCGGAGGAATCTGGGTTTGTGAAGGAGGGAGGATACCCCCCTGCAGAGTCCGCGAGGGAGTCGATGGCTTCAGCGCCTACCGCGCTGGGCCACTGCCAGCTGGGCTGGACTGGTCGGACACGAGCAGGAGCTGCGGGACTCCAGAGGGGACGCAGCACCAGTGCCCCTCCTCCTCCTCTTCCTTCTCCTCCTCCTCGGCCATCAGTTTTCTTCTGTCTTCCCTCCCTTTTCCTCCTCCTTCTCCCCCTCCTCATTCTCCTCCTCCTCCTCCTCCTCCTCCTCCTCCTCCTCCTCCTCCTCCCCCTCTTCCTCCTCCTCCTCTGGATCTGGACCCACTGCACGGCATGTGCCTTGCAGGGGGAGCAACGGTCTGCGCCTCTTCCTCATCCTCTTCCTCCTCCTCTAATCCTCCTCCTTCCCGTAGAATTCATGAAGCAAGACGAAGGAATGTGGTCCACATATGTGTCTTATAGCATCCTCGCTCCGTGTCCCTCCTGCTCCTCAGACTACTCATCATCATCATCATCATCATCATCATCATCATCATCATCATCATCATCATCATCATCATCATCATCATCATCATCATCATCATCATCATCAGGATCATCATCATCATCATCATCATCATCATCAGCATCATCATCATCATCATTCCGCATCCTCCTTCTGATCATCGTCATCATCCTCTCCACCATTTCTCTTATCGTTAGATGATGTACCCTCCTGCTCCTCTCTTCCCTGCCTGCTTCACCCATCAATGATCACCGCCACCATCAGAATCACCACCACCATCATCGGTATCATCGTCATCGTCATCATGCTTAATACAATAATCATCAATATCATCATCATCATCATCATCATCATCATCATCATCATCATCATCATCATCCTAATCTTCCTCATCAGAGTCGGCAACCTCACCGTCATCATGTCCCTCATCATCAGCAGCATCATCATTATCCCTGCGCCACCTCTCCTGCTGGTCTCCTCCCTCGCCCTTCCTCATCATCATCATCACCATCAGCACCAGTATCATCATCATCTTCATCATCATTATCATCATCATCACCATCACCATCAGCACCAGCATCAGCATCAGCATCAGCATCAGCATCATCATCATCCTCATCCTCATCATCACCACCATCATCATCATCATCAGCAGCAGCGTCAGCAGCAACATCATCATCCTTCCTAGCATCTCGGTTGGGTTTGTCTGCTGCTGATCCGTCCCCAAATCGCCTTCATTTATTTGTGCCTCATCTCTATCCCCCTGCTCCTTCTCCTCCTCATGTTCCTCGTTCTCTCTCTCATCCTCTTATTTCTCCTTTTCTTCCCTTGTTCCTCATCCTTCCTTGGCCCAAAATTCACAGCCGGCGCTGGCACCAGGGCGCCACAGGCGGCGTGACACGACGGCGTCTTCGCCGTCGATGGCGAGGATGCCGTTGTTTGTATGTTCCGTGAAACGTTTCGGTGGGCACACCCGCCGACATGGGCACACCCGCCAGGAGTGGCCCCGGGGAGCAGTCCAGTGCTTCCCTAGTGGGTTTACCACGCGCTGCTGGATGCCTTCTGCTGCCACAGCCAGAGATTTGGCATCGCTCGGACGTGTGCATTTTTTCTCGGCGAGAACCTTCGAGGACCATCCTGGACCATCGAGCAACCAAAACACGCACGAAATCGAAAAATGCACGGGACATGGACGTCCGAGCGACGGCAAGGAGAGGGAAGCCGTCCAGGCGAGCCGGGAGCCTCGAGACGCGGGCCAGTGCCGCAGGCAGAGCGCCAGATCCTACAGGATCCTGCAGAGCCAGGGGCGCAGAGACCTGGGCCTGCGCGCAGGGACCTGCAGGATCCTGCAGGGTCTTGCAGGATCCTGCAAGGCCTGGTTGACCCGGGTTTGCACTGACCTGGGTCAGTGCGTCCCCGAGCCAGGGGCACTTCGGGGGTTCAGGGTTCCGCCTTTGTCACGAGCTAGTTCTGGCGCGGCGACGTGGGCGTCCCCAGCAAACACGGGCAATGCCCGCAGTTTGGCTGTCCACCCCTTTTGCCCCCTCCGAGAGGAGGGAGGCCGAGGGGGGAGAGAAAAAACGTCGGCGGCGTGAGCAGGAGGCCTGCATCGACACGATGCTGTGTGGTTGGCATTCTCGTTTTTTGTCATGGGGTTAGGAGCCTTCGGATGCGGAGCCCTCCTTGGCGGCTGGTCAGGAGGGGGGTGGCGGGGAAAGGATGGTGGAGGAGAAAGAGGAAAAGGAGGCGCAGGAGGGGGATGAGGACTGAAGAGGAGGAGCGAGGAGGAGCGAGGAGGAGGAGGAGCAGGAAGAGGAGGAGGTGGAGGAGGAGTAGGAAGAGGAGGAGGTGGAGGAGGAGGATGAGGAGGTGGAGGAGGAGGATGATGAGCCAGTGTGGAGAGGGGGACGGCGCGGAGGGCAAGGACGAGCATGAGGAAAGGGAGAAGGAGGAGGAGGAGGAGGAGGTGAGGAAATATAGGGGACTTGGGTGGGCGTGGGGGGGGGGGGCAGAGCGAGGGGGGGGGGGGCGAGGGACGAGAAAAGGTGGGGGGGGGGCAGTGGAGGAGTGGACGGTGGAGGAACATGGTGCAGGAGGAAAAGGATGATGATGGAGGAGGAGGGTGCAGGAGGAGGAGGAGGAGCAGGAGGAGGAGCAGGAGGAGGAGGAGGAGAAGGAGGAGAGAAGACGATGGAGAGGAAGGGTGCTGGGGGAGAAGGAGGAGAGGCATCAGGAAGTCAGGAAGGAGAAGTCCAGGAGCGTCGTGACCCGCCTGGGGGAGCCCTCGGACCGCTTCGGGGGCAACCGGATGCCGGTGCAAATCAGCTACGAGGCCAACCCCTCTCCGCTCAGGAGGAGGAGGAGGAGGAGGAGGCGGAGTGGGGGAGGACGACGAGGCTCGAGGAGGAGGAAGAGGAGAAGGCGGAGGACGAGGACGAGAGCGAGGACCACGATGACGACGACGACGACGACGACGACGACGACGACGGTGACGAGGCACGATGACGAGGGCGAGGAGGAGAAGCAGAAGAAGAAGAGCGAAGACGACGACGATGAGTAGAAGTGGGCCGACGGGGAGGACGAGGACGAGGGGGCCAGCAGCAGGAGGGAGTGGGGAGGTCGGTCGGGCGCGGCATCCCAGCACCCTGGTTGCCGACCAGGGGACGTGGGAGTCCTTCCCCCGAGAGCCGAGGCCAAGGGAAGCAACGACCAGCAGTGAAGAGAGGTGGAGGGAGACCGCGGGAAGGCTTCGATGGAGAGGTCCGTGTGCCTTTTTGCCCGACGGCTGGCGCTGGCGTGGCCGCTGACGCGACGCTCCTGGCGCGATGCTCGAGGCTGCATTCTGCCGGCGCGACGGCGAGCGTCGCTGAGCGCAGCTGCACTGACGCCCCAGCTTCTCGGGGTCCGAGCCTAGTTCGATGTCTGTATTCTGGCCCCGAGGGACGAGGGATGGAAGGGGGGGAAGCGAGAGGCAAGACGGCATCAGGCGGCATCGGACCACGTCGTTTTCAGTTGTTGCGAGGCCTCGGAGCGCACGGAGCGAGGGCACTCAGTGCAGCGGCAAGCAGAAGGTCTGATAGACCAATCATTCC
The DNA here is from genome assembly GCA_963575745.1 of Prorocentrum cordatum. Taxonomy (NCBI): domain Eukaryota; class Dinophyceae; order Prorocentrales; family Prorocentraceae; genus Prorocentrum; species Prorocentrum cordatum. The sequence goes on from CAUYUJ010018201.1 coordinate 166,824, forward strand.
CGCCTCAGTCGAGGGGTCTGCTCAGAGGGAGGCTAATGGTAGGGTCAGGGCGGCTGGCTGGTGTTTTGCGCGAGGTTCCAGGGAAGGGCTCTGGCAGTGTACCTGGATCACCTGTGCTGGGCCCATCTCGATCCGATCGATCCGATTCGACAACGATGCTAGCCGACTCGATCCGATTCGACTCCGATGCTCCGACGATCCGATGCGGCCCGATGCCTGCATGGCGTGGTTGCACATTTTGGCGCAGCCGATCCGATTCGATTCTGACTCCGTGCCGTTGCGGCCATGTTCGATGCAAGATCGCTTGCTCAAAGACAGGGACCCGGGGAGTGGGTGCCCTGAGGACAGGAAGGTGTGCAGGGGTGGACTCGCACTGTTAGAGGTACCTCGTCCTTAGGACCACTGTTAGAGGCACCTCGTCCTTAGGACCATTGGATCACTTGGCTTTGGGGGTCCTAACTCGGCTCCCTGGTAGCCGTTCGGGACGATCTGGGCACCCCCAGAACGCCCTCGGCCGCCGGAGCGCATCCCCCGCCGCCAGGAAGCGATGGAGACGCCCGAAGACCTCGACCCCGAAGGCTTCGGCACGACCGTAGGATTCCCCGCTTCCCAGGGCCCCCAGCGTTGAACCACCGACACGTGTCGATCCGATGCCATGTCGTGTGCATTTTTTCTCGGCGAGAACCATCGGGGACCATCCTGGACCGTCGAGCAGAAAAAACACGCACGAAACCGAAACATGCACGGGACATGGACGTCCGAGCGACGGCAAGATGTCCATCGGTTGGATGTTGGCGTGCGGCCCGGGCCCCAGCCCACGGGGTGTGTGCGCTTTCCCACACCACGAGTCGGTGCGCTCGTGCCGTGTTTTGTCGTGCCCGGGGCCTAGGCCCAGTCTGTTGGATCCGCCTTCCGACTTCATGTGTTTACCCACTTCTTCCGACCGACGGGTAACCTTCCCAAGGGTACCCTTGCATCCGTGCCTCCTCGGTCCATCCTTAACATCTTTCGATGGGGCCCCGCTCAGAAAGCTTCGTCGTGGACGTCCAAGGCCCCTGCATCCTCATCGCGCATCCTTACTTTCCGTTTTGACCGCGTTGGTCCCCCGATGCACCCAGAGGCCTCTGGAGCCCCAGGGTTCCCTTCTGAGCCCGTCGGCGTCGTTGACATTCACCGCTGCTGCCGTTGGCGTCGTCTTCGGTGAGCCGCCATCTTCCTCGTTCTCGTAGTCCGCCGTCAGTGCAGTCCCCCTCGCCGCCACCGCCGCCAATCGCCAGCCGCATGGCCCTCGTCGCCAGCAGCACAGCAGGAAGAACACGCAGCTTCCCCCGGGCTTCCCTCCGAGCCCGTTCGACGCCTGAGCCCGTTCGGCCGCCGACAGGGCAGCCGAGCGGACCGAACAGCCGAACGGGCTTAGTTTCGACAGGGCCGTGGGAACGGAGAGCCCGGTCGGCCGCCGAACGGGCTCGAGCTTCAGTCCGCGCGGCGGCCGAACGGGCTCAGGCGCCGAGCGGGCTTAAAACAGGGATCCATGGCTTCAGAGGCCGAATCCAGAGCCCTATACTTGGAAGCCTCGCAATATGCAAGCAAAAAATCGCACGGATCTCACCCGCTGTGCCGCCCCCAGGCTTCGCTTCGACCGACCCGCTTCGATGTCGATTGCTGGGCCAGCCGATGCGGACCGGATTTCCCATGGCTGCGCATGCTGGAGCAGCCGATCCGGATTGGATCCCGACTCCGTGCCGAGATAGACTCCGTCCCAGAGCGTCCCTGAACGCTCTCATAGCGTTCTGTAGCGCTCTGGAACGGCCGCGGCGCCCGATACATTCCTCCAGATCTGCAGGATCTCAGAAATCACCGTTCATGCGGGTCCGCTGCTGTCCCGGTCCCGGCTTCGTCTTTCCTTCTGTCCGGTGTCCAGATCCGGTGCTGACTGATCCTGCCCCAAGACGGGCCCCTCGCCTGCGGAGGTGCAGGGGCTGGACGTGCACTTCCGCCACTGCAGCTGGGACGACGCGGAGAACCCCGTCGCCAGCCTTGCCGTGTTCGCCCCGACGGATCCGTGTTTCGACCTGTGCGCGGTTTGTGGGAAGAAGGCACGGGGACTTTTTTTTGCTGGGAGGCAAACCCTGAGATGCTGGCGATGCATTTTGTTCGCACAGGGCGGTTTTCATGGTCTCCGGCCCTAGGACCATCATGAATCGATCCGGCTCGAAAAACGCCGCAGAACGATGCGGTCAAGGCTCCCGTCGTGATTTCTACGATGTTTCTTTTTTTCCCAGCCATCCTGTGTTGAGCTGGGTCCTCGTTTTGAAGAGAGAGAGAGAGAGAGAGAGAGAGAGAGAGAGAGAGAGAGACCCCGCGTCTCCACCTCCTCTCTCCTCCTCCTCCTCCTCCTCCTCCTCCTCCTCCTCCTCCTCCTCCTCCTCCTCCTCCTCCTCCTCCTCCTCCTCCTCTCCTCCTCCTCCTCCTCCTTCTCCTCCTCCTCCTCCTCCTCCACCTCCTCCCTCCTCCCGTCACCCCCCTTCACTTTGGCACACCCTTCACACGATTCGTGGCCCCAAAGGGAGCTACACCGAAGGCCCCAGTGGCATGATTCGCATGCCGCAGCCCCTCCACCTTCGCACACCCCTCGCACGTTTCGTGGCCCCGTACAGGAGCTCCACCGTCGGCCCCAGTGGCATGATTCGCATGCCGCCCCCCTCCACTTTGGCACACCACGCACACGTTTCGTGACCCCACAAGGGAGTTCCACCGAAGGCGCCAGTGGAATGAGATGCATGCCCCCCCACTCCATTTTGGCACACCCCACACGGTTCGTGGCCCCATACGGGAGATCCACCGAAGGCCCCGGTGACATGATTCGCATGCCGCCCCATCTCCTTTTTGGCACACCACTCGCACGTCTCGTGGCCGCATGAGGAGCTCCTCCGAAGGCTCCAGCGACATGATCCGCATGCCGCCCCCCTCCACTTTGGCACGCCACTCACACGTTCAGTGGCCCCAGAGGGAGTTCCACCGAAGGCCCCAGTGGCATGATTCGCATGACCCCCCTCCATTTGGGAACACCCCTCATACGTTTCGTGGCCCCGTGCGGGAGCTCCACCAAAGCCCCCAGTGGCATGATTCGCATGCCTTCTCCTTGACGCGGCGCCGGCATGTCGAGCTGCCGGGCGTCCGCCGGCAGGCAGGCGAACGCAGCACAATTTGTTTATAGGCTCCGTGGCGCTGCCAGCGACTCGGCCCGGGCCGAGGGGTCGCCCACAGGGCGCGGCTTTTTGCCCCAGCGTCGGACTCCACGCTCACGGAGGATCTTTTCCCCGGGACCCCAGCCCAGCGAGGCAGCGTGCGGGCCCAGCGGCTGCACGCGCCTCCCTGGCGGATTGGGGAAGGGGAAGGGGAAGAGGGGGAGCGGAGAGTGGCTCAGCGAGGGGAAGGGGAAGGGAAAGAGGAGGAGCGATTCGGACTGAGCCCCGTTTAAACCTGCCAGGGGTGTCTCGCTCTGTCAGGTTCAGATCATTCCTGAGACATTGCCGTGGACGGCAAAAAAAAAGGGGTCAGAATGCAGACCGAGGGTGGGGGGCCAGCACGCTGCGCCCACTCCCCAGTGGCTCCTGCCAGCTGCTGGCACCTCTAACCATGTGTTCTGGAGCTCGACGACGACGAGCAGCGCAGGAGGGAGGCACACCCCTCACTCGCTTCGGGGCCCCAAAGGGAGCTCCACCAAAGGCCCTAGTGGCATGATTCGCATGACCCCCCCCCCACTTTGGCACACCACTCGCACGTTTCGTGGCCCTATAGGGAGCTGGAGCTCACCTTAGGCCCCAGTGGCGGTGTTCGCATGCGTTCCCCCCACCAAGCACATCGTTAAGTTGCCCCATACTGAGCTCCACCTGAGGCCCCAGTGGCGGTGTCCACATGTGTCTCCCGCACCCAGCACAGCGTTGCGTGGCCTCAAAGAGCCCACCAAAGGCCCCAGTGGCGGTGTCCACATGCGTCTCCCCACCCAGCACAACGCTGAGCCCCACCGAAGGCCCCAGTGGCGGTGTCCACATGTGCCCCCCCGCCCAGCACAGCGTTGCGTGGCCCCATAGGGAGGTCGAACTAAGGCTCCAGTGGCGGTGTCCACATGCGTCTCCCCCACACAGCACAGCGCTTCGTGGCCCCATGGGGAGCTCAACCTAAGGGCCAGTGGCGGTATCCACATGCGTCTCCCCCACCCACTACAGCGCTGCGTGGCCCCAAAGGGAGCTCAACCTGAGGCCCCAGTGGCGGTGTCCACATGCGTCCCCCCCACCCAGCACAGCGCTGAGCCCCACCGAAGGCCCCAGTGGCGGTGTCCACATGTGCCTCCCTCGCCCAGCACAGCGTTGCGTGGCCCCATACGGAGTTCAACCTAAGGCTCCAGTGGCGGTGTCCACGTCCACATGCGTCTCCCCCACACAGCACAGCGCTTCGTGGCCCCATACGCAGCCCAACCTAAGGCCCAGTGGCGGTGTCCTCATGCGTCTGCCCCACCCAGCACAGCGTTGCGTGGCCCCAAAGGGAGCTCCACCTGAGGCCCCAGTGGCGGTGTCCACATGTGTTCCCCCGCCCAGCACAGCGTTTCGTGGCCCCATAGGGAGCTCCACCGAAGGCCCCAGTGGCGGTGTCCACATGCGTCCCTCGACCCATCACATCGTTGCGTGGCCCCATGGGGAGCTCCACCGAGGGCCCCAGTGGCGGTGTCCACATGCGTCCCCCCCACCCAGTACAGCGCTGCGTGGCCCCAAGTAGGGAGCTCAACCTAAGGCCCCAGTGGCGGTGTCCACATACGTCCCCCCACTCAGCACAGCGTTTCGTGCCCCAAAGGGAGCTTCACCGAAGGCGATACCCACAGTTGCGTTGTTCACAACTGCATATGGTTGGTTCCTTCGCCAGGCTAATTTTCGTGACGCTTGATCTCAGGACGCAAGTGGCGCCGCGCACAAGGGAGTACTGCCACAGGGGTTGGCCTTCTCTGCAGGGGGAGGGTGCTCGTTGGAAAGCAGGGGGGGTTCCTGGCTTAGCGCCCCTCCCGGATTTCGAGTGAGGAGTGAGGAGTGAGGAGGAAGAGAAGGAGGAGGAGGAGGAGGAGGAGGAAGAGGAGGAGGAGGCGGAGGGAGGAAGAGGGGAGGAGGAGGAGGAGGAGGCGGATGGAGGCGGAGGAGGAGGAGGCGGGGGAGGCCGGGGGAGGAGAAGGAGTAGGAGGAGGAGGAGAGGAGGAGGAGGAGGAGGAGGAGAGAGGAGGAGGAGGAGGAGGAGGAGGAGGAGGAGGAGGGAGGAGGAGGAAGAGCCTTCCAAGGAGGAGAGGAGGAGGAGGAGGAGGGAGGAGGAGGAGGAGACGAGGAGGCGGAGGAGGAGGAGGAGGAGGAGGAGCCTTCCAAGAGGACCCCCGCCTCCTCGGGAGGCCGCCCCCCTCCGCGGCGCCCCCCTGTGCGCCCCGCCGGCAGGAGGGGACGATGTCGTGTGCTCGTCTCGCCGTGTTCGCCCTCTCGGGACCTCCTCCTGGTCATGAGTGGCCCCTCGTCGTCGTCACCTTCGACGACGTCGTCGTCGCCGTCGCCGTCGCCGTCGCCGTCGCCGTCGGCACGGGGCCCGACGGGGGGGGGGCCCGCCCCAGGCGCGGTTCCACTGCAGCCGGTGCAGGCTGCGGAGGTACTGCAGCAGCTCCTGCCAACGGGCCGACTGGCCGAAGCACCAGGCGGGCCGGCCGGAGCAGCCGCACCCCTGGGCCTCCGACGGCAGCCTGTTTTCGATCCAGGCGTGTTGCTTCGATGTCGGTCTCCAGGGCCTGCCACCCGGCTCCTGGACCATTTTTCGAAAATTGTGCTCGTTTAAGACGAGGACAAATCCGTTCCAGAGCGTTCCGGTACGCTCTCAGAGCGTTCCGGAACGCTCTGAAACGGCCGCGGCGCCCGATGCATCTTCCGAAGCCGTCGTATCTCAGAGATTCTCGAGTGCCCCTCACCCGATGTAAACCTCGCCTTGGCGTCGGCTTCAAAAGTAGATCTGGGTCGGAGGCCTTGCCACGCTGCAGGGGGTCAATCAAGTCTGTAGTCGATCCTCTGCTCGACTTCTTGGGGCAGCGCACGGAGCATGTCGGATCGTCATTCCGCACAGCAAGGATGAGCGGCTCCCCAAGGTTGCCCTTAAGTCGGGCGTGTCCCTCTACAGGGGGAATTTTCAAAACTGTTGTGTTTTGCATCTTTAGCTGGTTTGGAATCTGTTTCAGGTATTCTTTGGCTTCTGTCCAAAATCCGCCTGTACGACACGCCCGACCTAATAGTAAGGATGAGCGACTTCCCAAGGTTGCCCTTGCGTGCTTCCCCTTCGGCCCCATCCCTGGCCGCTCTCGCCGGCCGCGCCTCGCTCGCAGAAAGCGCCGACGTGACCTCCCGAGGCCCCCGCATCCGTGTCGTACGCCCTCGCCGTGCGGGTGGACCGTCTCGTCGGGCGTCTCGGCCCGCGCCCCGCTCGGACAAAGCACGGCGGGCTCGCGCCGTGTCGGCGCGCAGTGCGGCGGCCCGAAAGGCGCGGGCGTTCGACGAGGGTGGGCGCCGCCGCCAGTGGCCAGGACAGGGCGATGTGGAAGGCCCTCCCTCTCCTGCTCCTCCTCTGCATGTCCCTCCTCCCCTCTTGCCCTGGTCCTCCTCCTCCTCCTCCTCCTCCACCTCCATTCCTTCCCCTTATGAAGAACTTGTCCCTGTCACACCTCGAGGCGAGTGTGTAGGGCGGGCGGGGCGTTTCGCCTGAGACTTCCTCACCACTTCCCTGAAGCTTAAACATTCGAAAGAGCTTCACAGATGGAGGGCGGGTGGGTTTCAAAATGTGGCTCTCCCCTGAGCGCCATGCACACTCGTTTTGAACATTTGCAGGAGCTTCACGGATTGAGGGCGGCACCTTTTCAAATTCTGTCTCTCGCCTTAGCGCCGCGCGCATTCGTTACAACAAACTGCAAGAGCTTCACGGATTGAGGGCGGAACCGTTTCAACATGTGGTTCTCGCGTTAGCGCCGCGCACATTCGTAGTGCCAATTTGCAAGAGCCCTCGGTTTGATGGCGATTTGTTGTCAAAATGTGGTTATCGTTTCAGCGCTGCGTGCAACCGTTGTATCTCCACATTTGCAAGAGCTTCACGGATTGAGGGTGGCTCTTTTTCAACATGTGGTTCTCGCCTTAGCGCCGAGCACACCCGTTTATACAAGTGACGAGGGAGTTTCACGGATTCTCATGATCAGCGTACCAGAATTTTGTGTTTCGCAACATTTCAGGACCGTGCAGGTGCAACGATTTCGTTATCTGCGGTGTTGACGTCCCAGGACTGGCGTTTTGGCACGATTCAGGATCGCCAAGACACAACAGTTAGGTTGATCCGTGGCATTGGAATCCCGAGAACCATGTTTTGGCATGCTTCAGGATTTTCTAACGGTCGTCTTCCGACGAGGAAGTTCCCTCAGCGGAGATGAACCGTTGCAGGAGTGAGTCTGTGAAGAGGGAGTTAGGAAGGAGGGTTTATTCGAACATCGGTGATGACTCTTTGGTGTACAGTGGTCCTCCTCCTCCTCCTCCTCCTCCTCCTCCTCCGCTTCATCCCCTCCCTCTCCCCCATTATCCTCCTCCTCCTTCTCCTCTTCCACCTCCTCCTCTCCCTCCCCCTTCCACTTCGTCCCCCCCCTTCTCCTCCTCCCTCTCCTCCTCCCAATCCTCCTCCCCCCCCCTCCTCCTCATCCACCCCCTCTCCTCTCCCTCCGCCTCCCCCTCCTCACTCCTGCCTCCTCCTCCTCCTACTTCCTCCTCCTCCTCCTCCTCCTCCTCTCCCCCCCCCTTTGATCTTTCAATGCTGAACGGTCCACGCGCTGTCAGAAGCCATCGCATGTGTCCTCGCGCCACGGACCTGCCCGTAAAGGGTGCCCCTGTTTCGGTCGTTTCGGCTGCGTCGCAGCAAGCCGCGTTCGGTCGGCTTACGATGGTCCAAATAACTGCGCGCCGCTGCGTCCGTTCAGGCTGCTCTCGGTCCGTCGGCTTCGGCGGTCGGGTTCGGTCTCGTTGCCAGGCTCGGCCGGTGTCGGTTGTTGTCGGAAGAGAGGCAGGGACGAGGAGGAGACGGAAGGGGAGGAGGTCTAAATTCGCGCAACGCCCACAAAGAGTCGTAGTAGTAGTCGTAGTAGTCGTCGTCGTCGTCGTCGTCGTAGTAGTAGTAGTAGTAGTAGTAGTACCAGAAGTAGTGGTGGTAGTAGGTAGTAGCAGTAGAAGTAGAGGTAGTGGTAGTAGTATTAGTAGTAGTAGTAGTAGTAATAGTAGTAGTAGTAGTAGTAGTAGTAGTAGTAGTAGTAGTAGTAGTAGTAGTAGCAGTAGTAGTCGTAGGCGTAGACGTAGTAGTCGTTAGCGTAGCAGCCGAAGCATCAGTCAACGTTGTCGTAGTAGTAGTAGTAGTCGTCGTCGTAGTAGTAGTAGTACTAGTAGTAGAAGTAGTAGTCGCAGTAGTAGTAGTAGTAGTCGACGTCGTTAAGCCGTAGTCGTGATCGCACTAGTAGTCGCAGTAGTAAGTGTTGTAGTAGTTGTAGTTGCAGTAGGTAGTAGTAGTAGTAGCAGCAGAGCAAGCAGTAGTAGTAGTAGTGCAGTCTACAAAGTAAGTAGTTGTAGTTAGTAGTAGTAGGGTGGAAGGGTAGATAGTGGTAGTAGTAATTGTCGTCGTAGCCGGAATTGTCGTGGTAGTCGCAGTAATCGCCGTACAAGTGGTAGTCGTTAGTCATAGTAGTGGTCGTGGTTCGTAGTATAAGTAGTAGTAGTAGTAGTAGCAGTAGTAGCAGTAGTAGTCGTAAAAGTAGTAGTAGTAGTAGTAGTAGTATAGTAAAGTAGTAGTAGTAGTAGTAGTAGTAGTAGTAGTAGTAGTAGTAGTAGTAGTAGTAGTAGTAGTAGTAGTAGTAGTAGTGGTAGTAGTGGTAGTCGTGGTTGTCGTTGTAGAAGTAGTAGTTGCAGTAGTGGTATTAGTAGTAGTAGTAGCAGCAGTAGTGGTGGTAGGAGTAGTCGTAGTAGTAGTAGTAGTAGTGGTAGTAGTAGTAGTAGTAGTAGCAGTAGTAGTAGTAGCAGTAGTAGTAGTGGTAGACGTAGTAGTGGTAGTAGTAGTAGTAGTACTAGTACTAGTAGTAGTAGGGAGTAGTCGTAGGAGTCGTCGCAGTAGTAGTGGTAGTAGGGGTATAAGTAGTAGTCGCACTAGTCGTAGTAGTAGTGGCAGTCGTGGTAGTAGTAGTAGTAGTAGTACCAGTAGTAGTAGTAGTAGTAGTAGTAGTAGTAGTAGTAGGCGTAGTAGCAGTAGTAGTAGTAGTGGTAGTAGTACAAGTAGTATAAGTAGTAGTAGTCGCAGTAGTAGAAGAAAAAGAGGTAGTAGCAGCAGTAGTAGTAGTAGTCGTAGTAGTAGTAGTTGTAGCAGTCGTCGTCGTAGTCGTTGTAGAAGTAGCAGCAGTAGCCGTGGTAGTAGTAGTAGTAGGAGTAGTAGTAGTAGTAGTAGCAGCACTAGTAGTGATACTAGTAGTGGTAAAAGTAGAAGCAGCAGTAGTAGCAGTAGTAGTAGTAGTTGTTGTACTTGTAGTTGCTGTAGCCGTTCCCATAGTAGTAGCAGTAGTGACAGTAGAGGTAGCATAGTAGTAGAAGTAGTAGCCGTCGTTCTAGTAGTAGTAGTAGTCGTCGTCGTCGTAGTAGTAGTAGTAGTAGTAGTAGTAGTAGTAGTAGCAGTAGCAGTAGTAGTAGTAGTAGTAGTAGTAGTAGTAGTAGTAGCATCAGTACTAGTAGTAGAAGCAGTAGGAGTAGTAGTGGATGTAGTTGTCGTAGTCGTAGTCGTAGTAGTAGTCGTCGTCGTAGTAGTAGTAGCAGTAGTAGTAGTAGTAGTCGTTGACCTTGCAGTGATAGTCGTAGTTGTAGTAAGAGAAGTGGACATAGTCGTCGTCGCAGTCGTAGAAGTAGCAGTCGCCGTCGTAGTAGCAGTAGTAGTAGTAGTAGTAGTAGTAGTAGTAGTAGTAGTAGTAGTAGTAGTAGTAGTAGTAGTAGTAGTAGTAGTAGTAGTAGTAGTTAGTTAGTAGTAGTAGTAGTAGTAGTAGTAGTAGTAGTAGTAGTAGTAGTAGTAGTAGTAGTAGTAGTAGTAGTAGTAGTAGTAGTAGTAGTAGTAGTAGTAGTAGTAGTAGTAGTAGTAGTAGTAGTAGTAGTAGTAGTAGTAGTAGTAGTAGTAGTAGTAGTGTAGTAGTAGTTGTAGTAGGGGGAGGAGGAGAAGAAGGAGGAGTCTGACGAGGAGTAGGAGGAGGTGCAAAGTTCGAGGCTGGATGGTTTGTGAATGACCTTTTTCGCCCTTGTTGGGGTACTCCATTGTGAGTTACCAGTAGCCACGGCGGAATCTGCCCTCGCGTTTTTGTCAGGAGCCACTTCTGGGGAGAGGGAGAGGAGGGAAGGAGGAAAAGCAGGAGGAGGAGGAGAAGGAGGAGGTGGAGGAGGAGGAGGACCGAGGAGGAGGAGGAGGAGGAGGAGGAGGAGCGGGACGGAGGACGAGGGAGGAGGAGAGGGAGGACAGGAAGGAGAACATGGAAGGATGATGCTGGGGTGAGGCGGAGAAGGAGGAGGGGAGGAAGCGGGAGGAAGGGGAAGGGGAAGAGAAGGAAGAGGCTGGGGGGGGAGGAGGAGGAGGAGGAGAGGAGGAGGAGGAGGAGGAGGAGGAAGGAGGATGGGAGGGAGTGGAAAGGAGGAAGAGGAAGGAAGAGGCTGGGCAGTAGGAGGACGGAGAGAGGGAAGGAGGGAGGGAGGAAGGAGGAGGAGGAGGGAGGGAGGAGGAGGAGGACAAGGAGGAGAAGGAGAGGAGGAGGAGGAGGAGGAGGAGGAGGACGAAGGAGGGGAAGGACGAAGGAGGGGGAGGAGGAGGAGACGAAGGAGGGGGAGGAGGAGGAGGAGGAGGAGGGAGGAGGAGGAGGAGGAGGAGGAGGAGGAGGAGGAGGGATGGGAGGAGGGAGGGAGGGCGGAGGAGCAGCTCCTGGAGCACCGCCCCAGGTGGCCTGCGGGCACGCCGGCGGCGGCGCCCTCGGCGCGGCCGCCAAGAGGGCCCTCGGTGGCCCTCTGGGCGGCCCCGGCCAGGCTCTGGCGCCCGAGGCCCGCCTGAGAGCCTCGTCCTTTCCCCCTCCCCCCCCCCCCAGCCCCCCCCCCCCTCTTTCCTCCCCCCTCCTCTCCTCCCCCTCCTCTCCCTCTCTCCCCCTCCCCCTTCCCCCCTCCCCCCCTTCTCCCCCTCCTTCCGTGTTGCCTTGAGGTCCGAGCGACGCATTTTATACACAACGGGCGTTTTCGCCCCGTTTCGGGCCCTGGGACCCTCACAGATCGGTCCGGCTCGAGAACAGCGGTGCAGAAGGATGGTCCCGGGCTGCAGTCGTGATTTTTGGCGACGTTGCGATTTGTTTTTGCATTTTTGTCGCAATGTCGGCTCTCAGGGCACCTCAGGGGCAACCATTTTGGCATCGCCTGGGCGTGTGCGTTTTCTTCTTGGCGAGGACCATCGAGCAGCATCTTGGCCCATGTTGCAAAATTCGAAGCGCACGAAGTCGGCGACTGTACGGGGAATGGCGATCGATGGCGATCGATGGTCGGCGGCGAGCGAGGGGGGAAGTGATAAGGAGATGGCCCTTTCAGAAGGGCAGCGGGTCTTCTCAGACGTTCCGCAGCACTCCGGCTTTATGACATGTTCTCTTTGTGCCGCCGAATACCTCAAGGGCAACGATAACGGGGGGATAGGCATGGGGGGGGGATGCATCGACCCGCCAATCCCCGACTGATCGTCGATAGGGTCCCGATAGCCCCACCCTGCCCAAGCACGTGCGGATTCTGTATCCTGGGCAGATCGCCGATCGATCGGCGATGCATCGCCAATTTCAGGTCGACGTTTCCCCTCCTCAGCCGGTCCCCATATCCTTCTGACAAGGCCCGCCCTTTCTCAGTTCCCCCCGGGCTCGCCGCAGAATACCTCAGGGGCAACGATAGTGGGGGGATAGGCGTATGGGGGGGACGCATCGATCCCCATATCGTCCACTGATCGTCGATAGGGTCCCGATAGCCCCACGCTGCCCAAGAACGTGCGGATTCGCTCTCGTGGGCATATCGCCGATCTATCGGCGATATATCGCCGACTCCAGGCCGATGTTTCCCCTCCTATGCCAATCCCCCTACTCTTCTGACGAGGCCCGCCGCTTTCTCGTTCCCCCGCTGGGCTCGCCGCCGATGTGGGCGAGGACGGACCCAGGCCCTCAAGCGTCTTGGCACCTGCAAGGCGGACCTCTTTTCTCGGGCGCGGCCGAACCGACCCCTATGGCAAGCCGTTACCTCTTGGGATGCCACCCTCGCCTCTCAAGCTTCCCTCTGGCCCCCCCCCCTATCGCTGCCCCTCAGTATCCGTCCAGATCTCGAACGCCATGGACAGTGCCACGCGTCGTTTTGGCTTACGGTGCTCAACTTCTGGGGGCCCTCGTGGGCGGCGGGGGGTTTGCGACGTCGGGCCATGACCACTTCTTCCCAGCCGTTCTCCTTCTGTTCCGCCTTCGGGGCCGAACGAACGAACGAACAAGTATACGCCAGTGGGCGCGTGGGCAAAAGCATGCGTCTAGCAAGCTCGACGCGGGATCAAGGCAAATGCCGCGAGCAGCCAGATAAAGCACAAGAGGTAGAAGAAGAGGAGGAGGAGGAGGAGGAGGAGGAGTGATCGGAAAATGTCGAAGACAAAAACATCACATCGTCGGGCGTCGGGACGCTTCCTGAGGTCGGCACGGACTTCTTGGATCGGCCCTTGGGGCCCCCCTGGCGGCGACTCCAGCGTCGCCCCTGGCCTGCCCTCGCGCCTCGAGTGGGCCTCAGCGCTGGTCCGAGAAGTCTGCGCGGACTTCGAAAGTGTAGCTACAGTCACACCGTCCTGATTCTGACGGTTCGGTGTTCGTGGGATGTTTGCAGCAGGAGGTCGGGCTAAATTTCAGATCGGGTCTGGTCATTTTCATGATGGCCACGGCAGGGCAACCCGCGCCCCCCGAACCCGAGTCTTACGTCTTCCCGATACGCGGCCCCCGGAAGTCCCCACCCTTCCCCCCGGGTTGTTTTGCGGTCTGTATCGATCCAGAGGTTTGTAGACAATCGAGGTACAGGGCCGTTTTTTATACATGCTCCGCGTGCGGATCCTGTATTAGATATGCAGGGATGTAGTATTTAAAACAGCGACGGGTCCATGCATACGTTCATTCATATATGAATCATGTATTAAACATCCTACATGTTACAAAAATCCGATGCGTTAGAAACTGCCCTGTGCACTGGTGGCCTGGCGGCCCCGGGCACCAGCCAAGGGCAAGGGCCCCGCGGAGGCCGCAGACAATGAGACAGCAGGGGCGGCCTCGCCCGACCCCCAGCAGGGCATCCCCCCCCGTGGCGTCCCCCTCGCCTCGCCCCGAGACGAGGGGAGGGTGTGCTCCAGGGGTCCTCGGCCCTCGGGACCTGGTGCCCCTTGGGCCGTCGCTGGGCCTCCTCGGCCTTCGCTTTTCTTGCCTTGGCCTCTGGAGGCCGTTCCAGGGGGCCTCCGTTTGCAGCCGCGGCCGGCGCGCCGCGCGCTGCCGCTGCGGCAGAGCCCGCCACGGCCACGGTCTCTCGGAGACCATTGGGCCGCGCTCGAAAGGCTCGAAAGGCTCCAGGGGTCGGTCAGGCCGCGCAAGACGTATGTGTATCGGCCAGAGGGAAGCTTGAGAGGCGAGGGCGACGTCATGGGGGGGAGACCGCTTGCTATGTAGGGTTCGGTTCGATCGCGCCCGAACAAAAAACATCAGCCGCCTTGAAGTCGCCAAGACGCTTGAGGTCCCCAGCGGTTGAACACGGTAAACCAAAACGACGCGTGGCATTGTCAATGACGTTCGAGATTTGGACGGATACTGAGGGGCAGCGATAGGGGGGGGACAGAGGGAAGCTTGCAAGGCAAGGGTGGAATCCCGGAATATGATGGTTTGCCATAGGGGTCGGTTCGGCCCCGCCCGAAAGAAATACGTCCGCCTTGCAGGTGCCAAGACGCTTGAGGGCCTGGGTCCGTCCTCGTCCACATCGGCGGCGAGCCCAGCGGGGATATATCTCGACCTGGAATCGGCGATAGATCGCCGATAGATCGGCGACGCCTCCGACTGCGAATCCGCACGTTCTTGAGAAGGGTGGGGCTGCAGGGGCCCTATCGACGATCAATGGGCGATAGGGCCTTCGATGCGTCCCCCTCTATGCCCATTCCCCCTACTACCGTTGCCCCTGGGATATTCGGCGGCCAGCCCGGGGGGAAGTGAGAAGGGGCGGGCCTTCTCAGAAGGCTTGGAAGGCCCCGGGCCTTCGGAGAAGTTTTCTGAGCCTTCCTCGACAATTGGCGCTCCGCGCGGATTTCTCGGACCTGTGCTGGGCCACCCCTGTCGGCGACTCCGGCGCCGCCCCTGACGCGCTCTGCGCGTAAGGGAGGGGGGTCCAGCTCAGATCCAAATCCGCGCGCACCGTCAAAGTTCATGATTCTGCCGCTTTTGTGCCTCATGTTCCAGGACGGCACAGCAAAAAACACCTTTCGGAAGGCCGATGGCTGTCTGCGAAGTTCCTCGCCGCGCCCCGAGATCCGACGTAGCGAAAAAAAACGGCATCGTAACATGATCACGCCCAGGGCCTTGGGCACCACCTTGCCGCGTCATTTTTTTTCGGGCGAAGAGAAATATGCACATGCACCGATCCTGGCAAGGCCCATCCTTGACCCAGGATCGGTGCATATGCCTTCCTGGCCAAGGTAGGAGGGCGTATGCACCGATCCTGGGCTCAGGATGGGCCTGGCCAGAATCGGTGTATGTGCATAGGTCTTTTTCCTCTATTTTTTAGCCGGATCGACCTGCGAGGGCCCTGGGTCCCGAGGGGAGGCAAAACGCTGGGCTTGGAAAATCTGCAACGCCACGATCGCAGGGTGAAGGCGGGCCTGTCCCTCTACAGTCGCGGGCGATGTTTCTCCCCCAATCCCCGAGTTGCGCCCGAAAAGTTTGGCCGCTCCGAAAGATGGGCAATCCCTGGGATACGCTCCAAGGGGGCTATTCGGACGCACCCCTATCGAGGATGGACCCCCCCCATCGTATATCCCAGGGTTGGGCCCCAAATTTCTGGTCCATTCGGAAACCCCACGAAGCCTGGGATAGGGGTCGACATATCCCCTGTTATACAGGAGCACGATTCAAAAATAGTCAAAAAATAGTCTCGCGACGAGCTTTCTAGTATGTTTAACTATATTTGAATCTCTTCTGCTTCTTTGTCTCGTCCAAAGTCCGCCTGCAGGGGGACATGCCCGACCTGATCTCAGGGCCTTCTGAGAGGGCCGTCGCCTTCTCGCTGCCCCCCCCTCGCTAGCCAGCCACCTGCCAGGGAGCTCTGCCATAGGTGCGTGTTGTCGGAGGGGGGTCCCCGCTCGAGCGGAAGCGTTCCCCAGGGTCCGACCACCCGCACCCATGCCCATAGCCAGTCCTCCTCCCAACGACCTCCCTGTGGGTATGTGTGTGTGTGTGTGTGTGTGTGGGTGTGGGTGTGGGTGTGGGTGTGGGTGTGTGTGTGTGGTTCGTTCGTCAGAATTGGCCCTTTTTTTCGGTTCGCGCGACCTAGAAACTAGCCACGCACGGCCTCCTGGCGCAGCTCGCCTCGTAAGGCGTCGAGCCGATGGCTCGCAGGTGCTCGCTCTTGTTTGGTCCTGTCCTGCCCCTGCTGTTCTCGTAGTCCTCCCCCCCCAGAGTCGGAGGTTGCTGGACCTCCTACCCCGACACGTCGATCCGCGAATGGGCCTTTTTCGGTTCGCGCGACCTCAGAACTAGCCACGCACGGGCTCCTGGCGCACTTCGCCTCATAAGACGTCGAGCTGTGGGCTCGCGGGTGCTCTCTTGTTTGGTCCTGTCCTGCCCCTGCTGTCCTCGTATCCCTCCTCCCCGGAGCCGGAGGCTGCTAGACCTCCTACCCCGACACGTCGATCTGCGAAGTGGGGCGTCGCGGCCGTCGTTTTTGCGGGTCCAGGTCCGTCGGTTTCGGTCCTGGGCCGTTTTTTCACTGAGTGGAGGATTGATAAAGGGAGGTTCGTCCACCGCCGAAGGATAGGCGCCGCTCCCATCGTCTATCCCTGGGCCGAGCCCCACATATCTGGTCCATTCGAAAGCGACCCGAAGCCAGTCAACCCGCACAGTAAGGAGGGGCAACCTTCACAAGGGTACCCTTGCATCCTGGCCCCTTCGGCCCATCCTTGGCGATTTTCGTAGGCCAACCTCGTTCGAGAAACGTCAACTTGGCCCTCCCAGGTCCTTGCATCCTCACCGCGACCCCCTATGATAATTACGGGTCGACTGTATATCCCAGGGTTTGGACCCGAACTTCTGGTCCATCCGAACATTTCCCGAAGTTTGGGACCCAGAGATCCGATGTCGTGAGTGTTTCAATGCGTGATCCCCAGAAGTCTCGACCTATTCGCTGGATCGGTTTTTCATCCTGAGGCGTTTTTGTTTGACAGCCCACAGGCCTGGTAAGGGCCCCCTGGAGGCCGAAAACTGGAAAAACTCCGCCAGGATTTTTCCAATACGTTGGATCTCTGGGGGTGATGATGATGCTGATTTTGATGATGAAGATGGTGATGGAGATGGTGATGATGATGATGATGATGATGATGATGATGATGATGAGGAGGAGGAGGAGGAGGAGGAGGAGGAGGAGGAGGGTCGACAGATCTCCCCCTGCGGATGCATCGCCGATGTATCGGCGATGCGGCGCGGTCCCCCGGCCCCATCTAGGAGGCCTCTATAGGGGTCGACAGATCTTTGACTAGACGTAAGAGTGACCTTTCGCCGGAGTGACCTTTGGTGTGGACCCAATTGGATCCCCCGATCGCCGAACGCGATGCGATAGTAGCGTCTTGCGCGCTTGTGTTGGGCCCCCCCGCGGCCCCCAAAAAGCCGCGCACAAAAGGTCAGTCTTGCCCAGGGTCACTCTTACCCAGGGTCACTCTTACCGCATGTGGCCGAGATCTCCCCCCCTTGTTTTGGTTCTAATACCTCCTCTTCCTCCTCCTCCTCCTCCTCCTCCTCCTCCTCCTCCTCCTCCTCCTCTGTGCCTTTTAGTTAAAGTTAAAGACGGGGCCTTCAAGGCTAAAGGGAAAAGGGAAAAATCGGGGCGGCCACTTCGGGCCAGGGCAGGCGGAAGGGCCAAACCCCCTCAGATGCCCAACCCCCCCACCGAGGCGAGACCAGATCTACATACATAATGCAACTGCACGCCTCACTCAGCCTGGCCGAAGACCTGAGCCGCCTCGAGCAACCGCAGCCCCTCGGCCAGATCGCCGCTCAGGATTGCCGCCTGGGCCGCTTTTGCCGCAGCCAGCCGCTCCTGCGCATCGACCTTGACCTCCCGCGCGTGCTCGAGCAGCGGCACTCGGTCAGCGTCGCTCTTGACGGAGCCGACGCCTTGCTGCTGCCCCGCGCCCTCGACCTGGTCCACCGTCTGCGTGCCCACCTCCACGGACAGCTCCACGATGTACCAGTCCTGCGTGCAAGCCTCCGCGCTGTTGTCGACCGTGCCCCCGACCAGCGCGCCCTGCTTCCTCAGCTCCTCCTGCTTCTCGGGGTCGTACTGGAACTTCCCCTTGCAGAAGCGAGTGTTCTCCAGGCCCAGCACGTCTCCAACGCTCATGTCCGAGACCAGTACCCCCACCTTCTCAGCCTTGCTGTCGGGGGCGTACTCGCTGGCCTTTTCCGTCGGCTCCCCCATCTGCTTCGCCACTGGCTTAAGCAAGGACCTCTCCTTCAGCTCGTCCGTGGCCTTGCAGTTCAGCACGATCGGCATCATCGACGCGTCCTCGGAAAAGGAGTCCCCGCTGCCGCCCTCCAGCTCCTGCGTGCCTGCAGTCGGCGGGTCCCTCTCCAGGCCGCCACGGCCTCTCTTGCGCTGCCCGCGGACGCGCCTCTTGGCCTCCACCGCCGTCGCAGGCGCCGCCGCCGCCCCGCCCCCGAAGTCCGCGTGGAGCGCCCAGTGGCGGAATGCGCGGCAGGCCCCAGAGGGCTGGGCCCGCACCCCATCGCGCCCTGCGGCGACGTGGAGCCGCAGGTGCGGCCGTGCGAGCTCCTCGCGCACTGCCACCTCCTTGTCGATCTCGCCGTCGTCGCTATCGCCTTCAGCCAGCACCTCCGCGCACGTGCGGATGGCCGCCGCCACCGCGGCCGCCACCACCTGGCGGGTGCCGCCTCCAGCCGCTGCCCCATGCGCCGCGGCCTGCACGAGCGGCGCCATCGCCGCCAGCAGCCTGCGCACGCCCTCCGGCGGGGGCGGGACCGTAGCCACCGCCTGGGCCATGGCCGCGGCCAGAGGATAACGCTTCCCCCTGAGCAGGCGAGAAGCGCGGGACCCAACGCTGCCGCCCGCCTGGCGCCCAAGGCAGGCTGGAGCCAAAATGGCTACGGGCTCCTCTGTGCCTTTTCCTTCTAGATCTTCCCTCCTCTGCTCCTTTTCCTTGTCCCCCCAAAAGGGGTCGACAGCTCTCCCCCTGCCGGTCCCCTGCCGGAGGCGGCCTGCGACGCCCCGGGCGCGGCCGCGCCGGACCCCTTCGGCGCCGTCCGCGCGGCGGCGAGGAGCCGGCCTGCCGGGGGCGCGGGCGGCCCGGGGCGGCCTGCCGGGGCCGAGGAGCGGCGGCGCGCAAGGGGTCTATAGGCATCCCAGGTGGGGCCCTGAGGGTTTCCAGGCCTCCTCCTCCTCCTCCCTCCCCCTCCTCCTCCTCCTCTCCTCCTCCTCCTCCTCCTCCTCCCTCCTCCTCCTCCTCCTCCTCCCCCTCCCCCCCCCTCCTCCTCCCCCTCCTCCCTCCTCCTCCTCCTCCTCCTCCTCCTCCTCCTCCTCCTCCTCCTCCTCCTCCTCCTCATCATCATCATCATCATCATCCTCCTAGGCCTTCTGTCTGCCCTCGCCTTTCTCTTTCTCGCCCAGTCTCTAGGCATCCCAGAGGGGGTCAGAGCAGATGGGGTCGGAGGATCGCGCAGCATCGCCGATGCATCGCCGATGCGGCCCGATGTGGAGCCCGATTTGTTGCACGTCGACGTCGCCGATGCATCGCCCATGTCGACGATGTATTGCCGGTGCATCGCCGATACACCGCCGATGTATATCTGCGATGCTGCGCGATCCTCCGACCCCATCTACTCTGACACCATCTAGGAGGCCTCTAATTGGGGGAGGCGTCGGTCGAGGCTAAGGTCGGGCATGTCCTCCTACAGGCGGGCTTTGGAGGAAAATTTAGAAATAGCCAAAACAGATTCAAAAATGCTGTTGTCATATTTAAGAAATCGGAAAATCGTCCCCTGAATGTTTTTACCGTTTTTGAACACTTCCTGTAGACGGAAACGCCCGGTTTAAGTCTAGGCTCAACGGGATCGGAGTAGATCGGGTCGGAGGATCGTGCCGCATCGCCGATGCATCGGCGATGAGGCTCGAAGTGGGCCCCCATTTTCTCCACGCCGACGTCGCCGATGCATCGCCGACGTCGGTAGTGCATCGCCGATGCATCGCCGATGCATCGGCGATGTATCGGCGATGCGGCGAGATCCTCCGACCCCATCTAGAAGGCCTCTAGGGAAGCGTCGGGGGTGGGGTGTCGCGTAGACCCTAAGGGTCTGTTGTTATGGTTCTAAAAGCTCCTCCTCCTCCTCCTCCTCCTCCTCCTCCTCCTCCTCCCCTGTTCCTTTCCCTTATAGATCACTTCTCCCTGTCGCGCCCCGAGGCCAGTTTGTAGGGCGGGCCGGGCGTTTCGCTTGAGTCTTCCGCACCATGTATGACTTTGAAGCTTAAGCATTTGCAACAGCTTCGCTGATGGAGGGCGGCTCTTTTTCAAAATGTGGCCCTTGCCTCAGCGCCGCGCACATTCGTTATAACAAATGGCAAGTGTTTCGCGCATTGAGGGCGGCTCCTTTTTAAACTGTGGTTCTAGCTGTAGCGCCGCGCACAGTCTTTGTACAAGTATAGCAAGAGTTTCACGGATTTCCATGATCTGCGTACCAGTGATTGTGTTTCGGAAGTTTTCAGGGTTTTGGGGAGCGCCATAGTTACGTTGATTCGCGGTGTTGAAGTCGCAGGAATTGCGTTCTGGCGCGAGTCCGGATCGTCAAGACGCAACAGTCAGATCACTCCGTGGCGTTGGTATCCCAGGAACAATGTTCTGGCATGCTGCAGGGTCTTCAAACGGTTGTCTTCAAACGAGGCAGCTCCCTCGCTGGAACTGAAACGATGCCAGTGCCTATGAAGGGGGAGGTTGGAGGAGGCCTTCTTCCAATATCGTTGACGACTCGTGAGTTTACACTGATCCTCCTCCTCCTTCTCTTCCTCCTCCTCCTCCTCCTCCTCCTCCTCCTCCTCCTCCTCCTCCCCCTCCTCCTCCTCCTCCCCCGTCTCGTGCATGGGAGTTCTACGGCAATGGGTTCGAGCTCTGGCCCGCTCATCGGGGAGCTCGGGCGAGGACCTGGCCCGCTCCTGGGGGGTCCCGCAGTACTTGGCATGAGCTCTGGCCAGCTTTTCGGGGAGCTCGAGCGTAGACCTGGCCCGCTCCTCGGGGGTCCCGCTGTACCGTGCATGGGCTCAGGCCCGCTTCTCGGGAAGTCTATACGAGGACCTGGCCCCGTCTACGGGGGTTCTGCAGTACTTGGCGCGAGCTCTGGCCCGTTTTTCGGGGAGCTCGGCGGTGCCCAGGGTGGGCATGCTGTGGTGCCCGTGGGCTCTCCGTGCGCCTCTGGCGCACGGTTGGGGGAGAGGGCCGCCGCTGGTGTGGCGACGAGGGCGGGTCCACAGCAGTTTGGAGGTACGGCGGTCCGCAGCGGAGCTAGGACACGCAAGAAACCCAAGCAGCCGCACGTCGAGAAGCTGAGGGTGCTATTTTATGACCAGGAGAATTTTACCCGTAGGGTGTATCGCACCTCTGCTGTGCGTCCTATGCTGGACGATACGGCCCGCGAGTTCCGTCAAGCAGGTTGGACTTCGTGGTTCGGCGGTAGCGAGCTAGAGTGGAAGCTGGAACAGGTGATGGCGCAGGCGCAGTTGGTGCAGGATCTGCACTCGGCCCAGCGCAAGGAAGAGTGGCAGCAGTGGGCGAAGGAGGCCTTCAAACATGGTGGACGCGATGCTCGCCGCTTCACTCGCCTTCGGGCCTTGCAACAAGTATTGCAAGAGTCAGATCACTCTACGCCAGCGCTGCTTGCTGATCAGGATTTGGAAACGTGGAAGCAGATATGAACTATCCACGACGCTGGTGAGCTTCCTCGGCCTGCTGATGCAGAGACCTGGGGGCGGCTGCCAGTGTTGACGGGAGCTCAGCTGCGCAGAATTAGCATGTCCTTTGCTCGACGCACAGGTCGCGGGCAATTTCGCATTCTTCTGCAAGTTTGCTTTATGTGTGATGATATGGCTTGCAGGCCCATGCAGAGTTATTCATGGAACGCGCAACTCTCCTGATGTGGCGTCAGTCTCAGTTGTTCACGGAGCTGCGTATGCTGCCCAAGCCAAGCGGTGGCACCATTCTCATCGCTTTGCCCAGCACAAAATTGAGGATATGGGGCCGAGCTCAACGGCGCCGTAGCGTGGCTTTGGAGGAATGTCGTCGGCAACCATCGTTCTGGGGCAGTGGTGCAGGCCGTTCATCAGGCCAGTTAGTTTTACAAATGGAGTCAGCAGGCGCGCGCAAAACGACATGTGATCACAGTATTCCACGACACGTAGAAATGCTAAGAGATCATGTTTTGGGACATGGTACTTTGTAACGCGCGCGTGCCCGAGTACCCGTTGAGACTGGTACGGGATGATTATCCAGAAGTATCGAGTGCCACGTGCTATTCGAGCGCGCGGGGATTTCAGCGCAACACATGTTGGTTTGCAAGGCATATTAGCTGGATGTACACGTGATACCTCTGTGTTGCTGCTGGTGCTCAATCGGGTGGTAGGTAATTTGCACAACGTATACGACGCTATAACAGCACGCCCGTTGATGGATGACTTCACGCTGCAGTGGCAATGGACCGGCCCTCGGGAGGCAGCGGCGCTGAACGCGCGCGCGCAACTTCAGGGGCGACGTCAGGGAGCTAGGGCTCGTCCTCCAGCAGTCGAAGTCGGGGTTCGCGGCAACTGCCGCTCGGGCTCAGAAGGGTTTCTCGTCGGAGGACACATGCATGAGACAGAAACCCAAGCCTCATCTCTGGAATCTCGGGGAAGAGCTTCGCGGTGTTAAAGTGGGTCGGGCGCAGGCGCGCGCGCGTCTGGCTAAGTTACGAGAGCTAGCAGGTAAGGCGCGCGCGCTGCGACGAGCGGCGCAGGAGCGCGCGGGCAGAGCACGGCGCACGGGGCTCCACCCTGCAGCAGGGCGCGGCGCAAGGGCTAGCGGAACGTCGGACACTGTGCTGAAGCAGCTACGCTCCTTTGAATGAAGCACGGTGGGCGCCGCCAAGAACGCCTCACCCACGACCTATCTACTCAACGCGATGACCGCTTCGGCCCATCTTGACGAAACGCTGGCTACTCACTCCGCTGCCATCTCGATGAAACGCTACCGCTGTTTTATGTGGGATGGGCGTACCTCGCTATCACAGCTGCATCGCACGGGGCGAGCGGTGTGCGACGAGTTTCGCGATATCAAGCCCATTTGGAGTCCGGCTAGAGGACCTGTTTCGCCGGCGCGGATCACGCAGGCGAGAATAGGTTGGACGCTCGCTGGACCGACTGCACGTCTTGATGATGTGGGAAAGAGATATCCACTGCCGCAGGTTGCCCCGCGTGATCTGGAGAAAAGGATTGTCGCATCGATTCGTGGGCTGTTCCTGAACGGATCGGAGATGAGCTGATCTGGAGAAGGGCGACGACGTTAGCAATCTGTTGTGAAGAAAGGGGCCATGGGAGGGGCCTTGGGGAAGCTTCGGGTTGGAGGCTTATTCTGTCCTGATCGAGCGGTGGACTTAGGCGTCGCAGTCTCAAGGGAATGCCTTCATTTTGGTGCGCCGAATTGAGCGCTGTCTCATCGGTGGAACGGATGCCCTGCTGTGCTTCAACCATCGGAGGCGCGTCCTGAGGAGGCGCCAGATGACGCTGCGGATTTTCGGCAGTCGAGATCGAAGCGAGTTGAGGAGAACATTGACGACCCTGGCACATTCGAGTTGACTAACGGATTGCCTCTGGAGCCACTCCTGCCGCGGCTTCCAGACAGTGATCCGGATATTGTGTTTTGGAGAGATGGCATTAGTTATTCCGATGCCTCGGGCATGCACAACAGCCAACCTACCGCGCGCAGAGCGGGCTGGTCGGTGGCGCAGCTGCGCCCGCCCGCTGGCATCCCAGCGCGTGCCCAATAAGGCGCGCTGCCTGGTCGAGATCAAACGGTGCCACGAGGTGCACGGCGTGCAGGTTGTCGAGCGCTGCTGAGAGCCAAGCGGCCCGGGGCCATCGCCAGCGACCACCTCTCGTTTGTTGAGGAGGCCAACGCGTGTTGCCCCGAGCTCGAGGCCAGCGGATCTCTGCACGCAGCGCTGTTGAGGAAGACCTTCCATTTATGCCGTGATGATGAGGTGCGTTGTGAGTTAACCTGGGTGCCTTCGCGCAAGGATATGGACACGTTATTTGATGCCGGAGGCTCTTTAGCACGCGCGCATGGGAATGCGTTGGCGGCCTTCTTCGCACACGCAGGGGCCGTGGGAGTCGAAGTTGCCGACACCTTCGCTGGGGACCACAAAGGTCTCATCAAGGTGTCAAAGAAGATCGCCCAGTACACCGCGCGCGTGGCTTCGAGGGCGGTCAGGATGTACCGCAGTCTGGGAGAGACGTCATTCCTGAAGAAAACAAACGGGCCCATTGTTCCCATGCTGTCTGTTACTGAGCACGATCTGGTTCCCGATGGGCAAGATGCCGCTAAATGCAGGTGCTGTTTCAACTTAGCTAGCACAGTGCAGATTTTTTAAACGCTTTTTAACCCCAGGTGCTTTGGACCCCCAACATCGGTGGTGGCCATCGTTGAGTTCGTTGGGGGCCCGCAGGTATGTGTGAGCTGCGTGGCCACTACAGCCTTAGCATCGAGAAGTACGTTGAGAAATTTATGAATATTGCAGTGGGCTGCCAGTCAACAAATCTACGCTGGCGAACATTAGGTAGATGGTCAAGTCCCTTGCCGCTGGACGTGAGCCCGTGAGTAGGCGGCCCATCCCTCTCTTGCCTGTCGCCCCTCCGCGCGCTGCCGCTAGCAGTGCTGCGCCCTCGAGCCCCGAAGCATTCGGTCGAGTGTCTGCTGCCTTCCGCCCTGAGGAGGCGGCCTGCGTGGGGGTGAAGGTCGGGTCGGACGGGGGCCTGGAGTCGGGATCGTCGGACTAAGCCGCCGTCTTTCCTTGCTGGTGCGATCACCTCGCGGCCACTTCTTTTGTCCCCAGGGGCCTTCCCCCACCTTTGGGTTTTTGGTCCCTGGCTGACGCCTTCCGCCCCTGTCGTTTGGATGGGCGTGGTGGGAGGCGGCACCCTTTCGGTACATTGTCCCTGGCCCTACTGGGCCTTGTCGGTGCTTTGCGCGCCTCAATTCGACCCCCTCCCGTTCCTGTGGGTTCGGTTGGGACTCCCGTTTTGGACCCCCCCCTCCGCCTCTTCCTTTTCCACCTCCTCCTCCGTGCGCCAGGGGAGTGTCGGGGGTTGGGCGTCGGGTCATTCCAGGGGGCCGAATTGGGCACGGAAACAATGGGCAGAACGCCAAACCCGGACCCCCTCGCGTTGTGAAGAAATCGCGATGGGAGGTTTTCCGTTATTTTCAGCCTCCAGGGGTCCTTCCCGGGCCTCGGGGCCGTCAAAAAACGATTCGAGGATGAAAAGCCGGGAAAGGGGGCGAGACCTCTGGGGGTCGATGTGGTGAGCAAAATCACGACGTCGGGGGTCTGCGTGTGGGGGGCCGAAATGGGTACGGAAACGATGGGCACAAAGCCTAACAACAGTCGCTGCTCATTCTGAACAGGATTCGCTGTCGGCGTCGCGGCGAGTGTTGTTTATCTGAAGCAGAAGGCCGCCTCCCCAACACCGGCCGCTGTCGGCTTTGGATAAGATTTGTTTGTGGGCATCGTGCCCATTTCTCCCGTACCGAATGCGGGCGTCCACAGTAACAGGTGGGCGATACATCGAGGGGTAACGAGGGTTGCAGAACATGTGTTTTTTGTTTATATCGGTTGTTGCTAGAAGTGCCCCTGGCCACTATTTGCCCCCCCAGGATTTCCAAGGAACCCCCCACGGCCTCCAGAGCACCCCTCACGAGGCCCAGAGGGCCCCAGGGGCTTCATAATGGAACGGGAAGCTGGGGGCACCTTGGGTCAGGGGCCCCTTTAGCAACCCCCGACTTTAGAGCCAAGATCTGCGGCCATTTGTTCGGATCATCGCTGCGAGAGATCGGAAGCTCCGAAAAAGGAGGAGCTGCTGGTTTGGGGCTGTGGTTGCCCTCCTGGCGCCCCCAACGGGCCCTGGGACCGTCAAGAAACGACTCGGGACGAAGAACCCGCCCTATACTCCGGGGGCCCACGCATCGACTAAACTGGTGCGCCGGATGTGTGGGCAGTGGTTCACGTTTAAGGCACTGAGGGCCTCTACGAATTCGATATAGGCCAGTCAAAGCCCACCTTGGCATCCACTTAGAACCTGGAGGGTTTCTCCGAAGGGCTTCGGCGGCCCGTCCTCCTCCTCCTACTCCTCCTCCGCCCTCCTCCTCTTCCTCCTCCTCCTCCTCCTCCTTTTCCTCCTCCTCCTCCTCCTCGGGTCGCCTACGGCCCTGGGGGAAACCGTGCATTAGAACCTACCTCAGCAACCTCAGCGGTGATCCAAGTGCCAGACCCTGAGATCCAGGCGTTGCGTTTTTGTTCACGGCGGGCGACTGTGCCCTGTCCCGGGCGCCCTGGGACCCTCACAGATCGGCCCGGCTCCACACATGCTGCAGAAAGATGGGTCCAGGGTTCCGGTCATGGTGTTTTGCACGATTTTGCATGTATGTACGCAGCGTCGGATCCCAGGGGAACCCGTCGCGCCGTGCGAAGCACAGGGCGGGAGGTTTTTTGGCAGTAGTTTTGGCTTCCTGGGGCCACCTCTGGGCCCGGGGACCGTCACAAGACGAGTTCGGAATGAAAATCCCGTTTCTGAGGGAGGGCCCAGAGCTGGGGTGCATCTAAACGGTGCTTTGGCGAGTTCGTGGGCCGTTTTCGTTCCGATTTCGTTTTGCGGCAAGGGGGGACTGGAGACAAAACGAGGGAAAACGAAAGCAAAACGAGAACAAGACACAGGGTTGTGGTCGAGCCCTGGGTCAGAGCCCGCAGGGGCTCACGCCGTGACGACTTCATGGCGTCGGGGGGCCTGCGGGCGGGCCCGGCCCTTGCAGAAATCCAGTCCGCGAGGGGCTATGTTGAAGTCGGGTTTGTCCCTCTACAGGAGGAAAATTCAAACGTAGTCCAAAAATAATCTGGGAACGATGTGTTTCAATTATGTTGGAGCATTTTTGTGCATTTGTTGTGCACTTTCGTCCATGGGGGTATTTTTCATGTTTCGTCCAAACTCCGCCTGTAGGGGGACACGCCCGACCTAAGGCTATGTGGAGAACGCCCCTGGAGGGGCCCGCTTGGCTGCAGACGCTCCGGCAGTTCAGAGATCTGACCCTCAGCGGTAGCTTTCCCACGTCGTTCCCTCAGAAGAAGAACGGCGCCATAAACATAAACGTTTGGCGTTCCGCGCGGACTTCTTGGATCTGCGCTGCGCCCCCCCCCTGGCGCGCGGAGCGCGCCAGGGGCGTCGCTGGAGGCGCCGCCCGGGGGGCCCAGGCGCGGATCCAAGAAATCCGCGCTGAGCGCCAAAAAGTGCATGTTGAATTATGGCGTTGTTTCTTCCTCTATCCCTGCGAGTGAAGGGGATGACGTTTTCGCCGCCGGGGAGGGAGCTTCCGTTGTCTGTCAGGGGCTGTTCTGGCCTCGGCCTGTCTGCCAGCAGCTGCGCCCCGTCGGAGACTTCCCGGCGGTGCCCGCATCGTCCCGAACGGCCGCCCCAGGCTCGAGGCATGACCCGGAAGCCTCCACGGATAGCCCCCCTTCATCCTGGCCTCCCCTCTTTGTCAGAGGCCAGCAACAGATGTACGCGTACTCCAGATTTCGTAATAAAAGGGAGGGGGTCTGGACCCTCCAAGAAGCCATTCCAGACCCCCTCCCGTGGGAGAACCCTCCAAAACATCGTCCCCAGACCCCCCAGGCCCTCCAAGATAGCCTGGAAGAGACCCCCCCCCCGAAATGAGACCCCCCTCCCTTTCTTACGAAATCTGGAGTAGACGTACGCGGTTAGCTTCCCCTGGAGTGCGTGTCGACGCGGACGCTCGTGCAGGCGAGACCGCGGAGGGCGTACGTGTACGTGTGTCGCTGCTCGCCCCTCTTTGGCTGCCCCGAGAGGTGGCACGCCCGATCTGGGCACGCGGAATGTATCGAGATTTGGGCAGTGCAGTCGTTTCACGCCGGGCGTTCTCGCCCAGCCTGGGGCCCTGGGGCCCTCACAGATCGATCCGGCTCGGGAAGTGCCAGAGGAAGGGAAGGTCGAGAGCACAGGCCGTGATGTTGCATGATGCTGCAGTTGTTTCACGCCGTCGGCTCTCACGGAATGGGGACGATGCCCAATTCGGACGGGGCCAAGACGAGGACAGATCCGTCCCAGAGCGTTCCGGAACGCTCGGAACGCTCTGAGAAGACCGCGGCGCCCGAGACATCCTCCAGAGCTGCCAGATCTCAGAGATTCTCGATTTATCCTCGCCCGAATTGGGCTTCGTCCTGCTTTCGTCGTACGATGCCCACCAGCACACGCTGCTCAAAGCCAACACAGCGGCCGCTGTGGGGCAGGCGACGCCTGTCCCATCGTGGGCAGCGCCCGCGGCGGCACAGAGTGGGCATGAGCTGCTGCGGGTCTTCGCCTTAACTAATGATGGACCAATTCCGTCCCCACGTCGGCCGCACCGGTCTGGGCCTCCCAGATGGGGGCCGAGCAGACGGGGTCAGATACACACGGGCCCCATCCAGGATGCCTCTACAAGGCCAGTCCACAAGAAACCCGACCCTGAGACCCTCTCCCGAGCCAAACCATCGAAGCCCAGGAAGCCCAGGGCACCCTGGAGGCAGGCAGGGCGTCTCTCGGCATGGGCCTCCACTGGCCGCCGAGAGGAGGCGCACGGCGCTCCCGGGGCGGTGTCGCTGGACGCCCTGGACTGAGCCCGCGGCGCGCGGCCGCGCGCGCGGCCAGGGCACCCCCCGGTGTCCGCGCCCGCCCCCGCCCGAAGACGCGGCCGCCGCAGTCGCCTCCCCCTCGAGGCGCTCCCAGACCGTCTCGTGGAGGTTCGACCGGGATCGAGCTACAGATGCTCAGCCATCCCAGGCCTCCAGGGCGCCTTCCTGGGTCCCCTCGCGTCGTGAAGGACTCGCGACGGGAGGCGTTTCGCAATGGTCGGCCTCTGGGGGCCCTCTGCGGGGCCTCGGGACCGTGAGAAAACGACTCAGGGTGAGAAACCGGTCCTGGGGTTATGCTGATCCAACTTACTTTGGTCGGGGGCGGAAAAGAGGGGGGTGATGACTAGGGGGGGGGATATCATGACGGGGGCCATGATATTTCCCCAGCTTTCATGGCGCCTCTTCTTATTTCATTACGTCCCTGGCCCCCCCGCTGGGCCGCGCACATGCCGCCGGTCATGATTTGCACCCCCCCCTCTTGGACACCCCCCTCTTTGCCGCCCCCGATTTGGTCTCGATCACCAGAAATAATTTCGAGCACCAAACAACTACCGAAACTTGAGTGGTTTTCATGTGCCGGGCCCGGGGAGGCGATGCTCGTGCGACACTGTTTCGATATTTTTGCTGGGTGCTCGAAATTGCTTTTGCCATGTGGGCCTCAAGTACGATGGGAGCAACATCGTCCTGGGGAAGGGCGCGAGACCTCATGGGGGTCGGCGTGGTGAGAACATCACGGCGTCGGGGGTCTGGGTTCCTGGGCCTCCTGGGGCCAGCCACAGGAAGCGAGTCGGCAGATGTAGTCGGCCCTGGAGGGCGATCGGGAGGCTCAGGGTTAATTAAGTCGGGCATGCCCCTCTGCAGGAGGAATTTCCCAAAGTCAGAAAATATAATCTGGGGACGATCTTTCGATTCTTCCTGGCTGTGCTTGAAATTTTGTTTGCGTAATTTCGATGTGTCCTCCAATATCCGCCTGTAGGAGGACATTCAGGAGGGACAGAAACACACAGACACAATTAAGCGTCGATTTCCAGGCAAATATCGGAAAGTATGGGAAGCGGGTGGGAAGACGAAGCTCCAGAAACTATGAGAAAATCTTTGGGATCCTGGGATTTGTGTGTGTATTTATCAGTGTGCCCCTGGGCCTTTGTGGGCCCCGGAAACGGCAGGGCCGTTTTTTCACCGTCTCAAAAAAAAGCCCCTTGAAAATGGAAACGGCAAAAAAAACGGCGACCGGAAACGGCAACAAAAACAGCTCCAGGATTGGAACTGGAGCCGGAGCCGGTCAAAAAACGGCGACGGAACCGGTAAAAAAACGGCGTCGGAGCCGGCAACAAAAACGGCAAAACGGAACCGGTAAAAAAACCGGTAAGTATGGGAAGTGGGTGGGAAGACGACGCTCCAGAAACGATGGACAAATCTTTGGAAGCCTGGGATTTGTGTGCGTGGTATTTATCTGTGTGCCCCTGGGCCCCTTCAGACGTGCCCGACCTGAGCTTGGGGGGGGCCGGAGAGGCTCGCGCCACAGCCGGCGCACAGGGCCGCAGGCCGGTGCTTGCCTCCGCTTCTCGAGGGCACGGCGTGCCCACCGCCGCCCTCGCGGTCCGTGCCGGGGCCGGCCGGGGGCCCAGGATGGTCCCTCGACCCTCCTGGCTCAGGAGGGGAACAAAACGCACAGACACAAGTAATCGTCGAGTCCCAGGAGAATACAGGAAAAGGTGGGATGGGGGGGGAAGACAGAGACCCAGAACGTGTGGGAACATATGGACAGAATCTGTTTATGTGTGTGTGTGTTTATTTGTGTGTCCCAGGGCCCCTTCAACACCGCCGCCCTCGCGGTCCTTGCCGGGGCAGGCCTGGGCCCCGGGATCTTGGCATCGCTCGGACGTGTGCATTTTTCCGTCGGCGAGGACCATCGAGGAGCATCCTTCATCATTTGGCGGAAAAGCCACGCACGAAACCGAAAGAAACACAGGGAATTGACGTCCGAGCGATGGCCAGGGATGGTCCTGCGACCCTCCTGGCAGGGCTCATTCGAGCGTGTTTCTTCATTGCTTGGGGCATGAATGGGCATTGTAGCCTCAAGTCGAGCCTGTCCCTCTACAGGAGGGATATTCCAAAATAGTCAAACAAATCTGGGGGCGATGTTTTGATTTTTCATCATTTGGTAGCATTTGTTGCATATTATCTTCCGTCCAGAATCCCCCTGTAGGGGAACACGCCCGACTTAATTATAGCCCCCGGCCCCCTCTTCCCCCGCCCTTTCACGTAACGCCCCTCCCCCGCCAGTGCGCTCCGGGCAATGCCGCCGTGCGCACGGCGGGGGGGGGAGGTGTTACATTATACCCCGCCCCCCCTGGCCCCTGCCCCCCTATAATGCCCACCATCGCCGAAAATAAGGACACGCGCTCCCAGGGTGGTCCTTCGGCCCTCCTGGCAGGGCTCATTTCGATTCCTCCGATGCGATGCGATGCGATGCGATGTCAGTGGATCCCGAGGCCCGAGGCCGTTCGACTCGGGATGCCGATGTGGGCTCCGAGGTCTCACTGGAGGCGGTATATTAGCCTGCCGAGGCCCTGCCGATTCGCCTTCTCCCGCTCGGCTGCCGATATTTCCGCCGTTCCGATGCATCTCGAGCGCCGAGGCGGTGTGTCGAGGCGAGTCTGGGCTCTCTCCCGCGGCTCCCGGCCGCGGCTGGCAGGCCGTAGTTGCGTGCGCACCACGTCAGGGCCCTGGAGGGCCCTTTGTCAGGCACTGCGGTGGAGTGCATGCGGGGCGGACCTGAGCTCAAGGGCATCAAAGAACGCCCCTGCCCTGGTTTACGAGGCGCTGTGCGCTGAAACTCCTGTGGGCTGACAGGGTAAACCCTGCGTGATGTGCCGCGTCCTGGCGGCTCTAGGCTTTGGGGGTTCCCAGGAGGTTTACAGACCACGCACTTGTAACCCAGGGTAGGGTCGTGTTTTCATCCCTCAATGAGCGGTGTTTTGGGCTTCCCTGTGCGGCAGAGGCGGACGGGGAAGACAACACGAGGGAGAGCGAAGCCGGAACGAGGCTGGCAAGCACTGCTCGGGTCGAGCCCGTAGCCGCGTCTAGGAAGGAGCCTTCTGCACCCAGTGCCCGTAGCCGCGCTGACGGTGTGTTAGCGAATGGCGGTGTAGGAGGACCAGTTGTAGGAGAGCGTGCTTCGTGGCCGAACCGATGGTAGGAACGCGTGGTTCGCGTTGGCCTACAACTCGCTGTGTCGCTTTTTTTCTCGCATCTCTGGCGCCCAGGAAGCGGTTGCTTTCCTACATGTCTGTCCTGCGTGAGCCCGGTGTCACACAGGCCGAGCACGCCGTTCGCCAAGCGCGCCGTCAGCGCGGCCTTGGGGAGCCCCACACTCGTGATCTGCTCGCGGCGTGGGCCCCCAGAGGTCTCGACCCCTTCCGCTTAATTGGCATCGCTCGGGCGTGCGCCTGCTTTTTTCTCGGCGAGGACCATCGGGGAGCGCTGCGGCTACGCTTAAGTCGGGCGTGCCCCTATATTGGAGAAATATTCCAAAAACATCAAAATCAAAACAAATACTCCCGACCCCTCGCCCCCCACGACCCACGACGGGTGCGCTGCACCGACGCCCTGCCCAGCGCCAACACCCTCGGCGACGACGAGCCCCCCCCGACCGCAAGCTTATCCGGCGCGTGCGACTCGCGCCATAGACTGCACTAGCCACCCACCCACGCAGGGATGGATGACTGCCGAGAGCAGGGAACAGCTGCACCCTGCAGCGGCGACCCCAGCCCAACGCTCTGTCAGCCTCGACCCCTCCTTCCCGTCCTGCCCCCCCCGCCGCAGGGGCCGCCGGCCCAGGGCACAGGCCGGGCCGCTTCCTGGGTCGCCACTTGGACGCGACCCATGCGAAGACCTCCCCACCCCACCCCAACATTCAGGACGGAAATTGTTCGCCCTCACCCTGCGGGTCGCCGGGGGTGGGCTCGAGGGTATCGGCGTTTCGACGCGAACTCGTCCGCATCACTGAGTCATCGAGGGAGGCGGATAATAATGAGGACGAAGAGGATGGCGAAGGGTGAGGATGACAAGGAGGAGGGAGCTTTACCGCTACTTCCCTGCCGCCCCCATCAGCGGCACAGGCGGCTGGGGGGTGGCTTTGATTCAGGAAGGTACCAGAGTCCGCAGCATCGAGTAGCGAACATCGAGGAGATCAAGGAGGAGGAGGAGGAGGAGGAGGAGGAGGAGGAAGAGGAGTAGTGAGGAGGAAGGATGCGGATGGAGGAAGGAGCAAGAGGGAGGAATAGGAGGAGGAGGAAGAGGAGGTGGAGGAGGAGGAGAAGGATGATGATGACGAGAAAGGTGATGATGACGATGGCGACGACGACGACGGTGATGATGATGATGATGATGCTGATGACGATGATGATGATGATGATGTCGATGATGATGATGATGATGATGATGATGATGATGATGATGATGATGATGATGATGATGATGATGATGATGATGATGATGATGATGATGATGATGATGATGATGATGTGATGATGATGATGATGATGATGATGATGATGATGATGATGATGTTGATGTTGATGATGATGCTGATGATGATGAGGATGAGGATGAGGATGAGGATGAGATGAGGATGAGGATGAGGATGATGATGATGATGATGATGATGATGATGATGATGACGATGGTGATAATGCTTATGATGAACATGGTGATGACAATCAAAACAATGGTGATGAGGAGGACAAGGATGAGGACGACGAGGAGGAGGAGGAGGAGGAGGAGGAGTTAAACGAAGGAGGCGGATGCAAGAGAAAGCCGGAGGGTGGAGGAGGAACAAAAAGAAAAGACAAACAAGTAACACACATGTTATTAATAATACTGCTGATGGTGATGCTGATGGCGATGATGATAATGACGATGATGATGATGATGATGATGATGATGATGAGGAGGAGGAGGAGGAGGAGGAGGAGGAGGAGGAGGAGGAGGAGGAGGAGGAAGGACGAGGAAGACGTGGCAACAACTGACGGATCCACATGCCATTGGTGGAAGGAGGAGGAGAATGAGGAGAAGGACGAGGGAGGAGGAGGAGGAGGAGGAGGAGAACAATAATAAACAGGACGTCGACGAGGTGGACGACAAGGACGAGGCCCCGCCGATCTCCTGGGCCTCCTCGCAGAGCTCGCCCCCCCCCCCCTCACCTCGCCCGCGCAGGGCCGTGGTCGGTGGATTATTTTTTCGTGGACTCGAACGTCCACGGGGCGCAGGAGAAGCACACAAACCAAGGCGCCCGCCTCCTTCCTCCCTCGTCCCTCCCTCCATCCCTCCTCCCTCCTCCCTCCTCCCCAGTGGTCACTCTTCCTCCTCCTCCTCCTCCTCCTCCTCCTCCTCCTCCTCTTCCTCCTCTTCCTCCTCCTCCTCCTCCTCCTCCTCCTCCTCCTTCATTCGCATGCCCCTCCCCCATTCCTGCCATGGAGTTCGGCTCCAGCGCCCTCCACTACATGTTCTTCTGGTGCCCGTGCGGTTTCCGTCCCAGGACTGTGCTTGCTCAGACTGTCCGCGGCTCTCTTGTTCGCCGGAGGAGGAAAAGGTACCATACCCCTACCATGTCTCGTCTTCCCAGGTGTTGGCCTCCTGGGAGGCCCTCGTCGTCACCGCTGCATTCGTCTTGAAATCCTGGTCAGAACGCTCCCCGAGAGAGAGCCGGGGGAGTAGCGGCATCGGTACCCTTTTGTTTCCCCATTCCGTGCCAGGCCTGCGTGTGCGCTCTCGTCGCCTGGGTGCAGCTTGCCCCCTACGACTGGAAGGGCGGGCGGACGACTCTGCGACGTCTCCCGGTGGTCCTCCCCATAGCCCCTCGGGTTCGTTGCTCCGCCTCCCGGGAGACTCTGAGAGACGACCCACCGAGATCGCACGAGAGTGCGCTTCCTCTGGGCTCGGGCCTGTCCAGGAGCACTGTGCGAGGTTGCTGGGCGTGGAGCGCTATGAGCGCCGACCTGATCCCCGCACGTCCCCCCACCCTTCCTTACCAGCCTGGAACCTATCCCTATCCCTATCCCTATGTTGGGCATCGCCTCGTGACGATGGCGATCTTAGGCATTCCCTCAGTTTCTGAGAGTGCATCCCTAAGATTGTCATCGCCTTTGGCGTGTCAATCTCGGGGATAGGGATAAGTTCGAGGCTGGCTGCTTCCCTCATGGATTCCTCTTCGCCTCTCCCACCCCGATCGCTCCGCAGACGCCATCCAGGCCAACGCCCCGATTCCCCACGCCCGCTCCCCGATTCCTGACTCCTCCTCCGCCTCTGCGTTCATTCCTCGTTCTCTTTTTCTTTTCTTTTTTTGTTTCTCTCTCTCTCTCTCTTTCCCCCATCTCTCTCTCTCTCTCTCTCTCTTTCTGTCTCTTCTCTCTCTCTCTCTTTCTCTGTCTCTCTCTCTCTCTCTCTCTCCCTCTCGCTCCCTATCTCTCTCTCTCTCTCTCTCTCGCCCCCCCTCTTCC
Source organism: Prorocentrum cordatum (assembly GCA_963575745.1). Lineage (NCBI taxonomy): Eukaryota > Dinophyceae > Prorocentrales > Prorocentraceae > Prorocentrum > Prorocentrum cordatum. Next base: position 201,651 of record CAUYUJ010018201.1, read on the forward strand.
TTTTTTGTCGAAGTCGATTAATGGAAAGAAAGCGTGCCGCCAAATAATGTCCAGATGTCTAAAAGATGTTTCAAACATGGTTCGGATATGTTAAAACAAATGTTTGAAACATGTTTGTAACATGTCTCCGACAATTCAAACCCATTTGAAATTCAATGATTGGACTGTTAGGGTGTCCATTGTCGTGGCATCCACATTTCTATTTCTTGCAGGGCCCGCTTTGATTACGCGAGCGGCGGCTGTGTCACCCCTCTGGCGGGCTGTCCGTCGGCCAAGGCGCCTTCGGCTGCGGCGCCCTCCCTTCCCCCCGGCGCCACTCCTCTGAAGGGGGAGGGGGGGGGGCCCTCCCAACAGCCAGTCCGATGAGCAAACCCCCCCCCCCCCGTCTTCCCCGTAGGCGCTCCCCTGTCCCCCCCCCCCGGGGGTCTCTGACGCCGCGAGCCCTGCATTGTCCCATAGCCAGCGCGAGCCCCTCCCCCCCCCCCCCTGGAAGGAGGCCGGGAGCCCCTCTCCGGGACGGGCTCCTCCTTCGCGGGCCGACTCCCTGCCGGCCCAGGGGGCCTCCTCCGCGAGGGCCCCCCTGGAGACCGCACAGGGCCACGGTTGGCCGAACCTTTCCCGGGGCTCCAGAGGCAAACGTTATAAGTCGGGCACGTCGCTCTACAGGAGGAAGTTTAGAAGATAGTCAAACATCAGTCTGGGGACGATTTTTTCTTGCTTTGCTACTTTGGAGTATGTTTTAACTATTTTGCATTTTTCGTCCAAAATCCGCCTGTAGGAGGACACGCCCGACCTCAGGCAAACATGGATCAACGGGGAGTGGATTAGCGACGGGTCCCTTTTCCATGGGAGATCACGGATCTCCGCCGCCGAGTGAGGCGGCACCGCCCGCATTCTGGGGGTGGGCACCTCCCCCGATCCATCGATGTGGCGATCGCGCGCCAAATCCGTGGGCCGCTAATCCGTGTTTGCGCGACCCCGAAAGAGACGGGGGGGTCAATGCAATTGGGTGTCCGCCAGAGCGCCGGATCTTGTAGGATTTTGCAAAGCTGGGGGTTCAATGACCCGGGTCAGCGTGCAGGATCCTGCAGGATCTTGCAGAATCCGGCGGGGCTCTTCCGTAGCCATTTTGGCTCAAGTGCGTTCGAGGCGATCTTCCAGGTTCGGCATTGCTCTGCCAGGCGAGGTACCACGAGATGGCCCTGACCTTCGTCGGCGCCTCCTCCCCAGCTTCGGCGCGCCTCCAGGTCAGCCAGCGAGCGCCAACGTCAGCGCCTCCGGCCCTCAGGGCCACTGCGGCGCACCAAGGCGCCGGCGGCGGCAGCCTGGGCGCCGCCCAGCCGGTGGGCGCGGTGGCCGCGCTCGCGATTGCCTCGCGCCGGCCGGCGCGCGTGGCGCGGCGCGCTGCCGAGGCGCCGCCGCCTTTCGACCCGTCGACGCAGCTGGGCGCCATGGCTCCCGTGGGGTTCCTCGACCCGGCCGGGTTCAGCAAGGTGGGCGACGAGGAGGGCTTTCGCAGCCTGCGCGCCGCGGAGCTCAAGCACGGACGCGTGGCCATGATGGCGGCTTTGGGGCTCGTGGCGCAGCAGTACATCAAGCTCCCCGGCTTCGAGTCGGTGCCTGAGGGCGTGGGCGCGGTGACGACGGCGCCAGGCACGTACGGCTTCGCGGCGTTGTTTCTGTTTGCTGGCGCCATGGAGCTCGCGGTGTGGACGCAGGACCCGAAGAAGGAGGTGGGCAACTTCGGCGACCCCCTGGGCCTGTCCAACATCTTTGGCTACGACGAGGACATGCGCAACAAGGAGCTCAACAACGGCCGTTTCGCGATGTTCGCGGCCATCGGCATCCTGTCCGCGGAGCTGTTGACCGGCAAGGTGGGCATGAACCAGTTCTGATCTGAGTTCAGCCAGGCCTTTGGTTGGGTGCAGGTGGGCCTCCACAACCAAGGCCAGTCTTGCATCGCCCGTCTCTTTCCTCCGGCAGAAGCGTCCCGGGCATTTTCGTCTCAGTGGTGAGTTGTCTTTCTTTCTCATTGCTTCTCAATGCCATCACTTTCCAGAGGTGTCGGTACAGGGACACCTTTTTTTCGGCGCCGACAGCTGTGCGGCCAGGATTGTGGACCACTAGGATTTAGGAGACGCTCATCCCTGAGCTTGTCCGCGGGCGCGGCCCGGTCAAAGAAATAACAACAATCCGGCGGGGCTCTTCTGACCCGGGTCTGGATCGACCTGGGTCAGTCAGAGCGTGAATTACCTACCCCGCTTTCGCTTCCAGGCAGAACCAAGCCATACCACGCGCCTCCTCGTCAAGCGGCCTGATCAGTACAGGCTGCAATTTGGCATCGTTTGGTATCTCTTGGAAGCGAGGGTGGTCAAAAGCGAGGGAGGTTTGTTTTCCCCCTGGTCAGAAGGGCCCCGATGAGGTCCCCTTGAGACCGAAAACGGTCAACACTGGCCGTGCCTTTTTTTCAGGACGCGAAGAGATCTGGGCCTGCTGCTGGGCTGCCGAGCGAGGAGGCCGAGCATCGCCGCGAGCACCCTCCGTCGCGGTGTCTGCCAACGTCGCGCTCCTCCTCCCCCTCCTCCTCCTTCTCCTTCTCCTCCTCCTCCTCCTCCTCCTCCTCCTCCTCCTCTCCCCCTCCTCCTCCCTCCTCCTCCTCCTCCTCCTCCTCCTCCTCCTCCTCCCCTCCTCCCCCTCCTCCTCCTCCTTCCTCCTCCTCCCCCTCCCCTCCTCTCCTCCTCCTCTATTCCTCCTCCTATTCCTCCTCCTCCTCCTCCTCCTCCTCCTTCTCCTCCTCCTCCTCCTCCTCCTCTTCCTCCTCCTCCTCCTCCTCCTCCCTCCTCCTCCTCCTCCTCCTCCTCCTCCTCCTCCTCCTCTCCGACTTTATGGTCTAGGGTGTTGAAGAGCGGCCCATCTCAAGCCCGCCCCTGATCTGCGGACACCTCGTGTGCACCGTGCCGCGCTGGCGCGTCTCCCGAGGCGTCATCGAGACCCGAATCATCAGGGGTAGCTCGGGTCAGGGCTAACTCGGGTTCGCTTTTCGGGAATCCGAACTCGAGTTGCCCCGGATAACTCGGGCGCCCAGAGCCCCGAATTATCAGGGGTAACTCGGGTCAGGGCTAACTCGGGTTCGCTTTTCGGGAATACAAGCCCGAGTTACCCCGGGCCCGAATAACCCCCGATAACTCGGGCGCCCAAGACACCGTCATGTCAGCTTGTGGTTCACAAAGTATGCCCCCCCCCCCCCCCCTCGGGGCTGATGACTAGACCGCGCGGGGCGCGAAGCAATGTTCTGAGCACGCGCGCCAGGGGGTTGTCGCGGGCGCCGCCGAGGGGGTCATGTACCCCCCTGCACGGCAGCCTCGAAACGATTGCCTCTTTCGTGTAGAATGTGGTATAGGGATCGTATACGTCCGGGGCGAAGTTGTTGCCCCTTCTCAGGCTGACGACTGACGCGCCGTCGTCGTCGTCGTCGTTGTCGTCGTCGTCGTGGTCGTGGTCGCTGTCGTGTCGTGGTCGTGGTCGTTGTCGTCGTCGTCGTCCTTGTCCTCGTCGTCGTCGTCGTCGTCGTCGTTGTAGTCGTCGTAGTCATCGTCGTCGTCGTCGACGCTGCGAAGACGAGAACACTGAATATGAAGCAATCGATTATTGCTCCAGGAATTGGGCGGTCGTTCTTTCTTGGGACCTTCTTGGCAGTCCTCTTGTTGGCTCTTGGAGCCCTCTTGGGGCGCATTGGGGTGGAGCGTCTTGGGGCCACGTGGAGGCCGCGTAGGGCCGCCCTGGGGCTCCCTGAGATCATTCCGGAACTATCGGAGGCCGCTCGGGGTCATTTCTGGAGCGGATGGCCCCGCCGATACAGACGGAGCCCCCCCTTTCCAAATCGACCACCAGACTGGGTTCCCGGGGGAGGGGCCCGGGGAGGGGCCACTGTCTCACAACGGGCGGGCCAGGGGAACCCACACGGGTCGGCGGATTTTGTTTGTCTGCTTGTCGTTGCGTGCGGTCATCACCCCCGCGCGACTCACCTCGAGACCCATCCCGCGCCCCGCCCCGCGCCCCGCCCCGCTGCCCGCCCATTCGCGCCCGCCCCATTCGCTACGTCGCAGGAGCTCTCATCGCAGATGTGTCTGCCGCGTGGCTCTGCCACGGGCTCGCCCGCCCAGTCGCTCCGATCCGCGAGTGCGTGGCGCGACGTCGCAGGAGTTCTCATCGCCGATGTGTCTGCCGCGTGGCTCCGCCACGAGCTCGCCCGCCCCCCCTCGCCGCGCGGCCGCTGCGCCGCGGCGACGCCGCGCAGAAGATGGACGATGGAGGAGTCGGAGTCGGAGTCGGAGTCGGAAGCCTTGGCAGCTGTCTGGGGTTCGACTGCATACGAACCTATTGCTGCTGGCGCGTCAGATCGGCGAATCGACGGGTCGCCTACGGGACCCTTGGCTTTTTAGCCTCTCGGCCCACTGCAGCGCGGGGCCTTCTGAATACGGCAGGGGCTTAGGGCCTTCGGGCCAATCGCCCCTGACTCAGGCGGTGTCCCAGTGTAGCAGTCGTCCCGCCACCGCCTCCTCCCCGCTCCCAACGTCCCCACCACCCCCAAGTCCCACTATCTAATGCTGCTGCGCGCCTGTACTGAAATCGCAGAACACAAGATCGACACTGCCAGAGCTGGCACAACGCACACTGCACTCACACACTCACTCACCATACGCTTCTAGTGTGGCAGCAAATCTTGGCCACCCGTAATACACAACAACTCTCCCCTCAGTGGCAGCCCGTGTTGTTGTACCTGCACGGCTGGTCCTCGAAGCAGCACAGACCGGGGCGACTGGAGTCGTAGACGATGGGCAGGCCCATGTTGACGCCCTTCACGGCCTTGCACTCGGCGTCGTTCGTGGGCGTCGTCCTCACCTTCTGCTGCGCCAAGGCTGCGGAGTAGCAGCCCGTGTTGTTGTACCTGCACGGCTGGTCCTCGCAGCAGCACAGGCCGGGGCAGCTGGAGTCGTAGACGATGGGCAGGCCCGTGTTGATGCCCTTCGCCGCCTTGCACTCGGCGTCGTTCGTGGGCGTCGTCCTCACCTTCAGCTGCGCCAAGGCTGCGGAGTAGCAGCCTGTGTTGTTGTACCTGCCCGGCTGGTCCTCGAAGCAGCACGGCTGGTCCTCGAAGCAGCTCAGGCCGGGGCAGCTGGAGTCGTAGACGATGGGCAGGCCCGTGTTGATGCCCTCCACGGCCTTGCACTCGGCATCCCTCGGCGTTGAAGCGGGTGTGGCGCAGCAGGCAATGTAAGAGGAAACAAGAAAGTGACAAATTCGGCGGGGGTTCGGTAGCGGACTGCTGAGTGGGATTTCTCTGCGCCGCCCTGAGCGGCCCCGTTCCCGTCGAAGCGCCTTGTGTTCCACACGTCAAAGATCTGTGCTGACTGTGGGTGGGAGTGGGCCGCTCGCGGGTGTCTGGGCCGTGGCGGCGGCTGAGGAGGAGGGAGGAGGAGGAGGAGGAGGAAGAGGAGGAGGAGGAGGAGGAGGAGGAAGAGGGAGGAGGAGGAGGAGGAGGAGGAGGAGGAGAAGAGGAAGAGATGCTGATGATGACGAAGGGCGGAGGCGGAGCGACGCCCGCCACGCAAGACGGGGCGCCGTGCTCTCCCAGAAAACCAGCGCACGCCCGCCGCCGCTCGTCGGGCCCGTGCCCAGCCGAGGCCCAGGGGTGGTCCCAAGGCGACGCTCGGGCTCCGTTTTCGCGCTCGCCCGAAGCCCGCACCTCGCCGGCTCGGGCGGCGGGAGAGGCAGAGGGCAAGTGGCGACGATGGGGGGGTGGAAGAGCGGTAGAGCTGAAGAGGAAGATTTACATGTAGTCAAAACATA
>CAUYUJ010018201.1:210000-211584 GCA_963575745.1 Prorocentrum cordatum
CGCGTGTCTGCCGGTGCGTATCGATACCGTCTGCGCACCTCGTGCGCGCCGGCTTCTTTCAGGCCACAACATCTGCTCGCTGAAGCACAACGGCGTCAACGCCACCTGCGGGGCCCAGGGCCCGGTGTCGCTGGACGACTGCCCCAGGCGGGGCTGCGTTCGCGCGATGCCGCCCTTCACCACCCACCAAACCACCCCGACCCAACCCGAAGGCTCAGATTTAGCCTCGATTTCCAGTGGGGGGGGGTTCGGGAAACATCGACAAAAACACATGTGGAACCCCGACCCCCCCCCCACCCGAGATTCGGGTCTTCGGGTTGGGTTGGGGTGGTCTGGTAGGTAGTCATCAAAGGGGCCTCGTTTGTCCGTCGCTGGCTGGCGCAGCCGCTGAGTCTGGAGCTTCATGAGCAGAGCATGGCGGGCAGCTGCCGCTGTGAAGAAGTGGGGTCCTCAGGGAACAGGTCGTGGAAGTCTCTGGCCGTTTCGGGCCTCCCAGGACCCTCCCCGGACCCCAGGATTGTCAACCAAAATATCCAGGATGCAACGCTGGTCCTATAGATGAAGCCCCAGGGTCGACCAGCAAAAACTAACGACACCACCCCACCTACGGCCCTCAATGCTGCGCTACGGCCCATCAGGGTCCGCAGCGTTTTCCACGCGAAAGCCCACGCCGGGTTTCCTGGTGTACGCTGTAAGCCCTGTGGGGCCGTAGGTGGGGTGGTGTCGATCGTTTTCTGGCCCACGGGGTCCTGGACCCGTTTCCATCAGGGGGCCCGTTCTTTCAGGCAGAAGTTGGGCCAAGGACGGTTCTCGCGGCGGCGACCCCAGCGCGGGTGTTCCAGGCGGAATGCCGGCAGTGGCCCCGAATCGGTTCACGTCGAACTATCTGCTCATTCGGACACCCGCGGTCGCCCAAGGTGGAATGATCCACACCGCGTCGGAGACCAACACTGACGTCGTCGCAACATCCGGTGGTGGCCACTTGAGGCTTGAGGCATAGTTCTGGCCCCAGGGCGCTCACAGGCCGAGTCAGCGTCGGCAGAGCTGCACACGGACGGCGTCGTCTGATCCAGGACCCAGACGTTGTGCCTTTCGACGTGCCATTCGGTCTGACTTCGCCGTTGGCCGATGCTGATTGTTGCCACCGCGCCCACTCCCTGGCCCCCCGGTGTATGCGATCCCGAACGCGGAGGGAGCATGCCGTACCAAAGTCCATGTTTGCCCGTAGCATGGTTCGCTGGGGAGAGGACAGGGGGGCGGGCCTTCTCAGAAGGCTCAGGGCTGAGCAGCTCCACCGCCTTCTCCGAGATCCTGCCGCCTTCAGAGAAGGCTTGACCCTCTCACTTCCCACCTCGGCTGGCCGAGGAGGAGGAAGAGGAGGAGGAGGAGGCGGAGGAGGCGGAGGAGGAGGCGGAGAAGGCGGAGGAGGAGAAGACAGGGAGGAAGAAGAGGAGGAGGAGGAGGAAGAGGAGGAGAGGAGGAGGAGGAGGAAGACTGCCCCGGCTCCCCCCCCCTCTCGGCTCGCGGAGGAGGAGGAGGAGGACGAGGAGGAGGAGGAGGAGGAGGAGGAGGAGGAAGAGGAGG
>CAUYUJ010018202.1:0-40919 GCA_963575745.1 Prorocentrum cordatum
TCGGCCCAGTTGGTTCCTCTCACATGTGGGTCTGCTTGCGCGCTGGAAATCGTTGCTGCGACCAAGATGGCCGACGACTTCCCGGGCTGCCCCGTTCGGCTCGACAGGGGGACACTGGGGCCACCTGGAGTCTGATCTTTGTGAGCGTAAACGGGACTTCTCGGAGGTGCTTAGCTCCTGTCTTGTCAAAGACCGTTGGCTGGCTTTTCCCCGGCGTCATTCTGCGCCTCGATGCCTGGGCCGCCGCCGAGGTCGAGGCCCGCGTCTTGAATTTCATGGTCGCGCTCGACTGTTGTGTCCTTCTTCTCGGTGACAACTCAGCTATCGCACTGTGTTTCGTTCGGGGGGGGGGGGTCGCGGTATGTCGAGGTTTCTGGGCGCCTGAGGGGCGCGGTTAGTGGATCCCTTGCTCGTGATGTCCGCGTGGATTTCCGCCGGGCCCCGGTGTTCCCCCCCCGGGGGCGAGGGCAGTCGGATGTCCGACGCGTCTCGTGATGCTGGAAAGGCTTCCGCGACGTGCCTCGACCCCTCGGGGGCGCAGACGGGGCCGTCCAGCTTTCGCCCGCCCCGACCTGCCCCGTTGCCGCGCGGGCTCCACACGCGCTTCGGACATTCCTCTCCCGCGCGGCGATGGGGCCGGGGCCGCGCCCCCGCGGGCCGTTGGCGTTCGCGGCCGCGGTCGCGCGGGGCGCTGCGCGCGCTCGCTGCTGGGCCGTCTCCTAGGCGCGCCCCGCGGCGAGTCCGAGGGCGGGGCGGGCTCGGCGTCTGACTCCGTGGCGAGCTCGGGCTGCCTGGCGACTGAGCCCGCCGCCCCCGAGGCTCCGTGGGCGGGCCCGCTGGCGCACCTCACCGCGCTGGGCTGCGCGGCGAAACCGGGGGTCGCGGAGGCCCTCCCTGGCCGGGTCGCGCCGGAGGCGATTGCGGGCGCCCCGGCTTTCCTGAGGAGAGCATGGCGCCAGCGGCCCGTTCCCGTCGTCCGAGGCGTCGGGCCGGGCCCCGCGTCCCGCGGGCTCGGGTGGCCCCGACTGGCGCTCCCCCCCTGGCCTCAGGATCGTGCAGATTGAGATGGTGTCCGTAGCGTGTGCTGTTGTTTTCCAGTATCGATGTCGCGACCGCGAGTGCTGGAGTTGCGGCCGCTGCGTGCCCGCCCCCCCCCTCCCCCCCCCTCGCTGCGACCCGGTCTGGCTCGCCGGGTCCTTGGCGGCTCGCGAGCCGCGCGCCCGACTTGGGCTGCAGGAGGGGGGGGGCGGTCCGCGAGTTCCAGGCGCCGTGGCTCGGGCCACCTACCGCGCCTCATCCGAGTCCTCGCAGGCCGAGGGGGGCGTCGCAATCTCGATCGCGGCGGCCCTGAGCCCGCAGGGAACGATGCGCCGCCCGCGCCGTGATCGATCGCGCAGAGGGTCTTTGCGCCAGGGGGCGTCGGGGCATCCCGGCGTCGATTGTCGCTGCGAAGGTCAGAGGCGCGCGGCGACTAGTTGGCGGGCTCCTCGGCAGGGCCGCCTCCGACGTTCAGGCGCGTGCGGGCCAGACGCAGTGCCCTGCCGAGCTCCCCGGGCCTTTTGGAGTTGCTGGGGGTCTCGAGGCCGTCGGTGCCGGGCGGGGCGGGGCCTCCTGGGGCCCTGCTGGGGGGGCGCGTGAAGGCTGCTTTTGGGCTTGGTGGGGGCTTCGGGGCTTCGTCGGGGTTTCCGGTGCGCTTGCTGGCGGTCTCGTTGGGGCGGAGGGCGCGAGTGTTCGCTTCGAGTTGCCTCGAGGGCCTATGTTGGGGCCTTGCGCGGGGCCCTCCTGGGCCGTCTCTTGGGCGCCTCGTGGGTCGACCTGGGGCCACCTAGGATTGTCGCGTTTTGGGGCGATGTTGCGCTCCTCTTGAGGCCGTCTAGGAAGCGCGCAAAACCGAAGGCTCGAATTTGCTGCGCGCGCGCCCCCGGGGGATTGAAATGACCCCTGCCTTGCGGGGCCCGCTTGGGGGTCGTTCGGCAAGAGTCATTAGACACATTTCGCAACTATCGGTTCTCAATGGCCGTTGGCGCCCTGCGAGGGCACTGCTTCAGAGACAGATGGGCGGCCGCTCCTTCGGCCCAGTCCAGTGCGGCCTCGCGGGGTCCGCGCCGAGCTTGTCGCGGGCCTACCGCTGCGCTGTGAACCGCCGTTTTTGCGAAATGTTTTGAGTTCTAGCGCTATCGCCTCGTGCATCTGCATATTTGTTTCAGTCTAGCTCTGGAATCGCGCCCTCTCCCCGGGAAGAAATACTTAGCGTGCGTGTGCGTCGCGGGGTTTCGCTGTAAGTTTTGCGCCGCGTGATACTCGTGTTACGACCCCCCACGCGCGTTTCGCCCGCCGGAGCAGCTCTTCCAAGGAGCTCGGACTCTAGCCCCATGGCATCTAGCATCTTCCGTTACTTCTGTCCCGCCCCGCCGTCGCCATCGGCGGATTGTTGCCCCGTGGTTGCCTCTGTGGTTTCCGTGCAAACGAGTGCGTTCGGCGAGGCCATACTGCGCGCGAGCATGCGCCCGGCGGATCAATCGTACGGAGGAGGCGCCCACGTGTGCAAATCATTCAAACAGTTGTCGCTAGCACAGCAGACTGATATGGCAGCGCGTGGAGAGACAGTAACGCACGTGCACATATATATATATATATATATATATATATATGTACACACATGTATACATGTGTATGTATACACATCATATTATATATGTATATATAAATATGTGTGTATATACATATATACATATATCCACCTGGGAACGCCCCCCACCTCCGGAACAATTGGGGGCAACTCCCGGCGCCGCGCCCCAGGGCGTTCCAGGGAACCCCCAGAATGCTCCAGGACGGCCCAAGACGCCCCCAAGCAGCCCAAGACAGAGTTCCGACAGCTCTCCAGGCTCCCAGGAGGCCCCCAAGAGGCCGAAGAAAGCTCCGAGAGGCGTCCCAGGAGCGCCCGAAGAGGCCCACATCGTTGATTTTCATTATATGTAGATGTATATCTATCTGTATTTGTATGTGTGCATATATATATATATGTATGTATATATGTATATGTATGTGTATATATATACATATATGTATATATAGCTTTGTCGCGTTTTCGAGTTCCCAAAAGTTGAATCATGTTTTTTCCTTTGTGGTTTTTGAAGCAGTTTTGCGCTCTCCCATGTTCCGCCCCCCCACGGTCCCAGATCGTTACAAGACGGCCAAAGAGGCTCCCGAGAAAGCCCAGAGATGGCCCAGGAGGCTCCCCAGATAATTCAAAAGGGCCTCGAGAGCGCCCCAGGAGAGCCCCACGAGCGACCCAAGGGGGCCCGAAGAGCGTGACATTTCAAGGTCTCCGGCCTGAGAGGCTCCTAGGACGCCCCCAGAGGCCATCAAGAGGCTCCCAAGAAGCCCCGTGAGGCTCCCAAGAAGCCCCCAGGAGACCCCAGTAGGCCCCCAAAGGGCCCGCCCAACCATGTTTCCAATAGGCTTGCCGACAAGGCCCAAGTCAGTAAGCCCCCTGAGGCTCGAGAGCCGAACAGTTCATGCTCCCGGAAAGCTTCCCGGGAACATGATTCTCGGGTTGCCGCCCTCTGCCCAAACCATGTTCCCTAAACGCCTGCCAGGAAAACAAAACCGAGAGCCCCAAGCAACGCTACTTGCCGCCCACGCGCGGAAACGCGTCAGGCCCCGAAGCCTTCGGAAGCGCCCAACGACACCCCAACAAATCATGTTCCCAGGAAGCCTGGCGGGAACATGATTCCTCAGGCTTCCGCCACTGGCCCCAACCATGCGTCCCCAAATGCTTGCTGGGCAGCCCCCGAATGAACCCTCATGCACGCCATCATGCTACCAGTAAGCTCCCCAATCACATAATTCCTCAGGCTTCCGCTCCCCGCGCGCAACATCGGTCCCAAAGCGCCTGTCAAGCACGACCGAATGGTCCCTCAAGTACTTTCCTAGAAGCCCCACAAGATGCTGATGATGACGATGATGATGACGAAGGTGACGCTGATGATGGTGATGGTGATCGCGACGGTTGTGATGATGCTGACGACGATGTCCAAAACCACGCTGGTGATGAGGAGGATGACGATGCTGAGGATAATGATGGTGTGGATGTTGCTGCTCATGATAATGATGGTGGTGATGATGACGACGTTGCTGCTGCTGATGATGCTGATGCTGTGGCGGGCGACGATGATTATGATGATGATGGTGATGATGATGACGACGACGATGCCGATATAGCGATTGCGATGACGATGACGAAGCTGAGGATGAGGATTAGCTCCCCGCGAGGTCCCAAGAAGTCCCCGAGGGTTTCCAAGGGGAAGCCCCCGGGTGCCCCCCCGAGACAGCTCGACGACGCTTTATTTCCCACAGATCTGGTAGGGGACACGATATCTTATGCCTCTGCCCCCCCAACCCACCGCGAGGACAAGGACAATGACGAGGGAAAGGGCGAGATGAGCAGGACGAGGAGTTGGAGAGACGGAAAGGGCGGGAGAGGATAGGGCGACAGGCGCTGCACCGCGACGCTTCCCGAGGGAAACGGGCGGGGAGCCGGAATCGGACGGGAGTGGGCCGGGGGAGGGCCCAAAACTGCGACCTCTTGTTCGCGTGGCGGGCCAGGGGGGGCTTGTGGGCTCCAAGAGTGTTCAGAAGGGGCCCCCAGAGGCTCCCAAGCTGGCCCAAGAGAGGCGCCCAAAGCGCTCCAGGTTGTCTGGAAGGTGGCTGAAGAGCGCGCTGAGATTGCTTCCGGACGGACCACGAGCGCTCGAAGACAGCCCGATGCTGCTCCTAGACGGCCGCGAAGGCAGTCGAAACGGTCCAACAAGCCGCCGAGAAGGCGCTCCAAGAACAAACATCAAGCATTTCTTGTGGGGAAACGTATATTTCCGGGAAATTTGTTTTTCAGTCCTACCAGCGGCCGCGACGGCCCCAGAGGCCCCCGAATTGAGCCCCGGACGGCCAGAGAAGCCCCCGAGAGGGCCCCCAGACGGCCTGAAGAGAGCTTCGAGCAGCACGAGAGAGCTTCAACGCGGCCCAAGAGAGTCCCCAGGAACTCCGATGGGGGCCGCCCGAAGATCCCTGCGTGGTCGGAGAGGGCCCCCCGGGACGGGCTCAGGTCCCCATGGCGGGCGAAGAGGGGCCCGGAAGGGCCGCACTGGGCTTCGGAGGGTCCGAAACAGGCCTACCGGGACTCCCTGGAGACGCTCCAGGAGGCCGCTGAGAAGTCTCCCGGGCGCAAGAAAAATGAATGTTTCCTATGGGGAAGTGTGCATTTCTATGATGTTCGCTTCTTCTATTCCATCGGCGGCCACGTCGGCCCCGAAGGCCCCCCAAATCGGCGCCGCGCGGTCCACGAGGCCCCCGAGAGCTCCAGAACGACCTCAAGAGAGCGTCGAGCAGCGCGAGAGAGCTCCACAACAGCCCGAGAGAGTTCCCAGGGGGCCAGGGGGAGCCACCAGAGGATCCCTGCGTGGTCGGAGAGGGCTCCATGAGGGCCCCAAAACGGTTCAGCTACCCATGACATGCCAAGAGGGGCTTGGGGTTGCCGAAGTGGGCTCCCAGAGTGGCCACAAAAGGTCGAAAAGACCCCTCCACGACTGTCCGAGAGGCCGCTGAGAAGGCCCTCCAAAGGCAAAAATCAAGATCTTCCTATGACAAAGCGTGTATTTCTGGGAGCTTCGCTTTCCAGTTCTACCAGCGGTCGCGCCGATCCAAGAGGTTACCAAATTGGGCCCCAGACGGCCCCAGAGGTCCCAAAGAGGGTCCCAAGATGGGCTCATGAGAGCCTCAAGCAGCGCAGAAGAGCTGCAAGACGGCCCGAGAGAGCCCCCAGGAAACCCGACGGGGGCCACCAGAGGATTCCTACATGGTCGAAAAGGCCCCAGGAGGGCCCAAAGACGGGCTGAGCTCCCGACGACGAGCCAAGAGGGACCCGGAACGGCCGAAATGGGCCCTCAGGCGGGTCAGCAAAGGCCCCAAAGGACTCCAAAGGAAGGCCCGGAGAGTCTACAAAGGAATTGAGAGAGGAGGAGGAGGAGGAGGACAAGGAGGAGGAGGAGGAGGAGGAGGAGGAGGAGGAGGAGGAGGAGGAGGAGGAGGAGGAGGGAGGAGGAGGAGAGGAGGAGGAGGCGGAGGAGGAGGAGGAGGAGGAGGAGGAGGAGGAGGAGGAGGAGGAGGAGGAGGAGGTGGAGGGGAGGAGGAGGAGGAGGAGGAGGAGGAGGAGGAGGAGGAGGAGGTGGGAGAGGAGGAAGAGGTGGAGGAGGAGGATGAGGAAAGGAGGAGGATAATCATGATGAGGATGAAAATTATGACGACGATCGTGACCCCAGCTAGAACTTGAGCGCGCGCGAAACGCGCGCGATTGTTTTAGTATATATTTATATACAGATGTAGATATACATGGGCCATCGGGTCGTTACGTGTACATTCAGACCAGCATCTGCTTACATGGGTATGCTCATAAACACACGTGTATACAGGTATACACGTGATGAATGTATGTGCGTTTATATGTTAGCCTGTAGGTTTCTCTTTCCGTATGTGTATATGCAAACTGTATGTATGTGAGCATTTGTGTATGTATGCATATGTGTACGTATGCCTGTTTGTATGTACGCATACCCAAGGTATGTATGTATGTATATCTGTATGCACATATATATATATATATATATATATATAGATATGTATGTATGTATGTATGCATGTATGTATGTATGCATGCATGCATATATGTAGGTATATCTGCATGTATGTATGTATGTATGCATGCACGTATGCATGTATGTATGTATGTATGTATGTATGCATGTATATATGTATACATGTATGTATGTATGTATGCATGTATGTATGTATGTATGGATGTATGGATGTATGCGTGTGCATCTATGTATGCATGTATGTATGCATGTATGTATGTATATATGCATGTATGTATGTATGCATGTATGTATGTATGTATGTATGCATGCATGCATGCATGCATGCATGCATGCATGTATGTATGTATGTATGTAGGTATGTATGTATGTATGTATGTGTGTGTGTGTCTGTATGCATGTATGTATGTATGTATGTATGTATGTATGTATGTATGTATGCATGTATGTATGTATGTATGTATGTATGTATGTATGTATGTATGCATATATGTGTGCATGCTTGTATGCATGTATGTATGCATGTATGTATGTATGTATGTATGTATGTATGTATGTATATATGTATGCATGTATGCATGTATGTATGTATATATATATGTATGTATGCATGCATGCATGTATGCATGCATGTATGTATGTACGTATGTATGTATGTATGCATGCATGCATGCATGCATGTATGTATGCATGCATGTATGTGTGTATACATGTATGTATGTATGTATGTATGCATGTATGTAGGTATGTATATATTGTGTATTGTATTGTATTGTAATGTATTGTATTGTAGTGTATTGTATTGTATGATTGTATAGGTGTGTGTGTATGTATGTATGTATGTATGTATGTATGTATGTATGTATGTATGTATGTATGTATGTATGTATGTATGTATGTATGTAATGTATGTATGTATGTATGTATGTATGTATGTATGTATGTATGTATGTAGGTATGGATGGATGGATGGATGGATGTATGTATGTATGAACGTACGGTATGTATGTTTTTGTGTATATACACATATCGGTATCCACATGTATATAGTATGTTCGTACGCACGTATGTAGTATATGTGTGTGTGTAGTGGCTTTCGGCCCATCCCGCCACCGTGTTTGGGTTGGTGGTCGAAGGCCTCTTGGATGCTTGTGAGGATCTGTTGGAAAACCTGTCGGACGCCCCCTGGCAAATTTTTGGGTTGCTTTGGGCCGTCTCGACCAAAACCGATGGACTGTGGCTATTTTGGCTTCTCGGGCCGCCCTCGGGGGCCTCCAAGTAGGACGTGCGTGTACCGAGGAATGCGCTCTTTGCTTCTGGAAGAGTCACGAGGGGACCCCCCAGGGACGCCCAAGAGCGCCCAGGAGCGCTCAGAATTCCAGGCTGTGGGCCTTTGACCTTTTTTGCTTTACTGAAAGCATGCAGCCGCAGAGAATTGAGGACACTCCAACTACGGTCAAGCAGCCACAGGTAGCGTGCACAACCCCCCATCGAGAGGCAAAACATTACTCAAACGTGTGCACGCTGTGCGCCGACTCCCCAGAGCAAGTCAATTGTGATAGAATGCCAAAGAGTCGGACGCCGTGCGTGCATTCTATACGTTGTCCACGTCTCAAGCGATCCTGCACGCTATAAGTGTTTCCACCGGACCCTCACGCTGCACGCTATACAAGTACTTTTCGGCTCATCTCTCCACTCCGTCCCCTACCCCCCTCTTCCGAGCAACATGCTCGTATGGCGCCCCTCGGGGGGTGTTCGTATGCTCGAGGAGGGGGAGGGGGAAGAGGAGGGGGGAGGGGAGGAGGAAGGGGAGGAGGAGGAGGGGGAGGAGGAAAGGGAAGATGAGGCGGAGAAGGAAGAGGAGGAGTAGGAGAAGGAGGAGGAGGCAGAAGTGACTCGGGCCTGCGGAGGCCGAAAGGCTAAGTGTGGTTCCAGGGACTGCTGAGCCAGATCGGCATTCTGAAAACACAGGTGCACGATATGCTCTGTTTGACTGGCACTCTAAACGTTTTTTTGAGCCTCTTCGGGCATACGCGCTAAACGCCCATAGAAACGCGTATAGACTGCACACGTTTTCTGACGTGCATTGAATACGACCCCCGTTTAGAATGCACTTCAAAATCCCCTATCTGCACTCTATCTGTGGCTACTTGACCGTAGTGCCTCAGGGCACGATGCCATATGCATGTAATGTAATGAGACGTATCGATATGTAGATCGATCTCTTTAAACCGTCAGTATGTAGATTGATATACATGGACGGCATTGGCACATGCGTGACATACGTACGTACGTACGTACGTACATACACACATACATACATCCATCCATACATACATACATACATACATACATACACACATTCATACATACATACATATATATACATACATATATAGATACATACACACATACATACATACATACATACATACACACATACGCACGTACGTACGTACATACATACATACATCCACACACATATATATATATATATATATATATATATATATATGTAGATATACATACATACACATACACACCACATACACATACACACATACACACATGCATACATACATGCATACACCCATTCATACATACATACATACATACATACATACATACATACATACATACATACATACATACATACATACACGCATACGCACACATACATACATACAAACATACCTACATACCTGCATACCTACATACGTACCTACATAATTACACACCTACATACCTACATACCTACATACCTGCATACCTACATACACATACATACATATATCCATCCATCCATCCATCCATCCATCCATCCATCCATCCATACATACATACAAGCATACATACATACTTTCATACATACATAATTAGATGTACACGCATATGTACACGTGTTTATATGTAAATTCGTAAGGAAACCTGTGCAGGCATAGCCATGGGGGTATATGCAACACCATTTGGATGTCCAGACGTGTGCCCACTCGTGGAATTAATCGTGCGTCCATCGAATCGAAGATAATGTCACCCCGCCATCCTCGGTATCACCTGGCTGGTGGATTATGACACATTTTCCACGAGCGCCAGGCGTGTCTCAAGTTAACCATCTGTTTCGGGAAGCTGACGGAGGCGGCAAAGGCCTGATAACAGCTCGGCAGGAACGTCGGGGTTGACCCACGACACGGAGGCGTCTGAACACAGCTGCAGCTTACACGGAGCAGGCCCAATCATTAATATTACCAGATTTTTCTGGCGGCTGGCAGTCAAGACGTAAAAGGCGGGGAGCCCGGGGCGGCGCGCGCCTAAGGGTGCTGATTGTCAGGGGGCAATCGGGAGCGATCCACGACAAGAGGCATGTATCGCGTCCGCCTCCTCTCTGATCCCCTCGTTCCGCAGACTTGCTGGTGTGTGAAATGCCAGCGTCGGTGGCGGCTGTCGCGTCACTAGTTGCGAACACGCACTGTGCGTTCTCCTGGCTCTGCTTTTTCCTCTCGGCTTGAGGGCTCTCGCCCACTTTCCGACGTGCGGCCAGCCAGCCCTCGATTTGCTCTCGTCTCTCCTCTCCGCCCTTCCGTCCGTCCTGAGCGCTTCGCCGCTGTTGTCACATCTCGCCTGGCGTTTTCGGCTTTTCCGGCGGTGTTCCACCTCAAGTTGCGGTGGCAGTAGTGCAGCGCTTGCCTTGGATGAGGAGCAATTCCTCACCTTTTCCCCGTTCGTCGGGCTCCAGCTCCTGCTCGTGCTGCTGCTGCTGCTTCTCCGACTCCTTCTCCCTCCCTCCACCTCTTCCTCCTCTGCCTTCCCCATCAGTCGAGAGACGAGAAAGAGATGACGGGGTGGGGTGGGGTGGGGTGGGATGGGAGGGTGGGAAAGAGAGAGAGAGAGAGCGAGAGCGAGAGAGAGAGAGAGAAAGAGAGAGAGAGAGAGAAGCAAACAGAAAGAGAGAGAGAGAGAGGATAAGTGATAAAGATGCGAGGTCACACGTAGCTGTAATATGGATGTTTTCGCATACGCCAGCACTGCAACTTTGTAGCGCTGCGGTTTGAGCGCGCGTTTGCCTCATTGTATGTTCATGTTGTAGGTGTGCTTAAGAGGACGAACGGTGGATGATGATCGTGATGGTGGCAGTGATGATAACAAGTGTATCCAGTCCGCCTGCAGTGTAATTAGTTGTAGGGCTGCCGCCCTCACATTTCCTGCTCCTTCCTCCTTCTCTCTTTTTCCTCACTCCTCCCTCGCCCCTCCTTCCTCTTCCGTTCTCCCCCCTGCCTCCACCCCCCTTTGTCCCTGAGCAGGCCCTGCGCCTGCAGTGCTTCTTCCGTCGTCGTGATCGTCTTCCTCCCTTCCTTCCATCTTCTCCTTCCCTCTCCTGCGACCCTGCTCCGCCCTCGTTCGTCCTCCGCCCCCCAACCTGGCGTCCTCCGTTCTCCATTCTCTGTTCCCCACCGTTCGTCCCCCGCTCTTCTCCCTCCTGCTTCCTCCGCCGTCCTTCTTCGGTCCTCCGCCCGGACGCGATTGGGTCGGCGGGGGGGGCGGGGTCAGCAGGTTGGGGCCTTCGACGGGCCTGGTCCAGTCAGAATTGCACATGCGAGTTTTCGGGTAGGGGGGACGGTGAAGGTAGGATAAGGAAGAGGAGTATGAGGACGAGATGGAATATAAGGACATGCTCTTTCTTCGTTTTGTGTGCACCATGAGTAAGTAGAAAGAGGGGGGCCAGAGACTGGGAGAAGGAGGAGGAGGAGGTTGATAATAAGATATTTTTACATCATATATGTATGTATGTATGTATGTATGTATGTATGTATGTATGTATGTATGTATGTATGTATGTATGTATGTATGTATGTATGTATGTATGTATGTATGTATGTATGTATGTATGTATGTATGAATGTATGCATGTATGTATGCATGTATGCGTGTATGTATGTATGTATGTATGTATGTATGTATGTATGTATGTATGTATGTATGCATGCATGTATGCATGCATGCATGCATGCATGCATGCATGCATGTATGTAGGTATGTATGTATATATATGCATGTATGTATGTATATGTATATGCATATGTATATACACATATCTATATATCTATCTATCTATATATTCGATGTTTCGGTAGCGGGAAGTATGACGAACAGGAGGACGGACAGAGGAGGAGCAGGAGGAAGAAGCGGAGGACACATGAGGATGAGAAGGAAGAGGATGAGCACGGGTGACTGACTCGGAGGAGGCGGATGAGGCAGTTGGTCAGATAGAAAAAGGGTTAAGGAGGATAGTATTGCCGAGAGGGATGAGGCGGGATGCGGGAGGATTGGAGGATGGGGGGAGGACTACATGTACGAATTCGGGGACAAGTACGGCAACAACAAGTTCAAGTACAACCAGGCGTGCGCGGCTCCGCAGCAACCTTGCGGCGAGCTCCAGGCAGAAGCAGAAACGCTATGGTGAGCAGGTGCAAGTCTGGGGAGGATGGCGAGGAGGTGGAAGATTAATCAGGTACACTCGCACCATACATGACATACTATCCATTCCGCCCATCCCTTCCATCGCGCCGAATTCATTTCCATCCGCCGACTGGTGTGTCCTAGGGGACCTTGATTCCCTAAGTAACTCATCGTATGATGCGCAATCGGGAGGGGGGGCCTTCGTACACAGGAGGAGGTGAAGGAGAATGAGGTGGCGGATGATCAGGATATGTAGGGAGAGGAGGGGGAACACCAGCAGCAGCATGAGCAGGAGGACCAGAAAAAGCAGGAGCAGGACACCTGGGGAAGGCGGACGATGGAAAAAGGAGGAGGACGGCAACGACGAGGAATGACTCGGATCCATAACTGTGACCCGCGTTGGCGCGATAGTGTCATTCTGCGGTCTGAGCGACGGAAGCAAATCACCGATCCTGAATTGCTGACCAACGCTGCAGCGGGAACAGTATTCGGATGGAGCGATCACGATTTTGTTTGTAGAACGCATGTTTGTACCACATGCTAAAACCATGTGTGTGAGCAGCACGACGCGAGAGAGGCGTTAGCAACACTATACATGATCATGGAAGGGAGGAGAGTCCTATTCACACTGAGGACAGATGGAAGACAGCGCGTACTTAGTGATGTGGGCGAAGAAAGCGATGAGGGCGGAAGAGGAAGCGGATGATACGAGGTGGTGGGGCGCGAATTTGGACGATGGTTATGAAGGATGTCGATGCTACCCAACGCGAATAGCAATATGATAGTGTTTATGTAGACGCCGGTGATGTAAATGCTGCTGCTGATGATGATGAGAAAGAGGAGAGGGTGGATCAACAGCGTGATGATGAGGGTGAGGAACGGGTGTTGGAGCAATCGGAGGGGTCATGATGTTTATGATGAGGGAGTTGGTACGCTGCGCACTACGACACGGGTTTTGGCTGACGTCTGAGGACGAGGGACGTACGATGCAACGAAGGATGGGTGGAAACAGGGAGGAATACGAAAAGTCGGAGCCGCACACTGATCAGGAGTCACGAGGACGGTCATGGTCATAAGGAGGGGAAAGGGCGATGACGAGGAGCAGGAGGAGGAGGAGGGATAGTGTAATGAAGAGGAGGGTGGTGATGAGGAGCAGTGCGCGCAGGGGAGAGGACAAGGAGGGAGGACGAGGAGGAGGAGGAAGAGGAGGATGAGGAGGATATCAGGTTTCGTGCGCAGTTTTCGTGCGGAAGAGGAGGAGCGCAATTCTCGTGCGCTTGTTACTGGTAGAATGAGGCGTGAGCGTGAGCTCAGCGCGTTGAGCGAATTGTTATTTTCGTTGCAATCAGTGGGGTGGGGATCACCAACCAGGACGCGGCCATGGACGGAGTCGCGTTGAAGGCGTATGGGGGGCTTGTGCTAGTGACCTCTCCTTGACTCCACGGTCTGCGTTGGACCCCCAGACCCCCTGGTGCGTTTTGTGCCACCTCGTGGAGCCGAGGGTGGCGCCGCGCACATTCATTCTAAACATGTCCGGTAACTATACAGATGGAGGGCGGTGCCTTTACCAAGGGGGTTTTTCCATGTTCGACAACTGCGCGGACGGACTGCGTTTCCTGTTCAATTTGGGGCTCCCGCTTGAGATCCCCTTCAATTCCTGTGGCCCGAAGTCCCAGGGCGTCCAGCAGTTGCACGGATGGAGGGCAGGTCGTCGGCATCCAGAGGGCTGGAAGTGCGCAGCGCTTGCACGCATGGAGGGCAGACCCTTCGCTAGCCGGGGCAGTTTCTGGAACACTTTTCTTTATCCCATGTGATCGTACAGGCCATCTTTCTGGATCACTTTTCTGATCCCAGGTAGTCTCGCAGATTCAGATCCCAATTTGCTTCAAACGCCTTTCTACTTCAAGAATCCAAATGTTACCATTGTCAGTCTTATTATTCTATTGTTGTTGCTGTTGCTGTTGAAACCTCATTGCTGAAGAGTTGTTGTTGATCCCCACCCTCCGGTGACATACGTGGTTTCTTAGTTAAAGTGCCCCTCCCCGGGCTCGCACCCTCCACGCCATACGCTCTCTCCTGAGATTTTCTCGTGACTTACTAAGGAATCGCGCTCTCGCCCGAGACTTCCTGGCGACGTATGCAGGACTCAGGCATTCGCGTAACAGACGTGTTTTTTCAATTGAAGTGCCCCTCCCGGGGCTCGCTGTGTGTTTCCTTAGCGGGGAAAGTCTTCCTGCTCAAACTGTGCTCTGGCCCCTGGTTTACAACAACAGCAGCTCCCGCTTGACATTTCCCCACAATTTATTCCCAAATCGCGCTCTCGCGAGGGGCTTCCTCATAATTCAATGCAGGAATCACGCTTTCGCGTGGGACACCCTTGCAGTTTATTCAGACGCCGCGCCCTCGACACTCAGGAATCACGCTCTCGCTGTGGATTTCTTCAAGATTCATTGGGGGATCGCGCTATCGCTCGAGACTTCCTCGCGACGCATGCAGGACGCACGCTTTAGCAATCCGCCTGCTCGACCTGGCCGTTTAGGCCCGCCTTGCCGACCTGCCTGTCAGGGTCAACCCGTGTTTTTTGCCCCTGGCCTCCCTCCTGCTAGTCTCTCTCTCTCGTGCTCCATCCTCCTCCCTCCCCCTTGTCCCTTCCTTCCATCCGTCCTCTCTTTCCCTGCCTTAGGGGCTACACGCAATACACACGTTGCAGGTAATAATGATACACCCCGAAGGGGTACGATCGAAGACGAAGAGGGCGGGTATCGAGGGCCTGGGATATTCGTGTTGAATGGCACGCGTGCAGATACAAGCGATCAGTCTTAAAAAATGATGGTTGTTGTTGTTGTTGTTGTTGATGTTGTCGTTGTTGATGTTGTTGTTGGTGTTGTTGCTGCTGCTTTTGCTCTTGTTGTTGTTGGGTTGTTGAACTCTCATTTTTTGAAAATAATTATTTTTGATCCCCCAGCCAGGTATTCATAACATTTTTCAACTAAATTATTTCGCACGGTCCTCGCACCGTGTCTTTTATAGGGGAAAGCTGGGTGTCACCAAGGCTCGCCCCTGGCCCCCTGTTTAAGTACAACGACAATGGCTCCCGCTTGATACCTCCTGACCATTGATTCCCAAGGCGCGCTCTCGCGCGGGACTTCTTCACAATTGATGCAAGAATCGCGCTATCGCGTGGGACTTCCTCGCAATTTATTCAGACGCCGCGCCCTCGACATTCAGGAATTACGCTCTCGCTGTGGCCTTCACGATTTATTTGGGAATCGCGATATCGCTCGAGACTTCCTCGCGATTTATGCAGGACGCACGCTGCAGTAACCCGCCCTCCCCTTGTCCCTTCCTTCCATCCGTCCACTTTTCCCCTGCCTTAGGGGCTGCACGAAGTACACGTTGCAGGTCAGAAAGATGTACCCCCAAGGGGGCACGATCGAAGACGAAGACGGCGCGAGCTGAGGGTTTGTGATGTACGTGTTGAACGGCACGCGAGCAGATAGGAGCGAACAGTCTTAAACTGATTGTTGTTGTTGTTGTTGTTGTTGACGAAACCACTCGTTGGCGCCCGCCCCCCCCCCCCCCGGCGCAACGCAACGCAACGCCCCCCCTCCCCAGGCGCGACGCAACGCAACGCAACGGACGCAGGGGAGGAGGAGTGTAGCAGGAGAGTGATGAGGAGCAGCAGGAGGAGAAGGAGGAGGAGGAGGAGGAGGAGGACGCAGCCGTCGTGGCGTTCCTGTGCGTTTTTGTCGTCGTCGCCATCGCCCTCTCTGTCTCCCTGTTTGTCTGTCTGCCGCCGCCACCGACGACGACGAGGAAGACCACGACGACGACGCCGACGACAACGACCTTGCGGTTCTCTTGGCGGTGCTAAGGCCGTCTTGGGGAGGGGGAAGGAGGAATGTGACGACGACGATGATGATGATGATGATGATGATGATGATGATGATGATGATGATGATGATGATGATGATGATGATGATGATGAATGTGATGATGATGATGATGATGATGATGATGATGATGATGATGATGATGATGATGATGATGATGATGATGATGATGATGATGATGATGATACAAATTATGATGATGGTGAGTATGATGATTTTGCTGATGCTGATGATGATGCTGACGATGTTAACGTAAGCGACAGTGCTTATGGTATCAAAGATGACGATGCGAAGGATGGTGATGATGGAGAGGATGATGGCGAGGATGATGACGGTGATGATGATGATGATGTTGAGGATGATGATGTTGATGACGACGACGATTTCCGCACTGGCGGCGAATCTGATGATTGCGATCCTGACGATGCTGACTATGCTGATGTTGTCGGTAATGATTATGATGCTGATGATGATGCTGCTGACGATGATGATGATGTGGATGTGGATGAAGAGAAGGAAAGGCGTCCTTTTCTGTTGCTATTACTACTGCAAGTACTAGTTCTAGTACAGCCGCAACTACTACTACTACGACGACGGCTACGAATACTACTACTAGTACCACCGCTGCTACTACTACTACTACTACTACTACTACCACTACTACCACTACTGTTACTACTCAGAATATTTTTACTGCTGCGACGCCGACTACTGGTAGCACTACTACTACTACTACTGCTGCTACTACTACTACTACTACTACTACTACTACTACTGCGACTACTACTACTACTACTACTGCGGCTGCTACTGCTACTACTGCTAGTACGTACTACAAGTACTATTGCTACTATTGCAACAACACTATTATTTCTACTACTACGGCGCACTACTACATACAACTAAGTACTACGACGTACTACGTACTACGTACTACGTATTACGTTTTACGTACTACGTACTCCTGCTGCTGCTACTTATATTGCTACTAGTATTACTACTACTACGACTACGACTACGACTACTACTACTACTACTACTACTACTACTATTGCTACTGCTACTACTACTACTAGTACTACTACTACTACGGGTACTACTACACTTACGACTACTACCACCTATGACGACTACGACGACGACGAGGACGACGATGTACTACTACTACTACTACTACTACCACTACTACTACTGCTACTACCGTTATCCCTACTATTATTGTAATACTTAGTTTCACTCCTACATCCACGACCATGACCACCACCACCAGCACCACCACCACCACCACCACCACCACTACTACTACTACTACTACTACCACCACTACTACTACTACTACTACTACTACTACTACTGCTACTACTACTACTACTACTACTACTACTACTACTTTCACCACTACTACCACTACTACTACTACTATTACTGACCTATCTACCTACCTACCTACCTACCTATTATCATTAGTACTACTACTACAAGGGCTACAACTAGTACTATTACTGCTACTGCTGCTGCTACTGCTACTACTACTACTACTACTACTACTACTACTAGTACGAGTACAACTACCACCACTACTATTATTTTACTACTATTACGACCACTACTACTACTACTACTACCACTAATACTACTATTACTATCATTACTATCACTACTTCTACTACTACTACTACTGATGCTACTACTGCTAGTACCACTACTGCTGCTACTACTTTTACTACTACTACTACTACTACTACTACGACTACTAGTGCTACTATTGCTATTTTGACTGCTACTACTACTACTACTACTACTACTACTACTACTTTTTCTACTACTACTACTACTACTGTTACATGTACTACTACTACTACTACTACTGCTACTACTACTACTACTACTACCACTACTACCACTACTACCACTACTACCACCACCACCACCACCACCACTACTACTACTACTACTATTACTACTACTACTACTACTATTACTACTACTACTACTACTACTACTACTACTACTTCTACTACTACTACTACTACTACTACTACTACTACTACGGCGACTACAAGTACGATTATTATTAGTATGATTAGTAGTACTACTACTAGTACGACTCCTCCTCCTCCTCCTCCTCCTCATACGACTACTGCTACTACTACTTTTACAAACTATGCCTAGTGGGTTCCTGAGGACTCTCGAGGAATTCCTTAGGATTTCGAAGGGGCTCCTACGGATTTCCGGGGGGGTCAGAAGGGTTCCACAATGCTTCTCTGACAGGCTCCCTAGGGAGTCTTTAGGATTCCCCGGGGATTCCTAAGGACTCCTTCGGGATTCCGGAGGATTTCATAGTTTTTCTTAAGTGTTCCCAAGGATGCCCGAAAGACTCCCATGGGATTCTGTAGGATTTCCTGGGAGGTCCTGAAGATTCTTGAGGTCGTGCTAAGGATTTTTAGGGAGTGGTACGGACCCCCTGTGGATTGCCAAGGGATTCCTGAGGTCGAGGTCGGCTCGGTGGAGCGCGCATAGTTTGAGCTCGTAGGAATACGTGGGCGGCCTTTCGGATCCCGAAGGATTCCAGACAATTTCCAACGGCTTCCTGTGGTTTCTTATGTTGGCCGTATGGCGCGTAGCGTTACGATGCGTTGCGTTGCGCGGGGGGGGGGGGGGCGCAGGTACACCAGTGGATTGCTTCACTACATGAAGCGAAAGAGCGAACTGGTGTACCTGGTCTGAATGCACCAGCTGGTTGTTTTGCCTTGTTGTAGTTGTTCTTGAGTTCTCGTTTCTGAAGAACAATTATTGTATATCCCCACTGCCAGGTGTACATTCAATTTTTCCGATTGAAATGCCCCTCCCGGGGCTCGCACCCTGTTTTTCATCAGGGCAAATCTTGGGGCTCAAACTGTGTCGTTGTCCCCTGGTTTACAACAACAATGGTTCCCGCCTGATACTTCTTCACACTAGATTGAATAATCGCGCTCTTGTTTGTGACTTCCTGGCAATTTACCACCGAATCGCGGCTCCCGCTTGATTTTTCTTGACAATATATTGCAGAATCGCGTTCTCGCTGGGACTTTTTGTAACTTACCACTGAGCCGCTTCGCTTGATATTTCCTTACAATTTTTCAGATGCCGGTCCTCGACACTCAGGAATCGCGCTCCCGCTGCATATTGCCTGGCGGTTCAAGCAAGACTCACGCTTCAACGACCCGCCCGCTCGACCCGCCCGTTGGGGGCTGCCCGCCCGACCAGTCCGTTAATGACTGCAATCGCCGCTGGCTGCCCTTCGCCCGTCTTCGATGCCCCTCGCTGCCCGTACTGGTTCCGCGGTCGCCTTCGTTCGCTGCCTTTCGTGGCTCCGTTGCTGCCCTCACTGGCTCCGTCGCTGCCCCTTGTGGCCCCGCATTATATGCCTTTCGTGGCCCCCGCTCGCACGCGCCCGTCGTGGCCCCATACGCATGCCCTTCGTAGCCCCGCTCTTGCCCTTCGTGGCCCCCTCGCTGCCTTTTGTGGCCCCTTTGCTGCCCTCAGTGGCCTCGCTGTCGCCCAGTGTGGCCCCGTATACGAATGCCCTTCGTGGCCCCCGCTCGCTCGCGCCCGTCGTGGCCCCATATGCATGCCCTTCGTGGCCCCGCTGTCGCCCGTTGTGGCCCCCTCGCTGCCCTTCGTGGCCCCGGTGCTGCCCTTAGCGGCCCGTCGCTGCCCTCTGTGGCCTCGGATATTATGCCCTTCATGGCCCACGCTGGCTTTTCTCACGATTTACTTAGGAATCGCGCTATCGCTCGAGATTTCCTCGCGATTCATGCAGGACCCACGCTTCAGCAACCCGCTTGCTCGACCTCGTCGCTTGGGCCCGCCTTCCCGACCTGCCCGCTATGGCTTTGCCCGCCCGGTCTGCCCGTCTGGTTCTACCACTTGTTTCCTGCACCTTGCCCCTCTCCTGCTAATTTCTCTCGTGCTCCATTATTACCCCCCCCTTCCACCCGTCCTCTCTTCCCTTGTTTTAGGGGCTACACTAAATACACGTGGCAGGTAAGGAAGATACACCCCCAAGGGAGTACGATCGAAGACGACGAGGGCGGGTACCGAGGGTCTGGGATATTCGTATTGATTAGCATGTGTGCAGATAAGAGCGAACAGTCTTAAACTGATGTTAGTCGTAGTAGTAGTAGTAGTAGTAGTAGTAGTAGTAGTAGTAGTAGTAGTAGTAGTAGTAGTAGTAGTAGTAGTAGTAGTAGTAGTAGTAGTAGGTAGTAGTAGTAGTAGTAGTAGTAGTAGTAGTAGTAGTAGTAGTAGTAGTAGTAGTAGTAGTAGTAGTAGTAGTAGTAGTAGTAGTAGGTAGTAGTAGTAGTAGTAGTAGTAGTAGTAGTAGTAGTAGTAGTAGTAGTAGTAGTAGTAGTAGTAGTAGTAGTAGTAGTAGTAGTAGTAGTAGTAGTAGTAGTAGTAGTAATAGTAATAGTAGTAGTCGTTGTGGTGGTTGTTGTTGTTGTTGTTGTTGTTGCTATTGTTGTTGTTTTTGTTTTGTTGTTGTTGTTGTTTCCGTTGTTCGTTGTTTGTTATTTGTTGTTGCTGTTGGGGCGGCTGAGCCCAACCTTCTTTGTCCGCCTTCCTAATGCATGTTTCCACATACTTATTCCGGTTGGCGGGTACCTTTTTTTTGTTCTTGTGGTCAGACCGGTGAGCGTGGATCTCTCACAAGCCAGGGCTTTGCCTGAACAGCAGGCCAACAGGGTTTTCAAGGTGGGGATTCTTCTCTGTGGGTGGAAAATAATACTGTGTGGGGGCCGGTGGGGAGGGGGGTTGGGGCGGGAGGCTGTTTTGCAGCATCGGTATTGCATCACGGGTTTAAACCAGTCCTCTGCCCTCCCCTCCCGCTCTCGTTCTCGCGCTTCCTCCCACCTGGCTGCGAGGCGAACATCTCCGGCGTCTCCATCGTGCACTACGGTGAAGTCATTCCCCGTGAGAACCGTGAGAAGATGACACACGACGTCTGCTTCCGTTTCTGCCGGACAGCGCTTTCTTTTCTCGTATGCCTCAGATCCTGGGCGCCGTGACGAAAATATGCGCCGGGCATTCCGGCCTGGGAATATCCACACAGACCGGGTCAGCTCTAGTCGTGTTTCCACTGCGTTATGTTTTTCTCGACGTTGGACCTCTGGGTGTTCGTCCACCTGTTCGGCGGTCTGCCTTTGTGCAATGGCGCCTTTGTTCCCGAGGCCTAGAAACCTGCACCAACAATGTCAGAGGTAGCCCTCTGCCAGCAGGGAAGTCGCTGATCTATTCTGGTTCCGGCGATAATCCTCAGGCCGCCCGTCGATGTCTTGGTGTTGGTGACGACATCTAGTCCTCCGACATCATCCTCTCCTGTTCGTGCGTTTCCTCCTGCCGCCACATTTTCTCGAGGCCCTTCTTCCCCGCTGGTGGTCCTCCCTCCTCCCCGTCAGTGCCTTCCCCCCTTCCCCCCTCTCCCCCCTCCTCCATCCTCTGGATCCTATGGTGGGGGATGTTCTGGAGGTGTGTAAAGGATTTTGCGCCAACGATGCGTCGTGCAAGTGTCTCCTGAAACGACAGGTCCATGGGAAGATCGATGAAATCGATGAAGATGGCGACATGAAGGCTGCCTTCCCGAGCCTAGTGAAGAACCGTCTCCAGCGATGGTTTGGCTCGCGTTGGGTCTGTCATCAACGAGAAAAGAAGCCAGACATGTGAGTCCAACATTTGTCAGGCGAGGAAAAACACACACACAGACACAATTAATCCTCGATTCCCCAGAAAATATAAGAAAATATGGGAAGTGGGGGGGAAGACAGAAACCCAGGAAATATGCGAAAATATGGGGAATCTTTTTATTTGTGTGTATTTATTTGTGTGTCCTGGGGCCCCTTCAATTTGGCAGTCCTAAGAGGCTTCTTCTGCAAGGGAGAAGTGCAGAGAGCGGTCGACAGTCCAGCGCTGGATGCGAGCCCACGCAGTGCGACCTCCAAGAGCTATTGCAGTGCAGTCGGATCCGCCCCCTTCCGACCCCCTGCGAGACAATGTCGCATGACCTGTGGGAGAACGGATCTTTTTGTATCGGCATCTGAGGGGCCATGCCCCCCCCCCAGCTGCGCTCTCAACAGGGCTGCGCGGTAGCGCGCACTGCAGCGTCTCTCTCTCTCTCTTGCTTTCTCTTTCTCTCTCTCTCTCTCTCTTCCTCTTTTGCCCCCCCCCCCCTCTCTCTCTCGCTCTCGCTCTCGCTCTCGCTCTCGCTCTCGCTCGCTCTCTCTCTCTCTCTCGTCTCCGTCCTCTCTCGTCCGTCTTCCTCGCCTCCTCCTCCTCCTCCTCCTCGTCCTCCTCCTGCTCCCTCCTCACCCCCCCTCCCTCCTCATCCGTCCTCGCTTCTCTTGCTTCGTCTCCTCGCTCCTCCTGCTCTTCGTCGCTCCTCTTCGCTCGTGCTTCTGCTCCGCCTTTTTCTCCCTCGTTCCGTCCTTCACTCCTTTTCTTTCCCTCTCTCCCTCGCCTCCTCGCTTTCCCTCCTGCTCAGCCTCTCACTCCCTCCCTTCTTCCCTTCCCTCCTTCCCTCTCACCTCCCTCTTGTCCTCCTCGTCCCCCCTCGTCCCTCCTCGGCTCTGCTCAGGATGCGTTCGGGAATGGGATCGTGCGGGCGAGTGGGGCGGTGACGGTGTTGGGTGTTGAGCTTCATGAGAGTCACTGCTTCCACTTTTGGCCTGCAAGTTCACTCTACTTCGGCTCTGTGTGTGGCCGAACGGCCACCGTGGTTCCCAGGCAGTTAATTCAGGAGTTTGCACCGAACGCTCCAAGAAGGGGCTGGATAATCTCCAGAGAGTTAGACGGGGGCTGTTGCCAGGCTGCACGAGTCCAGCGGCCGCCCGTTTTGCAGGCCGTCACCTGCCGTGTTCGGCGCGACCAGGCGCGTCGGATTGTTCCAGGTGCCTTGTTGGCTCGTAGGCCACGCGTACTGGCGCCCAGGACACTCCAGGACACACCCCTCGTCCCTCCTCCTCTCCCTCCCTCTATATCCTCGCTCCTGCTCCTGCTTCTTGCTCCCCCTCGCTCCTCGTCCTGTCCTCTTACCCTCGGTCCCCGCGCTGCCGCCCTCCTCGTTCCGCCGCCCCTCCGCCCGCGCGCCCTCTGCACGCCCCGCCCGTCCTCGCCCCTTCCCGGCCTCTGCCCCGCCGCCCCAGCTACCGTTCTCGGCGATCGCCGCTCCAGCTCCCACCCGTTCCCCTTCCCCCTCCTGCCTGGTGGGACGAGGGGGGAAGGAGGAGGAAGAGGCAGAGGCAGAGGCAGAGGAAGAGGAAGAGGAAGAGGAAGAGGAGGGAGGAGGAGGGAGGAGGAGGGAGGAAAGGGAGGAGGAGGAGGAGGAGGAGGAGGAGGAGGAGGAGGAGGAGGAGGAGGGAGGAGGAGGCGGAGGCGGAGGCGGAGGCGGAGGAGGAGGAGGGAGGAGGCGGAGGAGGAGAGCAGGAGGAGGAGGAGGAGGAGGAGGAGGGAGGGAGGAGGAGGGAGGGAGGGAGGAGGAGAGGAGGGGGGGGGGGGGGAGGGAGGGGAGGAGGAAGAGGAGAAGAGCCAGAGTAAACCCACGATGCGGCAGGGACGCCGCAATGCACCCTTCCGTCCCCAGCCTCCTCTTCATCAGTCAATACAAGCGTTACTTTTCACTCGCCAGGATCAGGACCAGCAGCAGCAACTGGAGGAAGAGGATACGGCGCAGGACGACGATCTGGATGATGATGTGTTGGAGGAGGAGGATGGAAGGACGGAAGGGGAGGAAAGGTGGAGGATATACGGAGGAAAACGAGGAGGAACAGGGGCAATGAAAGAGGGATGTATGGAGGAAGGTGGTGGGCAGGACCATCCCGGATATGATGTTCTTTGGCATCAAGAACGGCTCCCCCGCCGCCTGCCTCTCCTGCCTCCTGCAAACGATGCATCGCAGTGCTGATGAGAAGGATGAAGACGAAGCTGAGGATGCTGATGATGATGATGCTGATGATGATGGTGATGATGCTGACGATGATGAGGATGCTGATGATGAGGATGATGATTGTCGTGGTGGTGCTGATGATGATGATGCTGACGATGATGCCGATGATGGTTCAGGTGATGATGATTCTGCTAGTGATGTTGATGGCGATGCTGCTGCTGTTGATGGTGATGTTGATGATGATGATGCTGCTGCTGATTATGATGATGATGACGATGCTGATGATGATGATGCTGATGATGATGATGATGGTGATACTGATGCTGATGCTGCTGCTGCTGCTGCTGATGATGATGATGATGATGATGTTGATGATTCTGCCGCTGCTGATGATGCTGATGCTGATGCTGATGCTGATGCTGATGCTGTTGCTGCTGCTGCTGCTGATGATGATGACGATGATGCTGATGAGGATGATGATGATGATGATGATGATGATGATGATGATGATGATGATGATGATGATGATGATGATGATGATGATGATGATGATGATGATGATGCTGATGCTGATGATGATGATGATGCTGATGCTGATGATGATGATGATGATGATGATGATGATGATGATGATGATGATGATGATGATGATGATGCTGATGCTGATGCTGATGCTGATGCTGATGCTGATGCTGATGCTGCTGATGATGCTGATGCTGATGATGATGATGATGATGATGATTCTGATGATGTGTTTCTCGACGATTGAGCCCAGTGCCACTGGAACGGATGAGGTACACGTATGGCGAGCTGTCGCAGGACCGTCATTGTCCCATATTCGGGTCCACCACGCAGGCCTGGGGCGAGCGCTACCCGCGCACCAACGCGGGGAGCTGCAGAGGCATGCCTCGGTAACTGGTTACTTCACGAAAGCTGTGTCACATTCACCCCGTGCATCCGTGCAACGATGCAAAGCATAGCAGAGCTGGAGCTATTTACCCACGAGAAAAACTCACACGTGAGAGGGTGGTGCAATGTGGCCCCGCTAGCTGAAGAGGTATGCCGCCGACTCTTCATCTGCCTCAAGACATTGCTCGTGCGCAGGTTCGCGCACAGAAGAGGAGGAGGACGAGACAGGGCGGGAGGCGCGCTGCACCGTGCTACCCACGGTCTCCCCGCGCACAAAAAGGATCGGGCGTCGGCACGGCCCATTCAGCTCTTCTGTAGCACGTCCAGCCAGGTCGCGACCTCGTCCTCTAGCCAGCCCGCTGGCATCACGCCAGTGAACCTCGTCGCGCGGCCCTCTGCCTTGAAGGCGTGGGTCACTGTGCCGCGGAGCGGCCAGTGGGGTGCCGCGACGAGCAGCTTGGCCTTGCTCTCGTCGTGGGGCCTGCTCGATCTCGATGGCCTGCACGTCCAGCTCCAGCTGCCCGCGGCTCGCGCTCGGCTCGCCCGACGCTGGCTCGATCTTGTCGAGGCAGTCGCGGAGCTGCTGGCGCATCTGGCCGCCCACGTCGCAGGTGGACAGCGCGACTTGACCAGCGTGACCGCCAAGGAGGCGGTCGGCCTGCCAGCCGCGCGGAGCTGGTCTGCTCCCGCCTCTCGTGCTGCCTGTACTTGCCTCCTGTAGTCGTCCAGCGCCTGCTGGAGCTTGATGATGACCGGGTGATCTTTCGGCATTGTGAACGTATTCGCCACCGTCGCCATCGTCAGGCGCTGCCGTTGCGCCGTCTGGAGTGAAAGCTTGGCTATCGCGGCCGAGCACTGCTGAACATTCGCATCCTTGCTCGTCCACATCTTCTCCGTGTGGCCTCCGCGTCGGTGTCGGCGACCGCCGCGATGGCGCCCCTTGCCGTTGCCGCCCTTCCCGTCGACCTTGCTCGCGAGCACCATCGCCAGCACTCCTCCACGCCCTCCATCGCCGCGTCCCCGTCCTTGCCTGCCCTTCTTGAGGTCGGGAGGCTTTGAGGCGTCGCCAGAGGTCCCAGACGCCCGGGAGGATGCCGCTGGGGCAGGGGTTCTCCACGTCGCCCTCGGCCGTGGAGGGGGAGGCTCGCCGACGCTGCCCGTCGCCGACGCCGCCGCCGCGCTGCCCGCCATCTTGTTCAGGTTGTACCTGAAGTTCAGGATGCGCTTGCCGAGGTCGTAGTAGAGGAGTACTCGCGGCTGTCGCCCGCGATGCTGTCGCTGTAGCTGGCCACGGAGAAGATTCTGGTGGAGGTCGACCTGCTGCTCGTCGTCGAGCTGGTGGTCCCTCTCGTGCCTGCCGCCGCGCACGACGCCCTTCAGCCAGCCGAAGGCATGCTGCACGCAGCTGCTCACGAAGGCCAGGGGTGTCGTCCAGGTCGCCGAGGTCCGGCGGTGGCTCGACCGGCCTGGTAATGCCGACACGGGCGCGGGCACCGCGGGCTGGCTGAGCCCGTGCAGCTTTAAGCCGAAGCCCTGCGGACGTGGGTGGGACGTGCGTTGCCAGATGTGTCCAAAGCTCTGCTGGGTCATCGTAATGTTCCTGACACCCTGGGCGGCCCGTCTCATCGGCCAGCGGGCAGTGTGTTTCAGAAGACTGGGTCAATTCGTATCCGTGGCGAGTAAGGTTCGGGATGCACCTGCCTGCTCTCCATGCGCCACTGAGATGTCTCCGTGTGTGATCCACGTTGCCGAACATTGTCTGACAGCTGAGGCACTTGTTATCGAGCGTGATGACCGACAAGATCGGAGGGGTGCCGTGCCCAGGGAGTGCCGTGGCAAGCATTTGGTGTTTGACGAGCTCCCTGTTGGTGGCGGAACGTGCTCGGCAGCTCTCGATCCCGCACAGTGGTGGTGCAATCTCGGCTCGTCGCTCTCCGTGTCTCCCACCTCCTCCCCCTCCTCCGGCAGTCGACCCTGCAGGTGCTCGGGGCCCACTCGCGGGCCAGAGTCGTCGTCCCCATCGCTAGAAGTTCGAAATATCTGAAAGCCTCGGTGACCTCGGGGTTCGCCCAAAAAAAATTGGCCATGCTGCGGGGTTGCCAAACCTCTTTGAACTCCTCTCCAATCGGGTGGGCCAGGGCCGCGTGCAAGTCCTGGTAAAACTGCAGGGCCCATGGGTGGACGTGCTGAGACGGGTTGAGCTCCCCCGTCGGCAAGACGGTGACATCTGCAACCTCATTCCCCGCTTCTCTGGCACGTCGCTCGAATCGGCACTCTCCGAAAAAATACTCAGGTAATGTCGGTGGTGTTCGGGGTTCCCTGCAATGGACTGCCACCATCTCCAACGACGTATCACCAGCTCGATGCCACTCGGGGGGATTTGCCATTCCTCGAATACCTGCTTTGGCGTCCAAGATGTGTGCGTGCCGTCCTCGGGCTCAACATGCGCGCACCCGTGCAACATAGCTCGCATCTCCTTGGCTAGTGACGTGTCGATCTCCTTAAGCTCGTTCGGGGAAAGTACGTACGCCTCAAGACCCGCCCACACTCGTCCTGTTACATTCGCTAAAGATGTACTGCGCATGCTCCTCTAGGACCCCGAAGAGAAGCAATACTGCTTAAGACTGATCCACCCAATAGACCCTGCGCTAATACGTGTCCTGATCTCCCTACTGTTGCTGCCCTGCACATGGATAAACCCGCCCAGATGGATAAGGTTAGTTAGCCGTTTCCAGGTGGACGAGGGTTTCCTGTTTGTCGACGTGTTGGGCGTAGCCGCCCTCCTGAATGCAACGATCTAGAATGCGATTGTCCAAATAGTCTAGCTGCAACGCTTCTTTCACCGTGCCCGTGGGTATGATCATCACTCTAACCAGGTCGTCAATGCATCCGCCGAAAGAGGAACTGTCTACTTGATCGTGTATGGGTACCTGGCACATCCACGCATCACCGACAATCGTGTTCAACTCTCTCTGCCACATGCTAATGAGGGGGTAGAAGGCTTCCATGAACAGCTCGGGCTCATTAGAGTCTCCAATTCTGCCCCCCGTGGTAGGGTGTAAGCTAACATCACCATCACGTGTCTGATAGTATAAGATGCCCGTGTTCCGGTGGTGCGTCAACAGCTCGTCATAGTATTCATCCACCCATCGTGACCTGTGTGCGTTGAACAGGCGCTCGTGCGTGCCCGTGCCGAAAGCGTTGCACACATCATACGACTTGACCAGACAGTAATGATGACACCGTCGTACTTACTACATGATACGTTCGATGATGGTCATGAATCCCTCTTCCTATGTATGATGCCGCCGTACGCCCAGGGATGGGGGTCCAACCGACTGCCGAAATCAACAAGCCCAACACGTAACAGTACTCGCCACCAATGGCAGAAGCAATGCAATATGCGCAAGCATTTCGTGATGTCTGTGATGGCGTTGCCTGTCGGGGTTTTGCCTGGCTTACTTATGGCAATGGCATGACCCGCGCGCGCGTGCTGTGGAAGAAGCTCCCGTGCTCGTATGTGTGCAAGAAGCTGTACGAACATGTCACGACCCACGACCCGCCTGTGCGTGCTCCGAGTCAAAGACGACCGTCCTCCGAGCGCGGGCCGAGACAGTCAATGCCTCGAAATCCAGCAGGTCGGGGTCATGCCGTCTCCGTGTGGAACCTGTGCCTTCCTCGGAGTGCCCAGGGCGCATGACCCGCCTGTGCGTGCTCTGAGTCAATGACGACCGTCCTCCGAGCGCGGGCCGAGACAGTCGATGCCTCGAAATCCAGCAGGTCGGGGTCGTGCCCAGGGCGGAACAGCAGGGCAGGGAACGGCAGCAGCTCAGAGATCTCAACCGGCCACGACCACGGGGGTGCATATCTACGATGGGTGCTGTGCAAGATCCTTCTCTTGACCAACTGAAGGTCCTCGCCAACCCTTTCGAGGTCTTCCGTGGTCGGGAGGGGATGTCGGGGTCCGTAAGCTGGGAAGTCCTCGAGGGGGGTCTCCAGGCGCTGAACGGCCTCTGAGGTCATGTATTTGCTCATGTGAGCATTCGTCGTCTTCAAGCCCCCTTCGACAGCAGGCATGCTCATGGCTTGCTTGAAATCCTTGGCGCTAGGGCTACTCATCGGGAGGGCCAGGTAGCATCTCTTGCGAGGTCCCATGTTGGCGCCCGCCCGAAGCCCAATAAGGTGTTCCACCCGTGCCTGATCTCGAACCGCCCACGCCTCCCTGATCTCCTGCTCGAGCGACTCCCTCCTCCACCTCTCCTGCCATCGTCGATGCGATCGAAGTTGGTGATCGAGACGGCACAGAAGGCCGCCCGAGAGTTCGAACCCAAGATTTCGAAGTTCGGCTCGCTGTCGAAGTAACCTCCTCTCCTCCTTCGCCTCGGTGACCCACTCTGGTTTCGATCTCTGTGCAGAGAACACCGATACAGCAGCCTGTCGCACCACATGTGTGACCACTCCTGCGTGTCGTGAGGGCTCCCCGTCCATCGTGAGAGCTCGACACAGGGGGCGGCACTTGGTCCAGGCCTGGCAAATCTTACTCATGAACTCCTCCCTCCGATACCCATTCTGCAGTGCTGCTGCTAGCCCTCCCCAGTCCCATGCACATCCCTGCTGCTGCGTGTGCGGCGACGGTGCTGGTACACGGAACTGGAGGTACATCGGTACGTGATCTATCATGTGCGGGAGTGCTTGCATACGACGCTGAGAGTCCCGAAACATACGCATGCGTACTCCAATCTGCAGAGGGGCTCGTGGGCCCAGGAAGTAATCGGAGGTTGGGGGGTGACGTGAAACGGAGACCCCCCTACCGGGAAATCGGTTTCGGTTTCGGGTTCGGGTCGTGCGTGCCGTGCGTGCTTGCGGGCGAGGCGAAGCTGGGTGGGCGGGCGAGAGGAAATCTTCCTGTGGCTGGGCCGCGGCCGGACCAAATGTAACTCCTCCGGCAGCCGGTGCCGCGCGATGTCCCGCCGGTGTCCAGCTGGTGTCCCGAAATTCTCCTGTGGCTGGGCCGCGGCCGGACCAAATGTTGCTCCTCCGGCGGCCAGTGCCGCGCGGTGTCCCGCCGGTGTCCCGCTGGTGTTCCGTGGTGTCCCGTGGTGTCCCGTTGAGTGAGATCAATAGTGAGATCGATAGTGAGACCGATAGTGAGATCGATAGTGAGACCGATACTGAGATCGATGTGGTGCCCCGAGGTGTCCCGTGGTGTCCCGAAAAGTGAGATCGATAGTGAGATCGATTGTGAGATCGACAGGTGTCCCGTGGTGTCCCGTGGTGTCCCGTTGAGTGAGATCGACAGTGAGATCGATAGTGAGATCGATACTGAGATCGATGTTGTGCCCGAGGTGTCCCGTGGTGTCCCGTGGTGTCCCAAAAAGTGAGATCGATAGTGAGATCGATACTGAGATCGACAGGGGTTCTGTGGTGTCCCGTGGTGTCCCGTTGAGTGAGATCGATAGTGAGATCGATAGTGAGATCGATGTGGTGGCCCGAGGTGTCCCGTGGTGTCCCGTGGTGTCCTATGGTGTCCCGTTGAGTGAGATTGATAGTGAGATCGATAGTGAGACCGATAGTGAGATCGAGAGGTATTCCGCGGTGTCTCGTGGTGTCCCGTGGTGTCCCGTGGTGTTCTGCTGTTGAGTGAGATCGATAGTGAGATCGATTGAGTCAGATGTTGGTTCCCCTCTCTCTCTCACTCTCCCCCCCACAGCCTCCTTATCACCCGAAGGGTGGTCGTATAGGTATATACGACTACGTGCTCCGTTAAGGCCATAGTGACTAGGTCTAAGATCATGATGTGTATTCAGGAAGGTCAAGTGGCCCTCGTCAAATTGCTTACGAACAAACGTGGACATATCATCATCGTGGCCGGCCTGATAGGGTCCAGCAGTGTGGTCGTTAACAATCGCAGGGCCTTTCTTTCCCATCTTAAGGTTCAAATCGGCAAAACTCGTGCTGGGGTGGTATCTACCTGCTGCCTGATCCGTGTGGTGAGCTACTTGCACGTCGCTCGCCAGCTGGGGGCTCGGCACGCTGAGGACACAGGAGGCGGATACTATCCCACAATGAGACGAAATCTCTGAGGGCCCCGTTCGATGCCCACGCAGCCTGCAGGCCCTTGAAGGTGCGGGGGAGGGTATGTGATACGGATGACGTGGCGGGTCTGATATAGCTTCGCCGATACAGCGGTGGAGACGCCAGCCGATGCATTCGTGTTGGATCCTCGCCCCCCCCCCAATGTATCCAGTGGAACTCGGGGGTACGCTCATAGTGGTGCCGCTGGTTGAGCCGCATAGGTATGACGAGGCCCGAGCGAACTCAAGGCCCAAACTCTCCGTACGTCCCGTGCGCATCAAGGTGAAAGGGTTGAAGCCCACGAAGGATGCCTGTACCATCCAAGATTCTGATGATGGTGGTGCTGATGATGTCCCACTGGGTCCCCCAGTACCCGTACCCGTAGTTCCCGCCGTCCCACTCGTCGCCGCCCTCGTCCTCCCTGCATTTCCTGACCCGCTGCTGCCGTGTCTGCTGCTGCCGCTGCCCGTCCTCCTGGCCCTCCTGCTGCTCCTCCTGGCCCTCCCCCTCCTCCTGGCCCTCCTGGCCTCCTGCTGCCCGTCCTCCTCCTCCTCCTCCTGGTCCTCCTCCTCCTCCTCCTCCTCCTCCTCCTCCTCCTCCTCCTCCTCCTCCTGCCAGCCCGCCGCCGCCGCCCGCGGCCGCGCCCTCCCCGCGGAGCGCCGCGCCGCCGCGCAGCCGCGCGGCGGACCGCTGCCGCTCCCTCTCGCGGGCCTGGCGGCTCGTGGCAGGGGGGGAGGCCATGGATGCAGAGGCCGCGCACGTGGCTGCGAGCCGGAGCAGTCCGTGGCCCTTTGAGGATGCTGCTGATGAGGATGATGACGATGATGATGATGACGATGATGATGATGAGGAGGAGGAGGAGGAGGAGGAGGAGGAGGAGGGGGAGGAGGAGGAGGAGGAGGGGGAGGCGGAGGAGGAGGAGGAGGAGGCGGAGGAGGAGGATCAGGAGGAGGAGGAGGAGGAGGAGGGAGGATGAGGATGATGCTGATGTCGTTGTTGATGATGCTGCTGCTGGTGATGGTGATGGTGATGGTGATGCCGATGATACTGCTGAGGATGGTGCTGCTGGTGATGCTGATTACGATAAAGATTCCGATGCTATTGCTGCCGATCATGATGATCTTGGTGTTGATAATAGTGACGATGACAACGACAAGGATGATGATGACGACGACGATGACGATGATGCTGCTGCTGCTGATGATGATGATACTGACGAGACGATAATGCTGCTGATGACGATGCTGATGCTGATGCTGATGATGACGATTCTGAAGGTGTTGCTGATGATGATGATGGTGATGATGCTGATTATGATTACGATGATGATGACGATGATGATGACAATGCTAATTATGCTGCTGATGATGAGGATAAACATTATGATGATGCTGATGCTGATGATCATGGCGATGCTGCTGCCGCCGCCGCCGCCGCTGATGATGATGATGATGATGATGATGATGATGATGATGACGATGATGACGATGATGATGATGATGATGATGATGATGATGATGATGATGATGACGATGCTGATGATGATACTGATGATGATACTGATGCTGATGCTGAT
Source organism: Prorocentrum cordatum (assembly GCA_963575745.1). Classification (NCBI taxonomy): domain Eukaryota; class Dinophyceae; order Prorocentrales; family Prorocentraceae; genus Prorocentrum; species Prorocentrum cordatum. Next base: position 32,476 of record CAUYUJ010018202.1, read on the forward strand.
GCTGATGATGATAATGATGCTGATGCTGATGCTGATGCTGATGCTGATGCTGATGCTGATGCTGATGCTGCTGATGATGATGCTGCTGCTGCTGCTGCTGCTGATGATGATGATGATGATGATGATGATGATGATGATACTGATGATGACGCTGATGGAGCCGCTGATTATACTGTACTCCCGCCGCCGGCTTAGTATCCTCTCTGGCGTCGACACTACCCAGCCAGATACCAAGCCAGCGGCCGCCGGTTTGGTACCCCGCCGGCTTGGTACTCGCCCCTCTAGGGGCTCCCCCGTATCAAGCCAGCGGCCGTCTGCTTGGTACCCCGCCGGCTTGGTACCCTCCAAGGGGCTCCCCCTACCAAGCCAGCGGCCGCCGCCTTGGTACACCGCCGGCTCGGTACCCCCTCAGGGGCTCCCCCCTACCAAGCCAGCGGGCCGCCGGCTTGGTATCCCGCCGGCTTGGTGCCAGCGGCCGCCAGCTTGGCACCCCGCAGGAGTGGTACCCCCCGGGGGCCCTCCCTACCAAGCCAGCGGCTGGTATCCCGCCAGCGTGGTACCCCCCAGGGCCTTCTACCAAGCCCGTCTTGGAAGCATCTTGGGGCCATCTTAGCCGTCTTGGAGGCCATCTTGGCCGCCGTGGAGGCATCTTGGAGGCCATCTTGGGCCATCTAGATTGTCTTGGAGGCCATCTGGGGCTGTCTTGGACGATTTTTTTGGGGACGTTGTGCGCGATTGCGCGCCTTTCCGGGTGGCCGGCGCGCTGGGCCGGAGCCCCCGGGTAGCGTTCTTTTCTGAAAGGATCACCAAAACTCTGGACGCCCGAAATGGGTACGGAAACAATGGGTACGATGCCCAACAGCAGTTCCTGTTCATGCTGAACAGGACTCGCTGTCCGCGCCGCCGCGGCCTGTGTCCATTCGAGACAGAAGGCCGCCTGCCCAACAGCGACCGCTGTTGGTTTGGGACAACACTTGTTGTTGGGCATTGTGCCCATTCTTTCCGTACCCACTTCGGGCGTCCAACAAAAACCAGAACCGGTAGGATCGAGCGCGCCTGGCACTCCTGTGGCAAGACTACAGGAGGCGGCGGATCTGGTGGCCTTCGTCCCATCCCGCCACCGTGCCTTGGTCGTGGGTCCGAGGCCTTTTGGAGGTTCGTTGGGCTCTCGTCGGAAGCTTCTCGGGGGCCTCGTGGAGGAAGTTGTGAAGCCTCTCGGGGGTTGTTTGGGGGCCTCTTGGGGCTTCGTGGGGGCCTTTTGGGAGCCCCTTGCGTCCTCTTGGGGCTTCCTGGGGGCCTCTTCTGGCGGAAGGCTCGAATTGTCAGTTCATCTCCCTTCTTTTGGCAGTCTTGGGGCCTGTTGGGCCGTCGTGGAGCCCTATTGGAGGCTTCTTGGGCCGTCTTGGATGCCTCTTGGGGGCCTCTTGGGCCGTCTTGGAGCGTCGGAAGCTCGAAAAGGCAAGAGCAAAAGGGAAACCACTGATTTTTACCTCTTGGGGCCCTCTTTGGGTCCTCTTGGAGTTCTCTTGGGCCGTCTTGGCGGCATTGGCGGCGTTGCACCCCCTCCCCCCTTCCCCCCTTCCCCAGCCAAGCCGCCCCCCGCACCCCTCCTCCTGCGGCGCGGGAGCGGCCCCAGAAATGGACCCCCCCCCTTCCTTCCCGGCAGAGCCCCCCCCCAGCAGGGCTGAAGCTCAGCTCGGCTGTAGTTTGTTTTGTCAACTCGCACGCCGGATCGGTGAGTGCTTACAGATTTTACAATGCGCCCCTCTCCGAGAGAGTAGGGCTCAGAGGCGAGTGTTGTGTCGTCCGTCCGTGGACTGCCTGGCCGCCTCACTCGGGGCATCATCAACATTTTGAACAGCGGACGCTGTCCTCAGGCAACTCGCGTCGTCAGGGATTAACAGCACAATGGGCTTCCGACGTTCTCACATACCACTTTCGAGCATACAAGAGGTTTCAATGGTGATTCACATGTCAGTTATATTACACTTGTATTTCATCGGTTTCCCGTGCAGTTTTTTCAGCGATTGATATAAATCTTTCATAAGCGCAATCTGAAGCAATGACGTTGCACACAACTGGCAAAACTACGTTGGTTTTCGTTTGTTCCCAATCTAGATCTCCAACTGAGCTGTAACCTTATGTTTTTCAATGCCGCAGGGGTAGTTCTCACCGTTCCGTCTAATCGCAAGGTTTGGCAACTCATCGGTGACTCCTCATTGCTTGTTGTATGAGCCTGGGCATGCACGTGCTACTTGTGCGTATATTGAGGGCGCCTATGACGACTCAAAACGCCCCCTGCCTTTCTGTAAACGCCGACGTTGCCAGACGTTGGGCTAAGACTTGGTCAAGCTAATGGACCATGTGAATTCCCAGCCGTTGTGGACTCCCTGGGGGAACACTTGGGGAAGGAAGGGAGGAGGAAGATGTAAGGGAGGATGAGGAGGACGATGATGATGATGATGATGAGGAGGAGAAAGGTATGATCAGTAGGAGGATAATGATGATGATGAAGCAGATGGTAATGTTGATGATGCTGATGATGCTGATGCTGATGACGACGATGCTGTTGCTGCTGATGATGCTGATGCTGATGAGGATGCTGATGATGCTGATGCTGATGCTGATGATCACGATGATACTTTGAAGATGATGATGCAGATGATGATGATGCTGTTGATGATGTTGATGATGCTGATGATTATGATGATGATGACGAGGAGGAGGAGGAGGAGGAGGAGGATAACGAGGGGAAAGAGGAGATGTCCGTCTGCACTCCTCTCTCATCCCTCGTCGCTCCCCTTCTCATGCCTCTTGTCGTCTCCTGTCTCCCTCCTGCCTCCTCCTTCTTCTCTCGCCCTCTCTTTCTCCACCATCCTGCCTCCTTGTCTTCTTCTCAGCGTCAGTAGTAGGGTCCGTGCTATTCTGAGTTCGAGTATCTCTTTTCTCGCTTAGCCGCCAGACATGCCTGAATGCCGCCTAACAACCCACACATGTGAAAACCGCGTCCTCCCTGCCCCTCCTCCCCCTCCTTTTTCTTCTTCCTCTCCTTTGCCTCCTTCTCATCCTCGAGGGAGGAGGCTGTCGGGCATGAGCAGCGATTGGGAGCGCCGCCCAGGGAACGACTGCTACTGCGCGCCCTACTACAAGGTGGGCCAGTCTCCTTTTCCGTTTCCTTTACTTCTCGGTTATTGCGCCAAGGGGAGGAGCGGGTCGGCTTGGGAACCCCGAGTGGTTCACCGCGAGTTTTCGGCATTGCGACAAGCGTCACGAGCTTCGGAATTTCTAATGGGATTCGCAGTGCTTGGGCGTCCATAGCCACTTCGGCCAACTTCTCAGACATAGTCGGTTACGGGTGCTTCTGAATATTTTTGCGATCACGCTCTGCCGAAGAGGCGAAGGGGTAGTCTGAAGGGCAGGATTGGGACAGGCCTTACACCATGCCCCGAAACATCACCAGGATTTGGACGATATTTTGAGACCCGGGCCAGCATAACAGCTCCCCAGCAGACGAGGGACAGGAACCCAGTTTTTTCACGAAATTTCCATACACTTCGCGTGTCCCCACCAGCCCATCTAGAAACGATGCCCAGGCGAACTGCCCTGATCAGGGATGTGATGGAGCATGCAGTGGAATACAGGGCTAATGAAGCCGCCGTACCCCCAGAGGGGAGGATGGTTGAGGACTCGGTTGAGGAGGAGGGAGGGGGAGGAGGAGGAACAAGAGGAAGAGGAGGGGGGGGCAGGGGGAGGGGGAGGAGGGAGGAGGGATGAGGAGGAACAGGCGGATGAGGAGGAGGATCAGGAGGAGGAGGATGAGGAGGAGCCCCGCGCACCCGAACAGTAGGGGAGCGAAGCCTGGTCCTCGTCGTCGTCGTCCTTCTCCTCCTCCTCCTCCTCCTCCTCTTCCTCTTCCTCCTCAGTCAAATAGGAGGGTGTCGCCGCTATTTGGCCCGAGCGTCGACGCAGGCCTGCATACTGTACGGAGAGTTAAACTGTGCATTCAACATCTGATTGCCGCCATGCTTTCTCTCTTACAGCTTGCACCCCCCGCAATTCTAGCTGGTAGCGGAGCTGGAAGCGATCCCAGCTCGCGATCCCAGTGGGGTGTGGACGCGCATTCGCACTCACCTCCACCTTCGCATCGGTACCACCTCCATTCCTTGAGTAGCCTGTGCTTATGGTTGCTCTGCAAGCCAACCAGTATTTTGCCTCGGACATCTGGTCCGAGTGGGAGGGAACAAAAGGCGTAACTGCAATGAGGAACGACTCGCCCACAGGAGCGCGATGAGTTTCTTCGACCCATCGCACCCCCACAGGCACTGGCCGCAGCTTCGACTCGGGCATGAATGCGAGGCCCCTTCCTGGGCTAGCGCAGTGCTTCGGTACGTGTGCGATAGTGCTGGCTGTCCTTGTGAGCACATCGCACCACCCGAGTGGAACACTGCAGGCTAACGTGGCAGTTTCACCGACCTCGGCTTCGACCACGGTTGACAACCGCATCATCACGGCTGCCCCCCATTTCGACATGGTGTTCGTCCTTGCGCAGGCCCGAGTCCCAAGGCGCCTATGCAGCCATCACCGTGGTGAGCTCTTCGAGGAGGATCTCCATCCTGACGCTCTGGGGCAGCATTCTCGTGTTCTTCGTGGCCGTCCTCTTCTGGTTCACCCGCATGATGCCTGGTGGAGCCAGCCCACAGGGCGGCGGCGGCCGCGCCTCCATCAAATTCAGCCAGCCGCTCTCATGGCCACCCGAGCTCGAGTCCATGTTTCCCTTCCGCCACTGGGTACAGGACTTGCTCGCTTGGAGCGTGCTAGCCACCGACATGAACAGCGCTCAACAATGCGCTGCCGCAGTCCTCCACCTCGGTGGGGCGCCCGTGGGGCCGCTCGCGAGTCCGTGAGCTTCGCGGATATGACGGATGGAGGCATGGCCAACTGCCAGCAAGAGGACGGCGCGACCTAACTCATCGCGAACTTCGCCACGCAGTTCGGCCCACTCGGCGAGGAGTCGCGCCTCCAGGCAACCCGCGAACTTTTCGAGTCCTCGGGGCGACGCAACGAGAGCACCGACGCGCTGCTCTTTCGGTTGGTCGCGCTACGATTCCGAGCTACGCACAGCGGTGGAACTGCGATGTTTCGGGATGGCAGCTGTCTGCACCTCCGAACGGTCGGCGTCGCAGCTAGCCAACTCATGGCGCTGTTCCAACCCTACGGCAAACAATGCCCAGCCACAGAGGCCGAGTTCAACAGTCTCACGACTATACTCAGGCGCGTGGGTCGCATTGTGGAGCATGCGCCGAACAACATCGCCAGCGCTCGTCGTGCGCCGCCATCTTTCGGAGGTTCGCGCGCGTGGCCCCTGGCACACTCTTGGTCTCGACCCATGGGCTGCCGGCGCCGCCGAGCTTCCCGGCGCCGGAGGTGCCGCGGCGTGCGTTACCAGCCCGTCGCAGAGCACCTCGTCATCGCAGGCAGCCCGCCCAGCCGCCACGCTGGCGCCCGCGGAAGGGCCGATTGCGACAGCGGGGCCTCTTCGGGCGCGGGCTCGGACCCAGGCGGAGAGGTCAACTACCAAGCACCAGAGCTCCAAGGTTTCAGCCCTGCCCGAATAGATGCCCAGTTGTTCTGGCAGATGAAGAATGCGAAACGACAGTGGTGCATGCGCATGCGCCCCGCTGCCCACAAGGTACGCAGGTTCATCAAGAAGAACAACAACACCTTCTCCAGAGAAGGCAGGCAAGGGCTCCCAGAAGTGCGCATTCCTCACGGATCCCTTAGATACCCAAGTAGGTGAGGTTTCTCCGGTGGAGAAGGACAGGGTAAAGGACGCGTTCGCCAGGCAAAGGGAAAGGCAGACGCCGCAATCCGCAAGGCTATGACGGGACTGTCATGGCGTGTAGCATTTGCGGGAACGAGTGGCGACGCCGCGCCGGCGCTGCCTTCCGCCGACGGCTCCTGGCTGATTCCTGGATCTGTCCACGGCTCGTGGTCAGCAGCCTCTCTCGCCGCGGCCCAGGGCCGCTCGTGCACCGACGCGCTAGTTGTTTTGCCACCGCCTCAGATGTTCAGCGTTGCAACGCCAACTTCAGGACCGCCCCAAGTTTCAGTGCTGCCGCCGTTCCCTGGCACGGCCGCCGCCGCCGCGAAACCGGCAGCGGCTGCCGACGGAACTCGTTCTTCCGTCAACGCACCGCGGAGGACTGCAGTTCTGTGGGGTCTCCGCGAGATGAGCCTCATCGACCAGCGGTGCAGCGCAGGCGCCGCCATCCTACTCGCGTTTCCTGATGATCAGCGCATCGCCACCCCTCGCGTCTGCGGTTATCTAGTCGACTCTGTGGTTATCAGTTGCAGCGAATCAGCAGTTATGGAGGGATCTGGAATCTGGTTTTATACATAGCGCCTGTGCCCATTACAACCTATAGGGTCTGGCATACTTCCCCGACCCCAGCTTTACGTGTTCCTCCCACTCTTCTCTCCGACTCCGGCTTCCTTTTCTGCAATTCCGGCTCCCGTATCTCCGGTTACGACTTTCGCCGACTCCGGTTCCAACTCCTGCCGCCAACACGTCTTCTGATAGCTCTGGCCCCCCGCGCTGCCCTCTGAGTGCCGGTCCCGCTGGACCGACATCGCGCGCTCGCCTCCTCCTCCTCCTTCCTCCTCCTGCTGCTGCTGCTGTTCCTTCTCCCGTTGACGTTGCGCAAGCTCTAATACATTGGTGGGCTGGCGTCTCATCCTCCCCTTCTCCCTCTTCTTCTCCCCCTCTCCCGCCGAAGTCCTCCCTCGCCCTGGCCGCCACGCCCTCCCGCCCGCCCGCCCTGCCCGCCGGCGTTGCTGCCCTGCCCCGCCCCTGCCCCCTCCTCCCCCCGCCAAGAGGCCATGGCAGGCGACTCCGACGTCTGCGACGTGGTCTGCGAAGGCGATCAGACCGTGATGTGCGGGATCGACTCTGCCCCCCGCCGCCCCCCGCTGGTTCCCGAGGAGGGGGGGGAGGAGTGGGGCGGCTGATGCGCCCCCCGCCGCCCCCCCACCGCTGGTCTGTCGGAGGAGGAAGAGGCGAGAGAGGAAGAGGAAAAGGAAGTGGAAGAGGAGGAGGAGGAGGAGTAGGAGGAGGAGGAGGAAGAGGAGGAGGAGGAGGAGGAGATGAGGAGGAGGAGATGAGGAGGAGGAGGAGATGAGGAGGAGGAGATGAGGAGGAGGAGATGAGGAGGAGGAGATGAGGAGGAGGAGGAGGAGATGAGGAGGAGGATGATGATGAGGAGGAGGAGAAGGAGGAGGAGGAGCAGGAAAAGGACAAGGACGAGGATGAGGCTGATGCGATGCGCTGCTTCGCTGAGTGCGCGCATCGTTTTTTCATGCGTCGCGCGGTTTAGAAGGAGGAGGAGGGAGAGGAGGGATGATTGCGCGTGTGTGTGTGTGTGTGTGTGTGTGTGTGTGTGTCTGTGTGTGTGTGTGTCTGTGTGTGTGTGTGTGTGTGTGTGTGTGTGTGCGTGTGGGGGGCGGAGGGACAGGAAGGAGGGTGGAGCAGGGGGGAGGGAGGAGGAGGAGGAGGAAGAGGAGGAAGAGGAGGAGGAGGAGGCGGAGGAACACATGAGTAAACCCAGGCAGGGAGCATCAGCGATGTTGCAATACACCCGGCCATCCTACGTTCGTCACCAGTCCTCGCAGGCGTTCGCTCTCACAACGGGAAGCCTCTCCTCGAATGACGAGAGCCCCATGGGTATACCATTCAAGCTGTCCAGATATATCACTCGTTGCAAACAGCCATTCCCACCCACCAACTTACATGTTGCACATGTTGGTGTTTCCACAACGTAGAAGTCTCAGACGAGAGCTCCAGTATAACAAGAAGACGTCTACATCTGTTGAATTACTGCACAATCTTGGAATTCTGGATTTTTAGATTGAACAAATCTTCAGCGGGATCTCCATTGCCAAAAGACTTCACTTCACGCATGCAATTTATGGGAACTCCTCAAGCGAATTTGCGCGGCTTCAAGGCCAGATCCACATTGAAAACAAAACAATTTACCCTTAGTGCTTGTACTTGGCTGTTGGAAGTGCTTATGACGAGCGCGCTCGGCGCCATGGCCAGAGCAGATGTTTGAAAACGAACCGCCCTCTATTCGCTTGATTCTTGAAAGTCGCAGCGCTAAAGCGAGATCCACATATTGAGAAACACCTGCCTACAATCCTCGTAGTTAATGGAAACTTCGAGAATGAATGTGCACGGCGCCAAGGCCAAAACCACATTTTGAAAACGACTCGGCCTGCATGCCGGTAGTTGTCTGACATTTCAAGTTTCAGGGCCACCAGTGGTGAGGAGGTCTCAAGAGAAACGCCTGGCCCGCCCTGCCGACACGGCTGGCGGTCCGATGAGGAGGATCTGTTCACAAAGAGGCGGAGTGGAGGAGGGAACGGAGGATGGGAGGAGGAGAAGAGGG
>CAUYUJ010018202.1:46019-68668 GCA_963575745.1 Prorocentrum cordatum
TGATGAGGATGAGGAGGATGGGGAGGGGGGAGTGGGGAGGGGGAGGGGGGAGGGGGAGGGAGGGGGAGGGGGGGCGCGGGAGGGGGATGGGGGAGGGGGGCGGAGGAGGAGGAGGAGGAGGAGGAGGAGGAGGAGGAGGAGGAGGAGGAGGCGGAGGAGGAGGAGGAGGCCGGAGGAGGAGAGGACGAGGATGAAGCGGAGGAGTGAGGAGGGAGATGAGGGGGGAGGGAGGAGGGAGGAACTGGGAGGGATGAGGAGGAGGTGGTGGTGGAGGAGGAGGAGGAGGAGAGGAGGAGAGGGGAGGAGGAGGAGGAGGAGAAGGAGGAGGATGAAGGAAGGGATGAGGAGGCGGATGAGGAGCAGGAGGGGGAGGAAAGATGGATGAAGGAGGGAGGTAGGGAGGAGGGAAGGCGGGACTGAGGAGGAGGAGAGGACGAAGAGGAAGGAGGAGGAGGATGAAGAGGAGGGAGAGGACGGAAAGCGGAGGAGGGATTAGGGAGGAGGGAGGGGGGAGGGAGGTGAGTGAGGATGGGCGGAGGGCGGAGGGCGGAGGGCGCAGGGCGGAGGACGGAGGGCGGAAGGCGGAGGGCGAAGGTAGGAGGGATGAGAGCGGCGGGAGGGGGGAAGATGGAGGAGGGAGGAGGGCGGGTGGCGGAGGGCGGAGGGCGGAGGACGGAGGGCGGAGGGCGGAGGGATGAGGGAGGGTGGGGGAGGGAGAATGGAGGAGGGAGGATGAGGAGGGGGGAGGGAGGAGGGAGGAGGGACGCGACATGTAGGAGGGAGGAGGGATGAGAGAATGTGGGGCGGGAGGCGGGATGCGGGAGGCGGGAGGGGGGGGGGGGGGGCGGGATGCGGTTGGAGGCGGATGGAGGCGGTTGGAGACGGTTGGAGGCAGTTGGAGGGAGGAAGGAAGAGCGTGGATGGAGGAGGAGGAGGAAGGGAGGAGGGAGGAGGGAGGAAGGAGAAGGGAGGGGGAGGGAGGAAGGAGGGAGGGAGGACGGGCGGGAGGGAGGGAAGGATGGAGGGAGGGAGGGAGGAGAATGAGGAGGAGGAGGAGGAGGATGAGGATGAGGAGGAGGATGGGAGGGAGGAGGAGGAGGAAGAGGAGGAGGAGGAGGAGGAGGAGGAGGATGAGGAGGAGGAGGAATCTGATGATGTTGACGATGATGATGCTGATGATGGCTATGATGATGATGATGCTGATGACGATGATGTTGATGGTGCTGCTGCTGATGATGCTGATGATGGTGATGGTGATGCTGATGATGATGAGGAGGAAAAGGACGAGGAAGACGAGGAGGCGGATTACGGGGGAGGGGGATGATGATGATGATGATGATGATGATGATGATGATGATGATGATGAATATGCTGATGATGCTGATGATGCTGATGATGCTGATGCTGATGCTGATGATGATGACGATGATGCTGATGATTATGGTGATGATTATGATGATGATGATGATGATGATGATGATGATGATGATGATGATGATGGTGGTGATGATGCTGATGTTGATGATGATGACGATGATGCTGATGATGCTGATGATGCTGATGATGCTGATGCTGTTGATGATGATGAATATGATGATGATGCTGCGGCTGATGGTGATGATGATGATGATGCATCTGCTGATGATGCTGCTGATGCTGATGATGCTGCTGCTGCTGATGCTGATGATGATGACGATGATGATGATGATGATCATGATGATGATGGTGATGATGATGATGCTGCTGCTGATGATGATGATGGTGATGATGATGCTGATGACGATGATGATGATGATGCTGATGATGGTGATGATGATGATGATGATGATGATGATGATGGTGGTGGTGGTGATGCTGCTGATGATGATGATGATGATGATGATGTTGATGATGGTGATGCTGATACTGATGATGATGATGATGATGATGATGATGATGATGATGCTGATGCTGATGCTGATGATGATTATGCTGCTGATGGTGATGATGATGATGCTGATGATGTTGATGCTGATGCTGCTGCTGCTGATGATGATGATGATGACGATGATGATGAGGAGGAGGAAGAGGAGGAGGAGGAGGAGGAGGAATGCTCCAGGAATGTCCCAGGATGAGGACGCTGAAAGTCCACTAGCATACTTTACTACTGAAGCCGACTCCGCTCAGCCTCGGGAACAGCTTTCGGGGGCCCCGACGGGTTGGGGAACCGGCCCGATTAGCCTTGCGGGTCGGGCTACAAACTTTCAGAAGCTGTCGGGGGTCGTTGGTGCAACTAAACCCACACGTGCTTCAGAACGTTAAACAGTAATTACTTAAAAGCAGAAGCGCATGATAAGGATGGAGCTTCTTGCCCGCCACCATTTTGGTCCCTCGGATCGGTTCGGATTCCCTAGCTTGCCTCGGGCCGCAGGGGTCGAAAACCCACGCGACACCACCGATGTTCCGAAGCCCTTAAAAACCGCACCAACTTCGGAAGTGGTTTCACTCTCTCCACCGTCGGGCGTTCAGTGGCCCAAGAATCAGAGACTATGGACAGCCCCAGGGACCGACGCGCGCGCCGACGGATCCAAAACGTTTCAGCATCCCTCCTGTCGGTGGGGGGATCAGAGAGCACGAACTCCGACCAAGACTTTTCTGCCATGGCCCCCGCTAGCGCATCGGCACATTCGTTGCCGTACACCAGGAAGGCCTTGTCTCTATCGCGGAGCATGGCCTCCTCTTGGTGGGAGGCCACCCATGCAATTTCGACGCCACCGGGCTCTCTGGCTCGCAGCGCTGCCGCGATCCTGGCCCAACGGTCTGCATTGACCCCGCCCTCGAGGCACTCGAAACCAAACTTCCGACCTTCGGCCCAGGACTTTAGAAGGGGGAGGTGGTCCGTCACAAATCGGAGTGTCGGCCTGGGATTTCGTCCAACGCGTTGGCGAAGGCGGTAATCTCCGCGCGAGGCGCACTCTGCCTCCTTCCCTGGAGGGTCGCCCCGAAGCCCCAGACCGACTTCCACTGCTGGCCATCGGTGGCCAAATCAACTACCCCCGAACCTACACGTCGACGCCGAGGGTCATCAGAACACCTCCCACCCGACCCGTCCCCGAACGCGGTAGCGAAACCTTCGGCGTCTCTGAGAATGTCTGGGATCGATCCGAACTGGAACACCAAGGGAGGTCGATCATAAAAAGTCGGGACCGTCTCAGCCCGACTTGGAATCCCTCGGAGCCAAAAACTAGGCGAACTCTCGATGTTCGCTCGCGCCTGGGCCGAGAGCGAATCCGATTTCTCAAAGTCTTCGTGGCCAACATTGGCCTCGCACTCCCAATTCCGATGAAACAGACTCTCAGGTGCCTTATGGCATCGCGGCAGAGTAGGCTGGGAACGTTGTACCCCGCCTGGCTCAGCCTCTCACGCGTCCATTGGCCACCCGTCACGACCACCACGTTCTGCGCCTAGTTGTCGGTCGTGTCGTCGACCCTGCGCCGCTTCAGCTCCCTGCGCACCTGGTACATGTCGGCGCCGCCTTGCAGGTCACTACTCCCCACGTGGTGCGACGCCATGCTCCAGAGCTGTCTGTCCACCGTCCCCTCCACATTGTCCAGGATATCCGTAAACATTTCCGTGAACCTGCTCAAGCTCTGCATCTGCACAAGAGGGGGTTGTCCATGTAGCTTGACCCGATTCCCATTGCATCGGCGAATGTGGTATCCATCCGATCTACATCAAAGTGGCAACTGTAGCTCCAATCGGTCCCTTCACCAATCTCCAGCGTCTCGACCCTGCCAACAACGGCCTTTTGCGAATGCTGTCCAAGGCCGAGGCAATACGTGCATGATATTCTCGATGTATTTTCTCGCCACAGCTGCAGCCACGAGCAAAGATGCTCTCGGCGCATGGATCTCGCAGGGTCCTTGTTCTTCATAACCATTGATGTGGTCAAGCAGCGCCCTGGACCAAAAACCCACTGAACATTGCGCCGCCTGTCGTCGTAAGTCCGTCATCATGCAGCCTTGTACTCCGTAAGCTTGGTCCGCGCATGTGATCTGCGGTCTGGCTCCCGTGGTCCACACTGACGACGTGATACTTCGCAACTTGGCATGTCTTCGCATTCTCCGTATCATTTTGATTACTCTTTTCGCCTTGACTTTCCGATCGTTTGTTTGCCTTTCTACATGATCTGCGTCTCCCTGCGCCCGTGTCCATTCCAGGATCGACCGCTTCCAGCGTAGATGTGACAGGGCTTCATGATCGTCGAAGTCCTCCTGCAGCTTGGTTTGGCATACTCGTAGTAGATCCCACCACCACCGTCTTGCCACTGATGACCAAACCAGCCTGCTGAAACTGCTCGCACATGTCACTCCCAACCTCGACCATGGTGTCCGTGACCTGCTTCCCAGTGCCTTCCGTTCGTATGACCGTGTCGCCCACGAATGTGCGAAGCATTATCTGCATTTCGTAAAGACTGTACCCTCTCCAGCATGGGTCCTCAGAAGACCGCCATTGAGAGAGCCCGCTACAATGCCTCGCCGCGACTGAATGTGATGCGAAATCCAACTCCGATCTGTAAGTACGCGTGGGGCCAAGCACATCTGCAACTCCAACAGTAGCACCATCGCTGGAAAGCTTTGCGTCCGGGCAGCCGCTCACAATTTCGAACTGTCCAAGCTGTCGTAACATTTCGCGATGTCTAACAGCAGCGTCGACGATGCCACGTATGACTCTCGGGCTGATTCATCCAGTGGACCACGTACTATTGCCGCCTACAGCGCTGACGACCCGCGTATAGCCGTGTCCCAAGGCTCATCTGCGCCACGTGTCCACTGAAGCGTCTCTGAGCTGCGCGCCTTCGCCCACAGCTTGACCAGCAGCGGTATAAGCCCTACTGCTCTATCGCCTCCACGTGGCTTCGGGGCGACCGCGCCGATGACCAGGAAGGAGGAGCTGACCTGGCCGCGCGCCCTACTTCTCTACATTGCAGAGGACGTCGCGAAGCTGCTTTAACTCCTCGGTGTGGTAGTCTCTGAACTTCCACGGGTTCCATCATGTCTATGTCCTTCGACCTCTTCGCGTTCATACTGGCCGTGGCTTGGTAGATCTGCTCCGTAGTGATCTTCTCCATGTCCTCCTGCAATGACCTTTTGTGGACGTGCTCTAGACCCGCGGGGATCTTCGCCTGGTCGTAGCTCTTGCCGCTCCATACCTTCTGCCACTTGTCAGCGCGGTAGTCCATCATCCCATTGGTTGAGGAATAGGGTCGAGTCCGCGACGAGCTCATCTGGCTTGTCCAACACGCCGCGGGCATAACGATGCAGAACTCCAGGTGTGGGTTTCCACATTCTCGTAGCCCATACCTGGAAGCCTCGTCGAGCGTTCGAAAGTGACCAACCCAAGACTCTGTTCTTGTACTTCTCAGCTTGCACTTGAAGCTCCTCAAGGTCTTCGTGATTCAATTCCGTGGTTGTGCTGATCATTATCAGCCAACACTCGAACGGGTAATCGTAAACATGTCATTGCTGCAATTCGCAGCCAACAACTCCTCAATATTTGTGTAGGCCAACTTTACATCGGATAATCGTTCTGCTTGCCGCAGTACGCCCGCTCTGACCAGGTTGGTCGTACAAAGATTCCACCATTCGGAGGCAGGATCAGGAGTAGCGTAGCGCACGTCTGCTCCCATGTGACACGATGCCCATGAGCTCGACCGCGTACCTTAGCTGCCTCCGTGTCCTGCAGGTGGCGATGGATGATCGTGACCTCCCCCAGTCGGTTACTCAGTCAGCGAAGTCCTGGGCCAACCGATCCCTGCAAGATGTATCCTTATCCAGAAGGAAATGCGGGATATGATCCCACCTTTCCACCTGGCCTAGTGCCTGGGCCTGCTCCCACGTCTCCTCGGAGATGTGGAAGGGGAGCTTCTCCTCCTGAATGCCCTAGGACACCGGTTGCTGGAGCTCCTCGAACGCCTCCTGCAGGTGCTCCTCCAGCTGCGCGCGCCTTCTCTCATTCGCCTCCTTCAGCTTTTTCTGCCTCTTGCTCTCTGGGTTGGGCTTCGTCGTGGGCCTCGCCGCCGTCGGCAGCGGCTTCGCTCTCGTAAGCGTCCTGTTCCATCAGCCCACCTTGGCGTACTTCACCTCCAGCAATCTGCCAGCGTGTGTCTTCCACGGCACTTCAGGAACGATCGACAAACGTACTGCCTCCGCCATGCCCGTCTTCGCGATCGCGTAAACGATCAACGTGTCTTTGCCGCGGGTGCATGTCACTGACCCGTTGCGCGGGATGACAAGATGCCCGCCCAGCTTAGCCAACCACTTAGTACTGTGCCACTCGTTAGGATGTGCGTTCCAGTCGCCCATGACAATCCACAGCTCCTCAACCATACTGAGGAGCGCGCCCAGCCTGACGAGGGTACCCACTGCGTTCCCCACACGCGTGTGCCACGAGATGGGCGCAGAGCCCTGGAAGCAATCCCGCCCAGTGCGCACCAGTTCTGTCTGTCGCAGCCCTTCAAAAGACGTGGTCGCCAGGTGCTTCTGCGTGATAACGCACTCGCCTCCTGAAGTTCCCGTCTCTGATCTCCCCGTATACGTCGCCTCTGTAGTTGCGATTTTCCATCCATCGTGACCTAACTCAGACTTTGCCTCCTGTAGACGCTGTCCAAGTAGATGAGTCTCCGTAAAACCGATGATATCGCACTGCTTCGCCTGCTCCCTCAAGGACCGCGCTTCTGGTCCCCATCCAGAAATGCTACCGAAGAGAATTTTCGAACTTGAAGATGCCACGCGGCACGCCGTGGTGGTATCCCTGCTCGCATCCAGGATAACGTCACCCACGCTTAGCAGGAGCAGCAGGAGCCGATGCAGAAGACGAGCCCACCTTGCCACCCGCCTCGGCGCGCTCTGCGATCTTCTTCCGCTCGGCTTCCAAGGCAGCCTTGCGGTCTTCCTCAGCCTCTGTCAACACCTCTGGGCTGTCGTCGTCCGTCGGGTTGACCGGCTGGGCCCGAGAAGCTGGTGCCGCCTCCTCCTCATACTCTGTGGTGCCGCCTGTGCCCACAGCTGCCTGTCCCTGTTCGCCCGTGCGCTGCCGTTTCGTCGCGCCCGAGCGGATGTCCTCGACCTTCGCAAACTGTTCGTGCACCGCCGCCTGTATCGCAGTGACCTGCTCACGCTTCTCCTTGATGGCGGCCTCCAAATTGCACAGGGTGCGGTGCTCCTCCTCGTTGAGGGAGCCAATGTCTTTGAAGAGGTCGTCGTCCACCGCGAAGACGACTAGATTGCCGTCCGCGGTGTAGCCTTGGGGCACGTGCTGGATGTTGGCTTCCGCCGCCACGCGCGCAACCGCCTCCGCGTGAGCCACCTTGGCGCGGGCGTGCTCCAGCGACGCGCGTCGCGTCGCCTCGCTGGCAGCCTCCAGCTTGGGCTCCGCCTCAATCTACACCTTGGTCGCGCGCTCCAACGCCTCCGCCTTCCGCTCGAGTTCCCTGGCCGTCGTCTTGTCGAACTCCTGGGGAGTACGCTGCTCCGCCTGGCTCTCGGCGTACCTCTCCTGAGCCCGCTGCAGCACGGTGACATCCTCGGCGAACTGCGGGAGCACCGCCGACTGCTCCAGAAACGCCTTGGGATCCTTTGCGAGAGAAGGAGGAGGAGGAGGAGGAGGAGGAGGAGGAGGAGGAGGAGAAGGAGGAGGAGGAGGAGGAGGACGAGAGGAGCGGAGGAGGAGGAGGAGGAGGAGGAGGAGGAGGGGGAGGCGGAGGAGGAGGAGGAGGAGGAAGAGGCCCCGCGTGCCCCCGTTCTCCGTGTGATGCTGGCAGTGCCGTGCACGTCGCCGATCTGCCTGCCACGGAGGCCTCGCAGCCCTGCGAAAGGGATCGAGGCCGCGCCCACGCTTCGCACGCTTGCCGTTGTTCGCAGCGATGCGGCAATTGAGCGCCCAGTTGCCGCACTCGCACACCGTGAACTCGCTTTTCCTCGCCATCTTCTTGTGAGAGGAATGGTGCCTGAGGCGGGACGGCCACCAGTCCCAGCAGAATCGTGGGGCCGCTGATCCCTTGTGCCGACTCAATCGCTTGAGCCAAAATGGGTACGGAGGAGGAGGAGGAGGAGGAGGAGGAGGAGGAGGAGGAGGAGGAGGAGGAGGAGGAGGAGGAGGAGGAGGAGGAGCAGGAGGAGGAGGAGGAGGAGGAGGAGGAGGAGGAGGAGGAGGAGGAGGAGGAGCAGGAGCAGGAGCAGGAGGAGCAGGAGCAGAAGCAGGAGGAGCAGGAGGAGCAGGAGGAGCAGGAGGAGCAGGAGCAGGAGCAGGAGCAGGAGCAGCAGGAGGAGGAGGAGGAGGAGGAGGAGAATGAGGAGGAGGAGGACGCGGAGGCGGACGAGGAGGCGGCAAGATGCGCACCCGATTGGGCCCCCTGCCGACCGTGCCGCAGTGCGGCAGGCCTCTGCCGCAGCGCGGCGGGCCTCTCTCTTCCACGAGCCGGCGGGGGGCGGGCTGCGGCGGTGGCGGGGAGTCAGACCCAAAGGGCCCCTGGCGGCCCAAGCACAGCGCTGGGCAGGTTGCGCCCTATCCCGTCCACTCCGACATTCTAATTGGACACGCTCGTTTCTGTCCTGCTGGGCTCGGCCTGGCTGCCGCGAGCTTGTAAGAATCTGATTGTCCTTGCGTTCCGAGCAAGCCGTCAGCCCGACCTCGTTGGAAGGCAACTGCGGCACTTCAGGGCGAAGCAACAAAAAAAAGAGAGGCACAGCGCCGGGCAGCTCGCCCCAGTCTGACCTCGACCCCACAACTTCGAGTCGGGGATCGATGCATCAAATCACCGCCTGGACGACCGGTTTTCGCGGACCTCCGCAGGCGGGGGAGCCGGATATATGTTTGGCTCCCGGGGGCTAGGAAACGTCCATCCCGCTGGGTCCCCAGGACGTCGGACCCCAGACGGCGGACGTGGGCAAGTCCCCGCCTCGCGCACAGGGTCCGTTTCGATCCGATCGATCCGATCGCTCTCCTCCTCCTCCTCGCTCCTCCTCCTCGTCTCCTCCTCCGTCACTCCTCCTCTCCTCCTCCTTCCTCTCCTCCTCCTCCTCCTCTCCTTCCTCCTCCTCCTCGCCTCCTCCTACTCGCTCCTCCTCCTCGCTCCTCCTCCTCCTCCTTCCTCCTCCTCCTCCCGCTCCTCCTCCTCCTCCCTCCTCTCCTTCTCGCTCCTCCTCCTCTGGCCCGCTCGATCCGATCCGATTTCGGATTCGATTCTCCAGCGCCCTGGCGCGGTCCCGTGCTTGCACAGGGATGCTGATCATCTTGGCGCAGCCGATCCAGTTCGATTTCGATTCCGTGCGGGTGCGGATGCGGCCCCTATCCGACGCACACGTCGATGCGATCCAGTTTGCTGAGTCGAGGCTGACCGATCCCGCCCAGAGCTCCCACACTTCTGTTAACCAGTGTTTCTCCGACTTTGGCTCACGTGCGTCCCACCCCGTCTTCCGACCTCCTGGCTCCAGCCGTGTTCATGTTGGACGGGTCTAGGACGTGGATCAATCCGTTTCAGAGCGTTCCAGAACGCTCTCACAGCGTTACGGAACGTTCTCAGAAGGCCGCGGGGCCCGAGGCATCCTCCAGAACCGCTGGATCTCAGATCTTTCCATGTTATGTTTACCCGATGTTATCCTCGTCCTAGCTTCGTCTCATTTCTGGCTCCAGCCGTGTTCATGCGCATCCACTAACCCGACTTCCGGTCTCCACCTCCCAGGCCGACCAGTGAGGGCACTCGTCCCCCCCGTCCCCCCCTGGGCGCTGCCCTCTTGGGGCCAGTCTGGTCGGACCGTCATCGCGCGCTTGCCTCGCCTTCGGCCTTGCCTTGACTCAGGTGTCGGTCATGGACCTCTTGCTAAACTCCGCGCGCAACCGTCCTGCTGTGGCGCCGGAGACCGCCGGGAGACCGCCCAGAACCTCCGGAGACCGCCGAAGACCGCCAGAAGGCTGACAGAAGACCGCCGAAGACAGCCCAAGCCCGCCCAAGGCCGATGGGCAGCAAGGGGTCCACGTCGATGACCGACGCTCGCTCCGTGCCCTTGCTGCTGCCCCTCACGCTGGGCCCCGCGGGAAGCGGGGCAGGGATAGAGAACGTGGCCCTGGAGGCCAGGAGTTTATCCGTGCGCCCGCTCTGGCTCCACTTGGGGCCAGGGCGTGAGCAGGGGCGTTGGATGAGGTGTCCATAGCCTTGGCCCAGCTTCTCATCGACGGCCTCGTCGACCCTGTGCCCCCCCGTAGGGCTTCTCAGGATCCCTCGCGCCCTGGAGAGGTGGAGAGGTTTTTGTGTGTCTTCTTCGGGGAGGCCTTCAAAGAACTTCTCACCAGGCCGGGGGACTTCCGAGCCTTCCGAGGAGGCCTTCTCCTGCCCGCTTCCCCCCCACGCTCGCCGCCACAAGATGTCGATCCAGCCTTTCGTGGACGGCCCCGTCGACCCTGTGGCGCCCCCCCGCCCTATCACCCGCGATGCACGGTCGGCGTCGCCATCTCCCGGCCCCCCGCGCGCCGCTGGCAGAGCCGCCGGCGGCGCCGGCGAGCTGCCGGCGCAGCGGGCGCATGCGCGGCGCCGCAGCCCCCTCGGCGGCGGTGCTGCGGGGAGGCCCCTCGGCTGGCTGGCCGCGTTGGCGGCGCGGGGGCGCTCCGGGGCGGGAGCAGCTCGGGCGGCGAGGTGCCGCGCCTTCGCCCGAGGGCGCCCCGGCGGGAGAGGGCCTTCCCTCGCGTCGGCCGAGGTGCAGCACGGACCACCGGCAGAGGTGCGGCGCCTGGCCAGCGACCGGGGGCTGGGCGCTGGAGAGGGCGCTGCCGCTCGCAGGGGCGGGCGGGCGAGCCTGCTCGGCGGGCACAGGCGCGCAGGCGCGCGCGGCAGCGAGAGGGAGCAAGTGGCGTCGGCGGTCATGTCCGCGGGCGCGCGGGACGCCGCGGTGGAGCGGCCTGCAAGGAGGCCCGCCTGCGCCTCGCCACTCGCGCTCGCGGGTGGGCGTCGGAGAGGGCCCTGCTGCTCGCGGGGTCGGGCGGGGGCCCTCCCGTCGATGGGCTCGGGGGCCGCCGCCCCCGCGATGCCAGGTCGCGGACACCGCGGCCGCCGTCGCCCAGCGTGTGCAAGAGCTCGTGGGGGAGCTCGTCGCGGCTCTGGAGGTGGAGAGGGCGCGTTGGGGGTTGCCTCGCCCGACGGCTTGGAGGGTGAATGTGCGTCGATGTGCGGCCTGTTCGTCACTGCGGTCGGACATGATATTGTCGGATCGCGTCGTGGGTTTGGGTACGAGGAAGAGGGCGTCGAGGGGGACGAAGAGGATGATGATGATGATGATGATGATGATGATGATGATGATGATGATGCTGCTGATGATGACGATGAGGATGATACTGATGATGATTATGATGATGCTGATGATTTTTCAAATGCTGATGCTGATCATGATGATGTTGGAAGTGGTGGTAATGATGATGCTGCTGCTGATGATGATGATGCTGATGATCATGATGATGTTGGTGATGGTGATGGTGGTGATGATGATGATGCTGTTGAGGATGATGATGAGGCTGATGATGATGATGCTGATGAGGAGGATGATCAAGAGGAGGAGGAGGAGGAGGAGGAGGAGGAGGAGGAGGAGGAGGAGGAGGAGGAGGAGGGGAGGAGGAGGAGGAGGAGAGAGGAGGAGGAGGAGGAGGAGGAGAGGGGGAGGAGGAGGAGGGAGGAGGAGGAGGAGGAGGAGGAGGAGGAGGAGGAGGAGGAGGAGGAGGAGGAGGAGGAGGAGGAGGAGGAGGAGGAGGAGGAGGAGGGAGGAGGAGGAGGAGGAGGAGGAGGAGGGAGGAGGAGGAGGAGGAGGAGGAGGAGGGGATGGGGTGGAATTCGAAGAGGAGGGTCAGGAGGACAAGTGATCGTTTTTTATTCACTATTTTGCCGTTCGGCGCGCCCCCTCCCTTCCCCTATGGAGTCGATCTCGGCTGTTTTTTGGCGCCTGTTTCGAGCGGGTGGAGTCTTCCCCAGAGGCAGCATTCTTGCAAACAGTCGCATTAAGCAGAGTTCTATAGCCATACCTCCCCGTCCCCCCCTTTCCGCTCAATGTCGAAACGCCGAAAAAAACGCCCACCAACACCATAACCTCGAAGAATACACGCGCATCCAAGAAACAAGCCCATGAGTGATTCAGATTGTTTCTGTCGTTCCTCCTCTTGCTGCTGTTGCTCCTTCTCTTCCTCCTCTTCTTCCTGCTCCTCCTCCTCCTCCTGCTCCTCCTCTTCCTCCTCCTCCTCCTTCCTGCGCGCTCCGCAGAGCAGGCGCTCCAGTTGGCCCTCTCCGTCCTCACGGACCGCGAGCGCAATTTCCAGTAGACCTTGGGCGACGTCGAGGAGGCGCAGCGGTGGCTCGACACCGCAAAGGAGCGCCACGAGCAAACTGCTCTCGAACTGGTCAAGGCCAAGCGCGTGTGCGAGCAGGCGCAGGAGGAACAACGCCGCAAGCTGGGAGGAGAAGTGGCCTCTCGCGAACCGCAGCCAGCCACCGAGCTCCTTCGCATCGACACCTCGATCTGGGACGACCTCGACAAGTACCACGATGCCACCAAGATCCAGATGGAGCAGCGGAGTAATGACCTAAACGACCGCATCAAGGCCCTCAACGAAGGCCAGGCCCACGTTCGCGACATTATCCGCAACGCCAAGGGGTTCTCTGAAAACCCCGCCAAGCGCAAGCGGTGCGCTGAACAAGAGCCTGAATGACCTTCGGCTCCTCAGCAGCAACCCGGCGCTGCCGCTGGCGCAGCCCCTTCCGCCACTCCTGGCGAAGCCTCTGCAGGGGCGCCTGGCGCCAGCTGTGGGTCCAGCGTGCCTGGGGAACCAGCTGCCGAGCACGCGGTCGCGGAGCCTTCCACCGCCAATTTTGAAGTTGCCGCCGCCATCGTCGCGGATTCGGTCGCCAAGGCCAAGCAGATGGCCACCGTGGCGGCCAAGGGCAAGGGCAACAAGGCCGCTGGCGCAGACGCACCCGCGGGCTCGCAGTGCGGGTGGCCTCGCTAGGCGAGGGGTGGCAGCCAATGATCGCGCGGGGGACTCCGCCAACAAGGCGCAGCTCCTCTTCGGCAGCATTACGGAGTGGGGTCCGCAGGCGGCGAATTACTGTCGCACCGTCGGCTTCCAGTGCCACATTATCGCGCTCGCAGAGGCGCATGTGGGTGTCAAGGGCCTCAGCGAGCTCCACGGGAGGCTCGCCATGGACGGCTGGAAGCTAGCCGCTGCCCCAGCCCTACCGACGCATGAGCCCGATAAGGGCACCCGCGGTGGCGAGTGGATACTCGCCAGCGACGTGGCGGCCACTACAATCGAGGGCTACAGGGGGCACTGCCTCACGACCCACTGGCGCCAGCCCTTCGTGGGTTTCTCCCCTGCTATCCTGCGCGCCGAGAGCGGCGACGTCGTGATCGTTGCCGCCTACCTGCGGCCTGGCCCCCGTGACAAGCGGGCCAAGAGGGACATCCTCATGTCGATCTCCGCGTTGGTGGGCCTGCTCGCCGACCCCTGGGTTATCCTGGCCGACTGGAACTGCGGGCCGACATGGTGGGCCGACAAGCCGTGGCTTTCCCGCTGGAACGGCGCGGTCGTCGCCGCCCCCCCCTGCGCGGCCGCGTGCGACAAGGGCAAGGGCTCTGTCTACGACTGCGCGATCGCCGGGGCGGACATCGCCGCCCGCGTCGCAGTCCAGGCCGCATTCGACGCGCCGTGGAAGACCCGCTGCGGCACCCGGGTCGCCGTTGGGGCCGCCGAGCCGTGGAGCTACGAAGCTATCGAGGTTCCCGAGGCCCTCCCCGTGCGAGCCTGACCCAAGAGGGGCCCCGACCCTCTCAGCAAAAGGTCGAAGGCTCGCGCGGAGGCGTTGAGAACCAGGGGGGACAGGCTGCCCGAACACCCGCGCGTGGAGTTGACACCCTCCAGGTCACCAACGACACCCCCCTTGATGGCGACGCGCCGTTCATCGCCCCCGACGCCGACTGGGGCAAGGCGGTCGGCATCGTCGACGCCCGCCCCGAGTTCGAGGTCCACCGCGTGGGCACCTAGGGGGGCAGGGGCCACCTCTTCCACGCGCGCGTGCCGAACGCTGCGAAGCAGGTCAACACAGCCTACGCGCACTGGATCGCCCCGATGGAGATCGCCTTCCTGGAGACGCACGTCCCCGCTGAGGAGAGGGCCAAGTGCCAGGGCAGGGCGCAGGTCTACGAGACCGCGCCCCAGATCATGAAGGTGACGCCAGGGTGCGCCTACCTCGCGGACCCCGAGGCGGGATGGTGGCAGCACTTCAGCACGCTGCTCATCCGCTTCGCCGCCCTGGCCACCAACGACAGGGGCACCCGCGCCCAGGGGCAGCGCAGGAAGAGCACCACTTGGCGAAGCTCAACCAGCTCGACAGCAACGACTTCCACCAGGGTCACTTCGGCAGCAAGGTCGACCCCCACTGAGGCCAACGAGTGGGAGCTGCAGGTCGCATCCCTGGACTTCTGCGACGAAGGGGGCCTCCACCGCATCTGCGCCACCACTGAGCGCTGGGCCACCGGTGCGATGGCCAGGGCGGCGGGCCGATCCCGCGAGCGCTACCTCGACTGGGCCGAGCGGGCCTGAAAGGAGCCCCCTGGGAAGCTCCACCGCTTTGTGGTGGATCCGAGCCCCCCGAAGCTCGAGGCCAAGGTCAACGGAGCCACCGTCGGCGACCCCATGCGCCGTCATGAACAACGCAGCGGACGTCTGGCTGCAGATCTGGACCACCAATGCATACGATGAGAAGCAGATCATCCAGTCGTACCTCGAGGCCATGCGCGTTGCTCGGGAGGGCCCCCTCCCAGCCATCGAGCCTCGGCGCGTCTACGCCGTGGTCGGCGTTGCCGACCCCGAGAAGGCGCGCCTCGACATCCAGCGCCTGCCGCCCAAGGGCATCGAGAAGCTTGCTGCGACCTGCAACTTTGCGGAGTCCAGCGGGCTGTGGCCGCAGCAGCTCTGCGCCACCGTGGGGGCGATGGCCTCCGAGCCAGCGGGCGGGGGGCGCATCCTCGGCATGCCCCCCGCAGTCGCCGAGACGTGGGGCAAGCTCCGCGCTACCATTGCCGACCAGTGGTCCAGTCAGCTCGGCGAGTCCTGGGGCGCGGCGATCCAGGGCCCCTGCGCCCTACGTGCTGCCCGTCGCGAGATCTCCTCTTGACGAGGCGGCGGCGGCCCCTGGCTTCCCCTGCGCCACCCTCCTCATGGACGCCGAGACATTCCACGATTCAGTCAACTTCGCGAAGCTGCTCGACGCGGCCATCCAGGTCAACTTCCCTCGTGCCGTGGTGGCCTTGGAGGTGCAGCTCTTCCGTGCGCCCAGGTGCCTGCGAATATGCTGCTGGGTCAGCGACGCCATCGACCCGCAGCGCTCCATCGTCGCAGGCAGCGCCCGCGGCGGGAAGTTCGCCAAGGTGTGCCTCGGCCCCATCCTGGCGAGGGCCCGCCAGAGCTACACCTACGCTGGACTTTGGACCTCCGTGGACGACGCCGTCGCCAGGACCGAATGCGGCCCGGGCAGGTCGCCGGGGACCTCGCCGCCGTTGGGGCGTTCCTCTGCAGCGGCATGGTGGAGGCAGAGCTCAAGGTGTCGCCGAAGACCACCGTCGTCGCCTCCAGTCCAGCGGTGGCGCTCGACGTCCGCGTCGCCCTCAAGCGCGAGGGTTGCCCCATCATGGTCGCCGACGCCTCCGTCGACTTAGGTGTCGACGCCGTCGGGGCGCGCAGGAGGGCGGCGGCGAAGGCCGCCAGGGGGGCGCTCAAGGCGAAGCAGAGGACATGCCGCATCATCGCCAAGATCCGCAGGCGCGCATCGCTCGCCAAGATCGCGAAGCGCCTCTGGGCCGCGGGCTCCAGACCGCATGGGACCTACGGCTACCAGGTGATGGGCCTCTCCCCGAGCGCCATCGCCCAGCAGCGGCGCCAAGCCGCCCTGGCGATCGCGGGTGAGGTCCCTGGCAGGTGCCTCGCCGCCGCGCTCGCTGTGCTCCTCGGCGACGAGGTCCCTGGTATCGAGTTCCGCAGGCAGACCATCCTGGAGTGGCTCATCTCCTGGTTCACCAGCCCGAACCACCGCGAGCGCATCGCCCGCGCCTGGCGGCTCATCTTCGCGAAGACCATCGGCTACGGCAACAAGCGCTGGCGCAGGGTGGTCGGCCCCATCTCTGCCGTCCATGCCATCCTCGTGGACGCAGGATGGGGCTGCCTGACCCCCTGCGAGTGGTCCCGTCAGCCTCGCGAAGGTGAGCTGGCTGATCAGACGTGGCTCCTACCGCCCACGGGCTGCGGCGACTGGGAGCAGCGCCGCGATGAGATCGACCCTTCGCAGTTGGCCCTCGAGTACTGCCAGACCAGCGAGACTGGCAACTGGAGCGACGCCGCGAAGCACCTCGACGGCGAGGGCCTTCAGCGAGGCGGGGCCGACGTATGTGCAGTCACCAATGAGATGAACAGTTCATGCGCACGGGGTTGTTCGACCAGCGGGCCCTCGACCTGCGCGTGGTCGCGGGGGCGCAGCGGCCCAGAGAGGCTCACCATTGCGGGCTACCGGGCAGATGCGGCATGCCCGAGATGTGGTGCGCCATCCGAGACCCTGATGCGCAGGATCTGGCTCTGCCCCTCCAACCGCGACCGCGCGGATTACCGGAAATCTGACGCGCTCCGCCCCTCTGCCCTCGATGGCGCAGGCGCCGCCTCAGCGTGCTGGCTTCGTGGCCTAGCCGCCCGTGGGGACGCGCGCCCTGTCTTCGTTGATCTGGGTGGGGGCGGTGGGCGGAGCTGGGTTGGGTGGGGTGCGTGGGCGTGCGTCGACTCGGGCGGCCTCCTAACCCTGCATGGAGACAGATCGGGAGGGCAGTTTAGTGCCGATCCCCGCCGCCGCAGGGTGGGGGCCGCCGTGATCGCCATGAACAGCCACTTCGGGGAGTGGACCTCCTGGGGATGGAGTCCTGTCGGGCCTCGACGGCCCTTTTCAAACTGTCCCGCGTGCTGAGCTCATAGCCCTCGCGCTGGCGCTCGAGAATTCCTTTGGCGACCTCCGCTATGTCACCGGTAACGTGCCGCTCCTGGATGGGCGGAGGTCGAGCCGCCACTTGCATCCTCACGGCGCCAACCTGGACCTAGTGCAGCGCATAGGCAGAGCCGCGAGGAACCGAGGCCCTGGCTCCGTCGCGGTGGCATGGGTGCCCTCTCGCAGCGAGGACGCCCGTAACGTGTCCACCGACCCTGTCCACGTTGCCCACGCGCTAGGCGAAGCATGCGCCGACGCCTGGGCTGGCGTTGCCGCGCAGCGTGCGTGGCGCCAATGGATTTGCGCGACGCCCAGTGCGCCCTGATCCGCCGCCGCGCGCGCCGCGCGCTTGCTGGCGCACTGGCGGTGGATCCCTGGGTCGCGGAGCGACCCTCGCAGGCCAGAGGCCCGGGGCTCACTCTGCTGCAGCGTTCCCTCCAGTCCAGTAGCCACTCCTGCAAGTGCGAGCAGGTGCAGATGCTCGACCTGCGGGCTCCCCGCCGACAAGCGATCTGCGCGCCAGTCATGCGCCGCGCTATGCCAGCCTGCCGCCCCGCTGCCTGTCGTCAGCGAGCAGGTTGTCCCAGTGCAGGGGGCGGCCGCTGTCTGCGGCCGTCCGCTGCGTGACTCCCGCGAGCTCCACTTTATGCAGAAGTATTGCTAGTATTTCTGTCGGGAGTGCGGCAAGACAGCGACCGAATGCCCTCGCCATCTTGCCGCCCCGTGCACTGGCATCGCACGTAAGGGCAAGGAGAACCTTGCCAATATTGCTAAAGGCTTGTTCACCCGCGCCCGAGCGGGACGCGAGGGCCTCGCTCCATATGTTCGAGCGGCGGCCCACGGCATGGCCGTGGACGAAGCGGTCGCCGCCGCTGCGCTTGCCGCTCCTGCCGCCGGCGCTACATAGGCGGAGCTTATTTTTTTGTTCGTGTTGGCACGCTCCGCATCCGTAGCGTGCGCCCGCGCAGGGCGCGTGGCCTTCTCTTTTCCCTGGAGTGGCGACCCACGGCTAGGCCGTGGATGTCGCCGTCGCCGCTCCTGCGCTTGCCGTTTTGGTCGCCAGCGCCTTATAGCCAGAGCCCAACTTTTTATGAGTTGGCACGAGCCGCACCTGGGCGCGCATCATCGCAATCTCCGCAATCTCTCCCACATCCCTTCCCCCGCTCCTTTCCCCTTCCCGTTCGCTCTCCTCGACCCCGTTCCCTTCCCCTTCCCCGTCCCCCACTTTCTCTTCAATTCCCAGTCCCCCTCTATATGAGCAAACCAGATGACCAACGTGGTTGGGATCCACCGGCCTCTCCCTTCTCCTCCTTCAGTTTCGTTCTTTCTGCTCTTCCTCCCCCCTTCCCTGCCCCCCCCTCCTTCCTCCCGCATCCTACTGCCTCCTTCCCCTCCCCCCCACTATCTCCTCTCCCTCTCCCTCCATCCTTCCCTCCGGCAGAAGTTGAAAGAACGACATGTCATCTACAAGAAGCTGCGACTGTCTCAAGGCATGCACTCAAATAGCCGAGCAGGAGACCTATCCATCCTACATCCATACTACTTCATCCTCTTCGAATCACTTTCTCACGACTTACCCCTTCCTCCTCCTCCTCCTCCTCCTCCTCCTCTCTCTCTTCCCCCCTTTTTCTCTCTCTCTCTCTCTCTCTCTCTTCCCTCCACGCCTCCCAATTCCTTCCTCTGCTGCCCCTGTGCCCGTCGCGGGGCACCGCTGCCCGCGATTTTCCTTTCTGCCTCCCTCTCTCCCGCAACCTCCCCCTTCCCTCCGACACCTCGTCCACCACTGTTGCATTTTCCATCGCGTCGAGCTCCTTTCTTTTGCCTTCTTCCTCCCCTCCCCCTCCCGCCCTCTCCCTCCCCGCCCCCCCTTGCAGTCGTCCAGGAGCAAGACTAAGAGCAACGTTTTCGAGATGCACCTCTGCGCGAAGACGGGCAAAGAGTTGGCCGACACTATGGAGACGATGGGGGAGTCGGCGGAAGAACTTGAATTGCTGGGTGGCAAGGCGCTGGACGATGAGGAGTAGGATGAGAAGCGGAGGGGTGAAAAACGAGGCTTTGAAGGCGGTGGGAGGAAAAAGAACTGGAGGAGGAGTAATAGGAGGGAAGATCAATGAGGGAGGGGAAACGGACGGGGGAGGGATGCTGAGTGAGAGTGATGATGATGATGATGATCGAGGAGGAGGAGGAGGAAGAGGAGGAGGGCGAGGGGCGAGGGGCGAGGGGCGAGGGGCGAGGGGCGAGTAGTAGTAGTAGTAGTAGTAGTAGTAGTAGTAGTAGTAGTAGTAAGTAGTAGTAGTGTAGTATTAGTAGTAGTAGTAGTAGTAGTATTAATGAGGAGTATTTATTATTATTATTAGTCGTAGTCGTAGTCGTAGTAGTAGTCGTATTCGTAGTAGTAGTAGTAGTAGTAGTAGTAGTAGTAGTAGTAGTAGTAGTAGTAGTAGTAGTAGTAGTAGTAGTAGTAGTAGTAGTATGAGTAGTAGTAGTAGTAGTAGTAGTAGTAGTAGTAGTAGTAGTAGTAGTAGTAGTAGTAGTAGTAGTAGTAGTAGTAGTAGTAGTAGTAGTAGTAGTAGTAGTAGTAGTAGTAGTAGTAGTAGTAGTAGTAGTAGTAGTAGGAGGAGGAGGAAACGTCGTGCCCGTCCGGGCCGTGTAGTAGTGAACCGCTGTCCTGAAGATGTGTCGTTGTCTTTGTCTTTCTTTGGCACTGCAGTATATGTTTTGGGGGTTTACGTGGCTGATGTTGGATCCCAGAACATAAATTTACCTTAAGAGCTTGACACTCGGTTTTCGGTCTTAAGTTGCCCCCCGTCCATGCAATCGAGCATGATGGAAGCGAACGCCGTCTCCGTCCGGGCCCGCCGTGTTCGATTCCGAAGATATTGCATTGCTTTGCATTGGGATGTTTTGCATTCTTTTGCATTGCTTGCATTTGGTTGCTCGATAGATGTCTGCTGAGGTTGCACTGGGAGCTTACATCATGATGATGATGTTGAAGAAGGTGATGATGATGATGACGATGATGGCAATGATGATGGTGGTGATGGTGGTGATTAGTATGATGACGATGATGATGATGACGATGGTGACGATGATGACGATGATGCAGATGTATGACGATGATGATGCTGATGATGATGATGTTGATTACGACGATGATGACGATGATGGTGATGGTGGCGATGATGATGATTATGATGGTGATGATGATGCTTGTGATGATTGTGATGGTGCTGGTGATGATCACGATTCATGACGATGATGGTGGTGATGATGATGACGACGATGATGAAGATGATGTTGATGATGACCGTTATGAAGGTGATGATGCTTATGATGATTCTGATGATGACTATGATGAGGATTCGGTAGGATTCCTTAGGATTCCTTCGGATTCCTGAGGATTCCTGCGGATTCGCTCGCATTTCTTAAGATTCCCTTCGGATTCGCTAGCATTCCTTCAGGATTCCCTTCGGATTCTCTCCGGATTCCTAGGCGCTTATACACGTCGGGGATTTCTGAGGCGCGCAAGCGCGAACCCGGACGGGAACGGCGTGCGGTCTACGCAAGGATTCCTTAGGATTCCATTCGGATTCGCTGAGGATTCAGTAGGATTCTTGAGGATTCCTTTGGATTCCTTCGGATTCGTTAGGTTTCCGTAGGATTCCCTTCGGATTCGCTAGCATTCCTTCAGGATTCCCTCAGGATTCCCTCAGGATCCCTTGGCGCTTATACGCGTCAGGGATTCCTGAGGCGCGCAAGCGCGAACCCGGACGGGAACGGCGTGCGGTCTGCGCCAGCTTTCTCTCTAGGATTCCATTCGGATACGCTGGGGATTCGGTAGGATTCCTGAGGATTCCTTAGGATTCCTTCGGATTCGCTAGCATTTCTTAGGATTCCCTTAGGATTCCCATGAGATTCCGAGGCTCCTAGGCTCTACTACACTTCAGGGATTCCTGAGGCGCGCAAGCGCGAACCCGGACGGGAACGGCGTGCGGTCTGCGCAAGGATTCCTTAGGATTCCATTCGGATTCGCTGAGGGTTCGGTAGGATTCCGGAGGATTCCTTTGGATTCCTTCGGATTCGCTAGGTTTCCCTAGGATTCCCTTCGGATTCGCTCAGGATTCCTTCAGGATTCCTTTCGGATTCCTAGGCGCTTATACACTTCAGGGATTCCTGAGGCGCGCAAGCGCGAACCCGGACGGGAACGGCGTGCGGTCTGCGCAAGGATTCTTTAGGATTCCATTCGGATTCGCTGAGGATCCGGTCGGATTCCTGAGGGTTCCTTAGGATTCCTTCGGGTTCGCTAGGTTTCCTTAGGATTCCCTTCGGATTCGCCAGCGTTCCTTCAGGATTCCCTTAGGATTCCTTCAGGATTCCTAGACGCTTATACACTTCAGGGATTCCTGAGGCGCGCAAGCGCGAACCCGGACGGGAACGGCGTGCGGTCTGCGCAAGGATTCCTTAATATTCCATTCGGATTCGCTGAGGATTCAGTTGGATTTTTGAGGATTCCTTTGGATTCCTTCGGATTCGCTAGGTTTCCTTAGGATTCCCTTCGGATTCGCTAGCATTCCTTCAGGATTCCCCCAGGATTCCTTTCGGATTCTTAGGCGCTTATACACTTCAGGGATTCCTGAGGCGCGCAAGCGCGAACCCAGACGGGAACGGCGTGCGGTCTGCGCAAGGATTCTTTTGGACTCCATTCGGATTCGCTGAGGATCCGGTAGGGTTCCTGAGGATCCCTTCGGATTCGCTAGGTTTCCTTAGGATTTCCTTTGATTCGCTAGCATTCCTTCAGGATTCCCTTCGGGTTCCCTCAGGATCCCTTGGCGCTTATGCACTTCGGCGATTCCTGAGGCGCGCAAGCGCGAGCCCGGACGGGCACGGCGTGCGGTCTGCGCAAGGATTCCTTAGGATTCCATTGGGATTCGTTGAGGATTCGGTAGGATTCCTGAGGATTCCTTAGGATTCCTTCGGATTCCTGCGGATTCGCTAGGTTTCCTTAGGATTCCCTTCGGATTCGCTAGCATTTCAGGATTCCCTTAGGATTCCCTCAGAATTCTTAGGCGCTTATGCACTTCAGGGATTCCTGAGGCGCGCGAGCGCGAACCCGGGCGGGCACGGCGTGCGGTCTGCGCCAGGATTCTTTAGGATTCCAGCAGTAGTAGTTGTAGTAATCGTAGTAGTAGTAGTAGTAGTAGTCGTCGTAGTAGTAGTAGTAGTAGTGGTAGTTGTGGTCGTAGTTGTGGTCGTAGTAGTAGTATTATTATTATTATTAGTAGTAGTAGTAGTAGTAGTAGTAGTAGTACCCGTCGTAGTAGTAGTAGTAGTAGTAGTAGTAGTAGTAGTAGTAGTGGTAGTAGTGGTAGTAGTAGTGGTAGTAGTAGTGGTAGTAGTAATCGTAGTAGTAGTAGTAGTAGTAGTAGTAGCAGTAGTAGTATTAGCAGTAGTAGTCGTAGTAGTAGTGGTAGTACTAGTAGTCGTAGTCGTAGTAGTAGTAGTAGTAGTAGTAGTAGTAGTAGTAGTAGTAGTAGTAGTAAGTAGTAAGTAGTAAGTCGTAGTAGTAGTAGTAGTAGTAGTAGTAGTAGTTAGTAGTAGTAGTAGTAGTAGTAGT
>CAUYUJ010018202.1:68768-111955 GCA_963575745.1 Prorocentrum cordatum
GGGCAGGGCCCGCGTCCGTGCGTATTTTCGCAGGCGCGGTCAACAGCTCCACGGCTCGTTGTGTGGGGGCCGCCGTGCGGACTCGCCTCCAACGCGCTTGACCTCCTCCTCCTCCTCCTCCTTCTCTTTTTCCTCTTCCTCTTCCTCCTCCAATTTCGGCTCGCGAGGTGCCGCCCCTGCGGGAGCCTGCCAGCGCAGGCGAGGGGCCCCCCCGCGCGCGCCGAGACCAGCGCTCGGCCACGGCGCCTCCCCGTGAGGACGCCGCTCATCATCGAGCGCGACTTCGCCGTGCGGCGGACCGCGCCCTCCTGCACGCCTGGGCGGGGCGCAGCTCGCCCCATTTGCTCGCGCAGCTGGAGGGCGCCGCCCAACGGTTACGAGGACACCACGGGTCGTCACCTGGCAGGATGGCGCCGCCCCCTTCACCGCAGCCAAGCATCCTCCGCGGCCCCAAGAAGCCGCATTGGGGTTGCCCATCGTGCGGGTGCAGCACGAACTGGGCGTCGAGGATCGTCTGCCAGTGTGGCAAGCATGCGCCGCAGCACGTGCAGGTCAAGGCGCAGAAGGCGGACAAGGAGGCAGCTGCTGCAGCCAAGTCGCCAGCGCAGCTTGCTGGAGGAGCTGGACTGCATAATCCCAAGTTGGCACCGTGGAGCAAGGATATCAAGAAGATGGAACAATAGCTCAAGGAGACGAGGGCGCTGCTGGCTGCCGCCCGCAAGGCCAAAGTCTCTCAGGCTCCTGCAGATGACGACATGGACATCGTTGGTGCCGCTGAGCCCTCGAAGGACGATAACTTTACCAAGCGCACTGCTTTCCAGGAGAAGATCAACATCCACGAGCGCATGCTCAAGGACCTCAGCTCTCTCGGCCAGGAGGGCGGCGAGATGGCCAAGCTCGCCGAGGCGGAGTTGGAGAAGCTCCGCGAGCAGGTCAAGCAGCTCAAGTCGCCTGGGCCAGCTCACAAGCAGGCGCTGCAGAAGCTGGAGCGCGCGCGCGGCCAGATCATCAAGGGAAAGGAGGAGATTGAGGATATGGAGAAGAAGCTCTTGCAGATGCAGAGCGACATCAACGCCAAGAAGGCTGCGGTTGAGGCCAAGGAGGCTGAGACTGTGGCGCTCGAGCAGCAGGTGGCCCAGTATGCGTCGAAGCTGCCTGGTGCTAAGGAAGTCTTCGCGCCCCAGTTGCCCGAGGACCTCTTCGCGTTCGACGCTGAGGATGCCGAGTTCCAGGGCGAGGATGCCGATGCAGTTGCCATGCGCGGGTTCTTTGACCAGCTCGTGGCGAACCCTCACTGGGCGAAGGTGCAGTCCATGCTGCGAAAGAAAGCGCAGACTAAGTTCGAGCAAGCTGATGCTGGTGCTTCTGCTGATGGTGGAGTTGCTGACGGCAGCGGCGACGCCAACGGGAGCCGCCAAGGCGCAACTGGTGGACCCTGTAGTGCAGACCTGCCTGACCGAAGCAGGCGGCCCACATATTTCCTGTTCGAGAAGACGGAGATTGAGTTTCTCTGGGCCAACATGCACAATGCCGAGTCTGGCGAGATCACCGTTGCCAAAGACCAGTTCATGGAGATGGTGCAGAACGTCCAGAATACCAAACACAGGAAACTCGCAGGTGATGGTGCAGCCAGGACTGGGGGGCTGGGGGGGTAGTACTACCAGAGTGGCCCGTGTATCAGGGCTGCGGATATCTCAGTCCTAGACCGTGCCCCCCTCTCCTCCAGCTGAAGCTGCGGGGTCGCGTGTCATAGAGATCTTCAACGCCAATGCGGGCAAACCGGCGTTAAAGAAGCGACTGCAGGCTACATCTTCTCTCATCGTCATGGCTCAGGAGATGGCTTATCTCGACTGGGAGTGCGAAGCGCTGAGTACGTGGTCACAAGGGAACGGTGGGCACACTATCATCGTTCCTGGGGAAAAGAGCGGGGGAAACTGGCCTCTGCTGGAGTTGCTGTCTTTGCACGGATTGGCGTCGGTCTGCGCGGGCCTGTCTATCCCGATGGCCACCTGAAGGTGAGGCAGAGCCAGGCCCAGAGCAGCAGTGCTTTTGGGTCCGAGCTGGTTCCCCATCGAGCTCAGCATGTTGTGATTGATTTTCCTGGGTGGCCGCCTTTCAACATTTTCAATGTATTTGCATGCGGCGGAAGGTATGTCAGAGAAGAATGCCAATATTCGGATGAATATAGGGTTGGCCATGGCTGGACAGCTATCCCCGTGTATCATCGGAGGTGATTGGAAAATGTCCGCGCTCGAGGTTGAAGAACCCACATTCACGAAGCATGCGAATGTTGCGATTGTCCAGCCATCACATATAACACGCCGCACTGCGAGGGCCAGCACCACCGTCGACTTTTTCGCGATGACGTCAGCGGCAGTGCGGCTGCTCAGGGAGATTAATGACCGATCAAACCTCATCGGCCTGTCTGAGTGGAGATGACCACAATCGGGCACAAGCTGCAGTACCTGACGTACACGGGCGGCCCGAAGCTCGACGCGGCCATCGTTCAAGGGCCTATGCTTCCTGAGCCTGAATGAGATGCTGAGCGATGCTATGCAGAGGCAGCTGTTGACAGTTCCTTGAATGGAGAGGTTGATGCGGCATGGCAGTTTCTCGGGCAGGCATGGGCCAAATTTGCTACCAAGCTGGGCGAGCGTCTGTGTCACCTCGCTGGTGCCGATGCCAAGCAGGCCAGTAGCTACGCCAATGCCGTCCGTCCGAAGTGGGTGGGATCCACTTATGAAGGTAAAGATGCCGAAGGTGTTCAGAGTATTGCTGATGGCTGGAAATGGCTTCGAGACGGAATGCAGAGCGTTGCGATGCTAAAGGCCTCCAGCGTTGCTGGCAACAAGGAGAAGGCGAGCGACGAGGTCCACGGCTTCGATGCTACGCAATACCCTGGTCAAGGTGCGGATCATCGCCTAGACGCTACGGTGGTGCAAGCCCGACGACTGTTATCGTCGGCGGCAACCTCGGCTGCGGACATCAATTGGCTGCTGGAAGAAGCTGGGGAGGACGTGCACCTTTCAAAGCAGGCCGCTGATCGTGATAGTGCTGCTAGATGGAAGGCGTGGTGCGACGGTGCCGGCCAGAACGGATCAGGCAGACTACACCGAGTCACGGCTTACAAGCACGTGCAGGCTCCCACGGTCGCCACCGACAGGCACAGCGTGTTCTCAGCGCACCCCCAGCGCATCGTCGAGGACATGGAGGACAAGTATGCGAAGTTTGGGAAGGCGTCCACTACGGTGCCCGAGGCATGGGTACCTGACCGTTCAGCTTTGGTTCGGGCTACCCCGTGCCAGATCCGACGGGCATCAAGTTCATTTCCCACGAGGACTTCGAGTAGCCTGGACAGGTTTCATCCTTCTCACTTTCAGCATCTCAGCGATGCTGCACATGGCGTTCTTGGTTGCCTGTGGGAGGCCAGTGAACGGATCGGGCTGCTACCTCGGCAGCTCACCTGGATGGTCATGCCCATGCTGCCAAAGAGTATGGGAGGGCACAGGCTTATCATTTTATACTCGGCCAGCTATCGAGTATGGCAGCGAGCACGTCGGCCGGCGCTCAGTGACCTGCAGAAGCACATCGAAAGGAAGTGCTGGGGGGCTTCTTCAGGCAGGAGCGCTATCGACAGTGCGTGGCTCCTCGCGGCCAAGACGGAGGCCAGCGGGATGCAGGGCCGTCACGCTGCCACGGTGATCGCCGACTACAGCAAGTACTATGAGACGATACCCCTGGACAGCGTGAGAGACAAGCTCATCAGGCTCGGGGTCTCGACCGCGCAGCTCAAGCTGGTCTACAACCACTGGAAGGGACCGCGTATCATTCGTCTTCGCACACACCACGGAGGACGACCCTGTCATGCAGTTGACGGCCTTCCTGCGGCGGATGGCTATGCGGACATAGTCATCAAGGCGCATGCAGTTGAGGAGTATGACAGGTATGTATCATTGTTTCCCCTTGTGCGGTTCTTGTCCTACATCGACGACACCTCCCTCGGCCTGGAGAGCGGTTCCCAGAAGATGGTCATCGAATTGGCGGTTGCTGCTGCCGAAGGTTTCCAGGCTACGGCTCAAAGACTTGGGGCCACGCTGAACGATAAGTTCGCGATCGTGGGGAGCTCTCAGGACATCACCAACGAGATTGTGTACAGACTCGGGGTCGATGGCAAGGCTGGCACGAGGACCACACCGTATCTCGGTACGGATTTCACTGGAGGAAGGGCGCGAGGAGCTCCCAATACCAAAGGTAAGTACAGGCAGAGACTAAAGCATCACTCGCAGCGGCTTCGCAAGCTCCAGAAGTTCCGTCGTGCTATACCGACCCAGGCAACGGCCAGAGTCGGGCGTGTGTACCGCACAGGGGCGCGTCCTGCGCTCACGTACGGGATCGAGGTGAACGGCGTCAATGACGGCGAGCTGGACAGGCTCCGCAAGAGCTGCCACAAATACCAGAAGCCGTACCACGGTGGTGTGTCTGCTCGTGCAAAGCTGGTACTGATGGGGGACCCTGCACTAAAAGAAGCATTCCCCTGCTTTTCAATGGTGCCGTATGCTATGGGCATCCAAGGTCCAGCCCCGCGTTTCAGTCGTATCTACGGTGACTCTACTCAGCTATTGGAAAGCGGCAGTCCAGGATGCAGGAGTGCTACCCAAATGGTCGATGACGAGGGGCCCCCTTCAACGAGCGGCCTTGTCCATTCAGCGTGCAGGTTGGCATCCAGTCACGGGGGCAGAGTGGACAAACCATGTCGGTGAGCAGGTTCGCATTGATCAACTCACTCCCCCGATGCGGCTGAAGCTTTTGGAAGCTGGGCTGGTTCGCCAACATGAACTACGTCTTGGGCCGAAATGGTTTGTTCAGGATAATATGCGAGTTTCTTTCGATTTTCTTCGTATGCAGGCGAGGCCCAAGAGTCGGAAGTACAATGCTCATCAGAAGTTCTGTATCAACACGTGTGCTGTCGCAGGTGTCTGGACTAAGGCTCGAGCCAGAGCTGAAGGTTACATCGCGGATGGGAGGTGCGAGTGCGGGGCCATGGAGACACTCGCGCGCAGGCTAGCAGATTGCCCTCTACCACATATTGCTGAAGCTCGACAAGACGCTGATGTCGGACCCGAGTTTGTACAGTGGATACGCGACCATCCCGATGAACGGTAACATCTGAGTGGCTGCTTCGCGTTTCAAGATCAGGACATTCCCCCGTTGAATGCTGGATTGGAGGCTTGTGTAGTGGATGCCCAGGGCAATAACTCACTCGCCACCCCTGAAACGATGGTGGCACACTACCTGGAGGCGGAGGTCGAGCTGGCCGAGTTTGCGATCGACGGCTCGTGCTCCAAGCCGGCCTTGGCAACGCTGCAGAGGGCTGGCTGGGCAGTTACGTTGCTCGATCCTGATTCAGATTTGCCATTGTGCTCAATGTGCGCGCCTGGCCCCGCTACGTTGCCACAGACGTCGGCTATGGCGGAGTGCCTTGCGCTTGCATTCGCTGGCCAAGTTGCTGATCGTCGCTGTTGGGTTCATGCGGATTTCGTGGGCGCAGTCAAAGCAGCGTTGGCGCCAGCAGAGAAGCAGGTTGCAGTCGATTCTATCTACGGCGGGGTCATGGCCTTCGCTCAGGACATGGACGGGTGCAAGTACATCGAGAGAGTGGCGCGCGTGAAGGTTCATCGCTCGGGCGAAGAGTATGCGCAGCTCACCCCTGAGATTCGCAGGCTTACCGATGCGAACGTTGTGGTCGACAGGTTTGCACGCGCTGGAGCAGAGATGCATCCCCAGGTCGACCCAATTTTCCAGGGGGCGATGACCGAGAGTCAGAAGCGCGTGTATGACCTCACCAAGCTCTTAGCGCACATCCTGCCGCTGTATCCCAAGGATGAGGAGCGCTGGAAGAGGGCGACCACAGGTTTCAAGAAGGTACGCAGGACTCGCACGCAAGGGTGGCATCAGTGAATTCATACGGTTATGGGGCAGCAATGTTCCCAATGCCTCCAGCCCAGGCGACAAGATGAGCACGATGAGTTCACAGGTTGCCGAGGCACGCCGTCCTTCTTGGTGGATTTCCTCAAGGAGCCGCTTGGCCACAAGCTGATTGCTGTTAACCAGAAGGGGGACCTCACCTCGGTCAGCGGCGGCGCAGTCTTTGTTTGTGTTGGATGCGGAGCCTGGGCACAGCAGCGGAGGAAGCTCAAGTTGCGCTCGGCAGGTGTGGCACCGACAACGAAAGGGGCTGAGGTCCTCCACAACTTGCGGCAAGGATTGGGCCCTCATAGGACGCTTGCCAAGCTCATCGATGCCACTGTCCAGCTCAAGAGGATAGCGTGCGAGGTCGCAAAGCCAGTCACGGTCACCACGTCGATCAAGCGTGCTGATCCCGAGGGCCCCTACCTGTTCGAGGTGCGCATGGCGGCCCGGCACGAGCGTATCAAGCAGAAGGAGCTGGAGCGGCACCGTCGGGAATATGAGCGCAATACTATCCTTGGGCGAAGTTCGTTCGCGAGCATGCCTGAGGAGAAGGCCAGACCAGTTAGTGCTGGCGGCAAAGCAGAGGCATTGACACGTAATTGGTGTACTGGTGAGTCCGTCTGACGGCCAGTACTGCATGCTGGTCAATTTCGTGAACTTCGAGAAGTTCCTTTTCTGGCACGGCGAGTTCGTGCGCCACGCTGCCTGCGCCGCGGCCCTCGCGGTGCTCCAGAGGCAGCCCCAGCTCTACTTCGACTGAGGAGGGGCTGCGCGGGTGGCGGCCGCCGCCGCCCGTCGGATCCCACGACGTGGGTACTGCTCACTCACTCACTCCTCTTCCTCCTCCTCCTCCTCCTTCTCCTCCTCCTCCTCCTCCTCTCCCCCCTTCCTCCTCTCCCCTTACTTCCTCCTCCCTTCTCCCTCCTCCTCCTCCTTTTCCGCCTCCTTCCTCCTCCACCTCCTTCTCCTCCTCTTCCTCGTCCGCCTCCTCCTCCTCCTCCTCCTCCTCCTCCTCCTCCTCCTCCATCCTCTTCCCTGATAAATAATTCCTCCCAGCCGCGCCCCGGGAAGTGTCGGTAGGGCGGGCCGGGCGTTTCGCGTGAGAACCGTTCACAATTTATGATTCTTGGGCTGACCATTTTGCGCGGATTTCACGGAGGGAGGGCGGGTCGTTTTCCAAATCTGATTTTCGCCGCAGCTCCGCGCGCGGCCGTCTTAGAAAGTTTGCAAGGGCTTCGCGGATGGCGGGCGGGCGGTGTTCAATGTGTGGCCTTCGCCTCAGCGCCGCGCGCATTTGTTTCAAATTTCGCAGGAGCCTCACGGATGGAGGGCGGCACCTTTTCAACATGCGATTCTCACTTTAGCGCCGCGCGCATTCTTCTTTAGTCCGTGCAACTCTTTCAGTGTTTTCAGTGGTTGACGTTCCAGAAGTGGTGTATCGGCACGATGCAGTATGGAGTCCCAGGACTGGTGCGCGGTGTTCAATTGACGGTGTTGTGTGTAGTCCCATGCAGTGTGAACGATGTAGTGTTCCGGGTATGGTGCACGATGTTGTGTGGAGTCCACGATGTGGTGTGTAGAACTGGTGTTCTGGTTACGCTGGTTCGTGGTGTTGGAGTCCCAGCCCCCTCCGTCCAGGCTTCCCAGGGCAGCCCCCCTGGGCCGCGGATCCCTTTATTTTCGTTGTGGCTCGTGGTGGTTCGTCCCCTTCGGCCTCCCTCCTGAGCCTGAGCCCCAGGTTTCTGGCCCCCCTTGGGAGCCTTCCTCCGTCCAGGCTTCCCAGGGCAGCCCCCCTGGGCCGCGGAACCCTTTATTTTCGTCGTGGTTCGTGGTGGTTCGTCACCCTCGACCCCCCCCTGAGCCTGAGTCCCAGCTTCCCTGGACCCCCCCCCTTGGGAGCCTTCCTCCGTCCAGGCTTGAGCCTTCCTCCGTCCAGGCTTCCCAGTGCAGCCCTCCTGGACCGCGGAAGGTTTCGTCGTGGCTCGTGGTGGTTCGTCCCCCTCGCCCCACCCCCCCCGAGCCTGAGCCCCAGCTCCCCTGGGCCACCCCCCCTTGCTTGGGACCCCCCCCTCCGTCCAGGCTTCCCAGGGCAGCCCCCCTGGGCCGCGGAACCCTTTATTTAATCGCTTCGCTCATTCCGCCTGCCCTGGAACGCTATTTGGGGCCTCTTGGGGCCGTCTTGGGGGCCTCTTGGGGGCTTCTTGGGAGCGTCTTGGGGCTCCTTGGCGGCGTCTTGGGCTCCCCTGGGGCCTCTTAGGGGGCTCTTGGGGGCCCCTTGGGGCGGGAGGGGGGGTAGTCGATTGCAGCCACCCCCTCGGAGGCTACGATCCTCGTGAGGGGTGGCGAAAAAAAGCCTCCCCC
The DNA here is from genome assembly GCA_963575745.1 of Prorocentrum cordatum. NCBI lineage: Eukaryota > Dinophyceae > Prorocentrales > Prorocentraceae > Prorocentrum > Prorocentrum cordatum. The sequence goes on from CAUYUJ010018202.1 coordinate 77,100, forward strand.
CTGGGGGTCGCCCGGGACCCGGCCGGGACCCGGCCGGGGATCGTCCGGGACAGGGGCCGCCCCGCGCGCGCGAACTAGACATATTGTTAAGTAGTTACCGGAGATCTTAGCACGCCTCTGGCCCGTTGGGCCGGCGAATGTTCGTCGTGGCTCGCGGTGGTTCGTCCCCCTCGGCCCCCCCCCCCCCCCACCCCCCCCCCGGAGCCTGAGGCCCCCCGCTTCCTGCGGCCACCCACCCCGTGGGACACCCTCCGTACAGTCTTACCAGGGCAGCCCCCCTGGGCGCGGAAACCCTTTATTATTCGTTTTGGGACCCCCACCTCCGTCCCAGGACTTCTGGTGCTAGCCCCCTGGGACGCGGAACCTTTTCTTTTTTGCACAGTGTGCTCTAGAAGTCGAATCTTATTATCGTAGTGGGGGATTGTGGTTACAGTGGTGGTTCGTTCCTTAGCCCTTCACTTGGCCTGAGGCCCAGATCACTGATCCCACTTCGGTGGCTTGCTCGTCCAGGATTCACAGGAAGCCCCCCTTGGGCCGCGGACATCCTTATTTTCGTAGTGGTTCGTGGGTCGTGTTCGTCCCCCTCGGCCCCTCCCCTGAGCCTGAGCCCCAGCTCCCCTGGGCCACCCCCTTGGGAGCCTTCCTCCGTCCAGGCTTCCCAGGGCAGCCCCCCTGGGCCGCGGAACCCTTTATTTTCGTCGTGGCTCGCGGTGGTCCGCCCCCTCGGCCCCTCCCCTGAGCCTGAGCCCCGGCTCCCCTGAGCCACCCACCCTTGGGAGCCTTCCTCCGTCCAGGCTTCCCAGGGCAGCCCCCCTGGGCCGCGGAACCCTTTATTTTCGTCGTGGTTCGTGGTGGTTCGTCCCCCTCGGCCCCTCTCCTGAGCCTGAGCCCCAGCTCCCCTCGGCCCCCCCCCCCCTTGGGAGTCTCCAGTCCTTCGCAGCTCCTTTGTGCAAGAGCCAGGGCACGCGTGCCACTCGTTGCTCGTCGAAAATCCCTGTAGGGAGACACGCCCGACTTAACTCTAGTATCGCTTCCTCTGCGATCCCCCGGTGCCGCGGGCTCCTCCTCGTGCTGCCTCTCCTGCCGCTCCTCCGCGGCCCTCTCCGCCGCCTCCTGCACGGCGTGTCGGTGGCTGCTCGCCTGCGCGCCCCCGTGCCTTCGCGCATGCTTTCTGCCTTCCGCCACTTGTTCTCCTCCCCCTCCTCGTCGTCGTCGTCGTCGTCGTCGTCGTCCTCCTCCTCCTCCTCCTCCTCCTCCTCCTACTCGTATTCCTCTCCTTCTCATCCTCGTCCTCGTCCTCGTCCTCCTTCGAGCCTTCGAGCTTCGGGTTTGTCTGTGCGTAGCGACGCTGGAGCCCTCGCAGCCCGCCTCCTCCTCCTCCTCTTCCTCATACCTCTCCTCCTCCTCCTCCTCCTCCTCCTCCTCCTCCTCCTCCTCCACCTTTTCCTTCTCCTCCTCCTCCTCTTCTTTTCTTCCTCCTCCTCCTCCTCCTCCTCTCCTGATCCTCGCCTACGCTCTCCCTTCCTGCTGCAGGCGAGGCGGCGACCGCTGCGCCGATTCTTCGGCGGGGGCGAGAAGAAGGAGGAGGCAAAGGAGGAGGAGCTCACGGAGGCTCAGAAGATTGCGATCGAGCAGCTCCAGGCGGAGGTGGACGAGTTTAAGACCATCGTCGAGGATAAGAAGAGCTCCTTGCAGCGCATGAAGCTCGAGATGTCCAACTTCCGGTCCCGCACCGCGGCGGAGCTGAACGCCGAGCGCGGCAAAGCAGTCCTGCCCATCATTAAGGAGCTGCTGCCCATCGCCGATGAGTACGACCTGGCCGTGCAGAACCTGAAAATCGAGGGCGACGGGGAGCGGGCGATCGCGGACCGATTCGCGGGGCTCTTCGAGAAGATCTTCAAGTCCTGGAAGGAGGTGGGCGTTGAGAAGCTCGTGTCGGTGGGCGAGGAGTTCGACCCCGAGCTCCACGAGGCGGTGTCCATGATCCCCTCCGAGGATCAGGGGAGGGCAAAGCGGGGGGCGATGACCAGGGGGGGTGAATCCCACGGCGTGGGCAAAGATGTTTCCCCGGATCTCACGGCGCCTCTTCTTATGTCGTTACGTCCCTGGCCCCCCCTCGGGCCGCGCACGCGCCGCCGGCCAAGATTTGCACCGCCCCTTCTTGGACGCCCCCCTCTTGGCCGCCCCCGGGAGGAGTACGTGGCCGACAAGGTCTGCAACGAGCTGCGGGCAGGCTGGGTGCTGCGCACGAAGGGCAGCGACGCGCCGCAGTGCCTGCGGCCCTCGCTCGTCTGCGTGAGTGCTGGCCCCGGCCCGTCGTAGGCCCCCGATCGGCCTCCTCCTCGCTCCTCCTCCTCCTCGCTCCTCCTCCTCTCTCCTCCTCCTTCCATCCTCTCATTCCTCCTCCTCCTCCTCCCTCCTCCTCCTCCTCCTCCTCCTCGATCGGCTCCTCCTCCTCCCCGACTCCGCCTCCTCCGATCCTCCTCCTCCTCATCCTCCTCCTCCTCCTCCTCCTCCTCTTCCTCCTCCCTCCTTCGCGATACTCCTCCTCCCTCCTTCCTCTCCTCCTCCTCCCTCCTCGCTCCTCCTCCTCCTCTCGTCCTCCTCCTCCTCCTCCTCTCCTCCTCCTCTCCTCCTCCTCCTCTCCTCCTCCTCCTCCTCCTCCTCCCCCTCCTCGCTTCCCTCCCCATCCCTCCTCCTCCCTCCTTCAGACCGATCGCACACCACCACGACCACGCCCAGGGCTGGACCTGAACGCTGTTCTGCTGGACTTCGGCTGTGCTCTGTGTTCCGTTTCGGCAGGGAGGCACAGGAAGAAGCAGGCAGAGCAGAACGAAGAACAGAACGAACCCAAAGCGAACAGCAACGCTCAGGTCCAGCCCCGACCACGCCTGGGGCCAGGGCCACTCCGTGCCCCAGGGTCGCGTGCAGACCCTCCTGGCCCCCTTGCCAGGAGGGCGCTTCTGCACCGCGCTGGGGCCCCACGGGGCCCGCGGTGGCGGTGGTGGTGCTGGTGGTGCACGGCCTGCCTTCGTCGCCGGCCCGGTCCGCTTCCCCCCTTCCCGGCCCCCCAGGCCCCCTCGCGCCGCGTCAAGAAAAGCACGACGGGAGGCGTTTCGCCACCTGCGGCCTCCCGGGGGCCCCTCCCGGGCCCCGGGGCCGTCCAGCAGCGACTCAGGATGAGAAGCCAGTCCAGGGGCAGCGGCCGCGAGACATCTGGGGGGGCTTCTTGGGGCCACATGGGGCCATCTTGGGGCCATCTCGGGGCCTCTTGGGGCCTCCTGGGCGCCTCTTGGGTCCATCTTGGAGGAGATCGATCACAGGAGAGGGGGGTCCTAAATTAGCCCCCCCCTCAGGAGGTCAAAATGGGGCCAAAACCTCGGTAAAACCAATGATTTTGGCTTCCTCGCCGAGGCCGTTTTGGACGCTCCAACGCGTCGCAGACCCCCCCGTCCAGGTCCATGGGAGGGGGTAGGGGGAGGGGTCAGAGTCTCCCTCCCCGCCCGCAAGCCGTCTCGCTCACTCCCACCCGCCCTCCCAACACATGCGTAGCACCCGAGCCTGGCCCGAGCCGCAGCATATGCAGCAGTCATCTTTGGATGGTCAGCTACTGGGGGCCAATCCGCCGCCGCCGCCGCCGCTATCCGCCGTTGCCGCCGCCACCGCGCTGCCCGCCGCCGCCGCCGCCGCCGCCGCCCCCGCTGCCAAATCGCAGCCGCCGCAGCCGCAGTCGCTGCCGCCGCAGTCGTTGCCGCCACCGCTGCCGCCGCCGCCGCCGCCACCGCCGCCGCCGCCGCCGCCGCCGCCGCCGCCACCGCCGCCGCCCCCGCCGCTGCCACCGCCGCAGCCTCCGCAGCCGTTGCCCCCGCCGCAGCCGCCGCAGCCGCCGCCGCCGCCGCCATGTGCACTCTGTATTTTTTTTTGGCAGGGATGGTGGGGGGATGCCGCATCGGGTTCGCTGCGCATGCTCTGAATTTTTGGAAACAGAGTGTGCTTTGTATTGTTTTTTACAAGGGATGGTAGGGGCAGAGTGTGTTTTGTATTGTTTCTAACGAAGGGATGGTGGGGGGGCCGCGTGGACTTGGGTTGGCTCCCGCCGGTCGCCTGGGGAAGGGGGTGTATATTAATAGGGAACAGTGATAAACCCTTCCCCGAAGGGGACGAGGAAACTCCCTAAACCACCTAAGCCCAGAGGGGTCGTTTTTTTTTTTTTTTTTTTTTTTGTTTTTGATTTTTTTTTTTCGGCGGCGAGGCGGCGAACTTCGCTCCAACGAAAAGCTAGGAAGGGACTTTGCGAATTGGCCGGCGGGCACAGAGGGGGGGGGTGACGGCCGCGAGGACGAAGGGACGCTCAGACGCCGAAAAGTTCGACGATGAGCAGCCTGGGGGTGGGGCAGCAGCAGCCAGGCGCGCAGGGCCAGAACGCGGTGGGCGGCCCTGGCGAGCCGCCGGGGGGGGGGGGAAGACACACGCACACACACAGACACAACTAATTACCGATTTCCAGGGAAATATGGGAAGGAGTGGGGGGGAAAACGAAAACCCAGAACATACGAGAAAATATGGGGATTCGTGGGATTTGTGTGTGTGTGTGTGTGTGTGTGTGTGTGTGTGTGTGTTCCTTTGTGTGTCTTTGGGCCTCTTCAGACATCCCCAGGAGAGCCGACGTCGTCTTTAATCAAGTCGCCACGTCGAGGGGGAGCGCCAGCCAGGCCCCCAGCGTCATGATCTATCTGTGTCACGGCGTGCATCCCCCTGGAGGGCGTTGGGCCCCTTCCTGGGGGCTGGTGCTTCCTGCCTGAGTTGTGTTTTGTCATGGTCCCCGATGAGGGCCCCCAGAGGTCGAAGAGGGCCAAGCTCTAGCAGTGGCGAAGCGTCCTGGCTTGCCCATGGGCCCACCAGCGGATGTTCTAAGAACCTTCCGTGGTCAGCACGGAATGTTCTTAGACCACTTCAGGCCGATATTGTTGTGTTTCGGCACATCGAGCTTCTGTTTTCGTGCTTCGAACAAGTTGGGGTTCTAGGATCATGTCGCGGTAGGCCTCTGGGAGTGCCGGGGCGGTCGGTCCCTGTTGAGCGAGGAGGGCCCCCAGAGGCCGAACACGCCAAGCGCCTGCCGCCACGACTTCCGTCGCGCCGCGAGGGGTGGGGGGGTGGGGAGAGGATCCGCCCCCGCCGCCCTCCACGCCTTCGTGGGGGAGGTCGCCCGCGCCCCCCCCCTCCCCCCCCCGAGCGGTGGACGTTCGTTTTGTCCGCTTTCGCTTCGTCCGCTCTCGGCTCGTCCTCTTTCGTTTCGCCTCTTTTCGAAGCCCAGGCGAGCTGAAGCCGGACGAGTGGACGACATGGATCGGCCACGCGCTGAAGGGGGTAGGGGAGGGGGGAAGGCCCTTAGAAGCACCCCTGCTTCTTAGAAGGCGCGGAATGTTTCAGTAGATGTAAGGCCCGCGTCATCTAAGAAGCAGCCTCGTTTTAAAAAGCCTTCCCCCTCCCCCCACCCCTCTCCACGCGTGGCCGAGGAGGATCCGACGTCACGAAAAAGTCACGGCCAGAGCCCTGGACCCCATCTCTGTGCGCCCTCTCGAGCCGCATCGCTCTGTGAGTGTCCCCGGCGCCCGAGCCGAGGCAGCGCTGCCCGCTGCGAAGGAAAACTGCGACGACGGCGCGGCACTCGAGCGGCTCGCAGCGGCCTCCCCGCGAGAGCCGCTCCCCTCCGGGCGCCGCCGGGCTCCCGCTCTCCGCGCGCCTCCCCCCGTCGAGGCGCGAGGGAGGTTTTTGGCCGCCCGCCTCCGGGCAGGGGGCGGGGCCGAGGGAGGGCTCGGCCCGAGGGTTCCGCGCCCGCTGTTGCGCGCCGCGGGCGCGCAGGTGTAGGGGGCTCTCGGGCACCTTCGCTCGGCATCGTCTGCACGACCCCCGCCCTGCTCTCGGCTGCTTCGGTACGCTTAAGTCGGGCGTGTCCTCCTACAGGGGGATTTTCGACGAAAAATAAAAAATACCCCTAAGATGCCCCAAAAAGGTCAAAACATATTCAAAACAAGTCCCCAGACTTTTTTTTTTTTTTTTTTTGTTGTTGTTTTTTTTCTGTTATATATATATATACATATATTATTATTATTTATTTATATATACATGTATATATACATATATATATAAATTGTTTATCGAACATCCCCCTGTAGGGGGACAGGCCCGATTTAACGGTACGCTCGTTCTGACATGCGCAGCACGCACCCGTGCTCCACAGCGTCCGTGTCGATGCGTGGCGTGCCGGCTCGGCGCATAGGCCCACGTGTTGGCGAGAGGATGGCGTCATACCCACGTTGCCAGTCTACGTGTCGAGCCATGTGTCAATACGCTACTCCAGATTTCGTAATACAAGGGAGGGGGTCTGGACCCTCCAAGACACGCCATTTCAGAACTCCCCCGTGGGAGAACCCTCCAAAACATCGTCCCCAGACCCCCCAGGCCCTCCAAGATAGAGACCCCCCCCCGAAATGAGACCCCCCTTCCTTTATTACGAAATCTGGAGTACGTGTTGCGTGTTGCGTATCGGGGCAGCTGAGCGTTCAGGTGTAGGAGGCTCTCGGGCACCTTCGCCCAGCAGCCTCTGCACGATCCCCACCCTGAGGTCCTGGCATCGCAGTCTCTTCCACGGCGGGCGATTCTGCCTCGTTTCGGGCCCAGGGGCCCTCACAGATCGATGCAGCGCTCAACATGGCGCACAGAGATGGGGTCCAGGGTCCTGGCCGTGATTTGCCACGATGTCTCAATTGTCTCGCGACGTCACGGTTCTTGGGCACTTTCTCGGCCACGGGCAGGGGGGGTAGGGGGAGGGGGGCAGGCTTCTTAGACGGAGGCTGCTTCTTAGAAGATGCGGGCCCTGTCTACAGACGTAAGGCCGGCGCCTTCTAAGAAGCAGCTTCCTTCTAGCAATCCTTCCCCCTTTCGCCCGGCCCCCTGGCGGCCGGCGCCGACCTTCGCTCGGACACTCTCGCCATTTCCACTTGGCCATGGTAGTATCTCGGCGCCACCAGGCCACTCCCCCAGGTGGGGATGGGTCCCGCGAGACCGGAAGCGAGAACAGCAAACATCTCCACCCATGATCGGGGGCGGAAAAGAGGGGGGTGATGACTAGGGCGGGTGGATATCATGGCGGGGGCCATGATATTTCCCCAGATTTCATGGCGCCTCTTCTTATTTCATTACGTCCCTGGCCCCCCCGCTGGGCCGCGCACATGCCGCCGGTCATGATTTGCACCCCCCCCCTCTTGGACACCCCCCTCTTGGCCGCTCCCGACATGAGGGTACATCGGCCAGCGGGGTCAATGCCACGCTGGCGGGGTCGGGGGTCTGTGGAACGATGCTCCTTCGCGCACGTTTCTCAAGGACAGAGGGCGGCACTCGGTGGTGCACCGTCGTCCAGCCGCGCCCGCTCTCGGAGGCAGAAGATCCCCCCGCTCTGCCATCCTCGTCCTTCGGGCGGAGGGCAGGGCAGATCAGAGACCGGGAAGGGGGGAGGGCGGATGAAGGGTGCGGGAGGAGAAGGGATGATGGAGGAGGAAGGAGGAAGAAAGCGCGAGGGAGGAGGAGGAGGGGGGGAGGAGCAGGGAGTGATGGTGAACATCAGGACGAGGATGACAGGAGCAGGATCTCGATGTTCGAGGAGAAGGAGGAGGAGGAGTATGAGGATAAGGATGAGGATGAGGATGAGGATGAGGACGAGGGTGATGATGCAGATGCTGATGCTGATGCTGATGCTGATGATGACGATGATGATGATGATGATGATGATGCTGCTGCTGCTGATGATGATGATGATGATGATGATGAGGAGGAGGAGGAGGAGGAGGAGTAGAAGGAGGAGAAGCAGGGCATGACGAGGCCGTAGACGACGCATTGGACGAGGTCGAGGTCGAGGAGGAAGAGGAGGACGAGGATCAGGCGGCAGTGGGAGGGACAGGTTGGTGGACAGGTTCGGAGAGGCAGGGGACAGGTGGGGTGAAGGAGCAGGGTGACAGGAGAGGAGCGCAGGACAAGGAGGAGAAGGATGAGGGGGCGACGCAGAGAGAAGCCCATCGATGACCCTCTCCCCTCCTCTACCCACCTCTTCTGACAGTGTAGTCCATTCTGGCTCAAGCCGCTGGGCTGGACAGCCCAGAGTCGCGCTATGCGCTATGGACGGAGCATGGAAGATATGCCGCCAATGGTGTTCCGTGCGCTCTCCAGCGGTGTTTCACAGCTCTCCCTTGTGGATTGAAGCGCTTCCATTCTTCGTCACGTTTCGTCTTCATAGTGCCTGTCTTCTCTACCCATAAAGCGCCTGTCGGGTCACAGTTTCCCGTCGTTTTGCAGAGCATTCCACTGGTTGGTGCCACGCGTGCGGATATTTTCTTTCTGAGCATCCTTGGTCACCTGAGTGGCCGGCCATATTCGAACTCGGGCGATGAGGGCCCTTTTGCTTGCTGTTCCCCTTGCGGCCCACGAGTGCCCGACGACACACGGATGAGGCGAACCCTCTCCGACCTCGCCATCCGGCCGCGCACCCAGTCTAACAGCGCACACGCACAGGTGAGTGACGGAAGAAAGCGGGCTCGTTGCGCCGAACTTCGCGCGCAACTTCCCCGCCCGAGGTCGCGCGTGCAAAACAAACACACGCCTTCTTCACTGTGAGGTGCGCCACGCTGGCGGCCCGCGTGCGCCGTTGCGTGTGGGCGCTGTGTCTTCTCGCGTAGGACCCGTCTGCTCTCGTCGCCCAGGTGGCAACACGCGCACTCCGGGTTTCGTTCGTGCATCTTCGATGCACCATGATCTTCAAGGGGGGCCTCGAGGCCTGGTCTGCAGACATGCAGCGGCATACTCCCAGATGGTTTCGCGCAGTGCGCACTGCAAGCGCGTGACCCTGCGTGGGAGTAGTCGGTGATGGCGCAGGACGGAGCAGGACCAAAGCTGGGACGAGGGTCCAGAACAACCTTCTGCTCTTGGTGCTCTTCGTGTCGAGGGCCTTCACACTTGAAGCGCCTCGTCCTGGGTATCTCCAGGGGGCCCTCGGGCCTGCGGCGAGGGGGCTCATTTTCTCGACTCACGTTCTTGTGGCCATGGTTCGACAGTGTCGACAGTGCCACGTGGGAGCTCGCGCGCCTCGGGGCCATCACCGCGGAGGTCCGAGCGCAGGCGGCTTGCCGTGTCGTCACGGAGGCGCGCAGGAAGCACCCGCGAGAGCAGGCATCTCCACTGCCCACGCGAGCGCTGACGTGGAGCCTGACGCCCTGGAGCTGTAGGTCTGTCCTCCTGCCTGCGCGCCGGTTGGACAGCAGCATGGGCGTGCACTGGCACGGCCCCTGCACGCTTTGGCACGCTGGCCCATCCGCTTTTCGGTCGGTGCCCCCGTCTAGCTCCATCGCTGGTACGGCCAACTCTGCCTCGCCGCCGACGGGAAGCGTGCGTGCCTTGCAGCTGGTCGCCCGCTCGGGCCTCGCGGCCGTGCGCGCCGCGACGCGGCGGAGTCGGGCTGGAAGCGGGCGGCTCCGGGGCGGAGCGCACAGCGGCTGATCAGCCTCCTCCTCCTCCTCCTCCTCCTCCTCCTCCTCTCTCCTCCTCCTCCTCCTCCTCCTCCCCCTTCCCTCCTCCTCCTCCTCCTCCTCCTCCTCCTCCTCCTCCTCCTCCTCCTCCTCCGGGGTCTGAGAGCCCGATGGGCATGCACACGACGGCAGCGTGCCCGGCGGTCTTGCGCCTTCGCGAGGCTGTGGTGTCCGTAGGGGCCACCGCATCCACAGGTCGCGGGTTGGACATGCGCCATCGCCGAGAAGCACGAATGGCCTGCAGCGTTGCTTCCTGTGCCCCCGGTCGTATGCGCCGAGATGGGCCACAAGGAACGACCCAGGCGAATGTGGCGGCCAAGATCGTGGCCGAGGTCCGCGGTACCTTCGAGGAACAGGTCAGGTATCCGATACAGGCCTGCATGCGAGTGGGCCCCGAGGTACATCAGGTCAGACGTAAGTTGCTCAGGGTTAACGCTAGCGGACAGAATCCAGTGCGGCCTGTTTCTATCGTTACTGTTTGGATTATGTATGCACGTGTGTACTCGAACTGCTTGGGACTCTGCTGCATCCTGCCGCGATTTCTCATATCCCTTGGCTCTTTCATCTCGTCTTCCCCTCCGTCTCCTCCGTCTCCACCTACTCCTCTTCCCTCCTTTTGACACCTGTTCCTGCTCTTCCTGCTCTTCCACCTGCCCCACCTCCTTATCATCTCCCCCCTCTCCCCCTTTGGGCTACCGTTGGATTTTGAAGCAGTCGGTGAGGAGGCCGGGGACGAACAACGAGCGAGCTGGTTGTGGTATTTTTCCTTTCTCCCTCTCTCCTTGTCCCCCTCCCCCCCTCCTCTCCCCCTCCCGTTGTTTCCATGTTCATCCCCCCATGCTGGCAAGTTTAGGGGAGGGAGGGTCGCTTCGGCCTGATATCGTTCTTCTGCACTCAGACGCGCGGGGAGCTGTCATTTGGCTATGTTTCGATGCTATGCCCACCCCTCCCCCTCGTCCTCCTTGATTCTTTCTGCTTTTATTCACTCCTGGCAGGAGCACTGGTACTAGGAGGGGGAAGAGGCGGGTCGGACTACCCGAACGTGAATGTGCTGATTTGAAGCCTCCACTGCGCGCTTTGTGCCCGATGTTAGTTCGACGGATTCGGCTCACCGCTTCGATGGGGACTCCCTCGAGGATGGCACGGCCTTCGTCTGGCCCGCACCGTCGCTCTCGAAGTGTTGCCCTTCAGACCGCAAGCAAAGGCGCTCGCCTCGCTACACGGGCGCGGTGCCCTTGTCCTTCTAAACGGGGGTATGGGGGGCATTGCTCTGGGAGGGGCGGCACAGAAGTGTAGAACGAGAGACGGGGTGGGGGAGAGAGAGAGAGAGAGAGAGAGAGAGAGAGAGTCGCAACCACACACATTTCTATACAGAGCTATACATAGAGAGAGCGAGAGAGAGAGAGAGAGAGAGAGACAGAGACGGGGCGAGCGAACGCTAGAGATACAGAGAGATGAGAGATTGAGCGCGCGCGAGAAAGAGAGAGAGAGAGAGAGAGAACGAGAGAGGAGAGCGAGAGAGAGAGAGAGAGAATAATGAGAGAGAGGGAGAGAGAGAGAGAGAAGAAGAGCGAGACGGAGGGATGTACAGAGATAGAGAGACGGAACGTTACACACATATGTTTATATATACAAAACTATATATAGAGAGAGAGAGAGCGAGAGAGAGAGAGAGAGAGAGAGAGAGCGACGCATCTTCATAGAGAGACCAAGCGAGAGGGGAAACCATACACACATATATATATATATATACATATAGAGCGAGCGAGAGCGCGCGATATGCATATATATGTATATATATGTACAAGACTGCACTGGCGCTGCGCGCCATGCACCTTGGTCCTTTGAGTTCCGCACGCAAGCGGAATGCGTGCGTGCGTCATGCGCGCATGCATGTATATACGCGCATGCGCATACACGTTCCGTACATATATATATATACTTATGTCTATGTGTATACAATATACTTACAGTGTTGTATGTTTGTATACAGCGCACAAATAACTTTATGCGCGTAAGGGTATGAACACGCATATGCAACTCGTACGTGCTTTGTCGGTGCACGCCCATATGTATACATATCTATATGTATGTATATAACTATGGGTTCGCATACGCATGCGTATCTCAGGCGGTAGTGGCCTGACCAGTTGCTCAGGGCATCTCGCAACTGAAAGGTGCGAGGGTCTCAGGCGAAAATGGCCAGATCACCATGGAATAATGTATCGCCGAGGTCAGCGTACGAGGATGTCTCAAGCGAAAATGGCCTGAACACTTCCGCTCAGGACATACCGGATTTCAGAGTTGCGAGGATGTCTCAAGCGAAAGCGGCCTGGACACCTCAGCTCAGGACAGACCGGAACTCAGTGACGCGAGGATGTCTCAAGCGTAAGTGGCGGAATACCATGGGGCAGGGCATGTCGGAACCCAGAGCTGCGAGAACGTTTCTAGCGGAAGTGGCCCGAACACCTCAGCTCAAGGAGCCCTGGAACGTAGAGTTGCGAGCAAGTCTCACAGCGGAAGTGGCTGGACCACCTTGGGGCAGGGCTTCTCCGAGGTCAGAGTTCGGAGGAGGTCTCAGGCCACAGTGGTGCCATGTAGTGAGTGCCAAAGAAAGCAACGCAATGTGAAGCCATGCATCATAATTCCAAGCATTGCCAATCCAAGGGAATGCGCGCGTAGGAGTCGATTGCCTCTCGGGGGCTTCTGAGACCCCTGGAGGCCTCACGATCATCTTGTGAAAGTTGTTGGGGGCATCCTCGGGCATCTTCGCTGCGTGCCACGGGACCCTCAACGACTGGGTCACAATGTGGAATGTCATGGGAGCAAAATCAATGAATGTTGGCATTCGGAAACATCGTGGGGGTGTTTCTGGGGCCCTCGTGGGCCGTTTTGGCGCCTTCATGGGCCGTCCTTGGGCCCTCTTGGGCCGTCTTGGGGAGCTTGGGCCCGTTGGAGCCCCCTTTGGACCCATCTTGGGCCCTTCCGGGGACCTCCCATGGCCCTTTTGGGTCTGTGCTGGGAGCCCTAGGGTGGCCTCTTGGGTCCACTATGGGCTGTCTTGGGGCCCTCGTGGGCGGTCGTGGGGCCCGGCTCGGCCGTCTTGAAGCTTTCTTGGGGGCCTTTTGGGGCGTCTTGAGGCGATCTCGGGGGCTTTGAAGCCGTCTTGAAAGCTGATGCAATCCGAAAGGCGAATATGCTAAAATTGTAAGTTTTACGATGGGAATGTGACGATTTGTGTGTTTTGAAGGCCCCTTGGAAAGCTTTTTGAGGTGCCTTGGGGGTCTTCTGGGCCGTCCTGAAGCAAGTGGAGTCCCTCTTGGAGCGCTCTTGTGCTGTCTGGGGCCTCCCTTGAGCCTTTCTGATGACCCCTCTGATCGCTCTGGGTCTCCTGGCAAGGCGTTTGTGGAGACCTGGAAAGCCGGGTGACCTTTTCCAAGGACGTCCAAGGGAGCCCGAGAACCCCAGATCCCAGGGATCCAGTTTTTTTTTTGGGGGGGGGGGGGGGGCGGAGGGTTTCCCCCCCCCCGGGCTTGTAAAAATATAGGAAGAGGAACACACACATGTATATATATATATATATGTGTATATATATTAGAGAGAGAGAGAGAGAGAGAGAGAGAGAGAGAGGAAACGAGACACCGATAGACGTATATAACGAGATAACGCATACATACACGTACACACATACACACAGACATATACATATATATATATATATCCGTCTACACACGGAGAGAAAACATACCAGACATTGAAGGAAGACGGGGTAGGAGTCGGATGGGGAGAGGAAGGGGCTAGGGAGTGGGACGGGGTGGGGGCCTTAGAGCCTGAAAGGGTGACCGCGGTGAGCAGGGCTGTCCCTGAAATCCCGAGCGCCAGGCAGACCCGAAAGCGAAGGCCAAGGCCAAGGCTGACCCGAAGGCTGACCCGAAGGCGAAGGCAAAGGCAAAGGCAGACCCGAAGTCTGGCAAGGTCGAGCTGGACCAGGCAACCGATCGCCTGCCTTGGCTTCAGATGGGGATGAGGGGGAGGAAGAGGAGGAGGACTAGGAGAGGGGGATGAGGAGGAGGAGCGGAGGAGGAGGAGGAGGATGAGGAGGAGGAGGAGGAGGAGGAGGACGACGACGAGAAGGAGGATGAGGCGGATGAGGAGGAGGAGGAGGAGGAGGAGGAGGAGGCGGAGCCGGAGTCGGAAGCCTTGGCAGCATTAAGTCCTCCCAGGGCTCGTCTCGTCTTGCAATCGAGCTAATGGCTGCTGGCATTCGTATCGGCGCTACAGGGGGCAGCCTGCGGGACCCATGGGCTGTTGACCCTGTGGGCCTGCGTCAGCTCGTTGCCGAGCCCCTGAACCAAGCAACCACGTTATGGTTGGGATGGGGGCTTATGGCACTCAGGGCCATCACCCTCTACCCGGGAAACGGCACTCTACGGAAGCCCAGCTGATGCAGCAACCGTCTGTTCTTTTTTGGCAGGCTGTCACGCTGTCCGACTCCCTCATCCTCCCTTCTCCCCTCCACCCCCCAAGCAAGAGTGCACATACTCACACGTCAAACCCGAGCCTGGCAAGCGACTCGGGTTTGACTGCTGCCTTGCTGTGCTGAGTCTCTCAAGCCACTCACGCCGACTGGCTGGACCTCCAACCCTGCCGTCGACTGTTGCGCCTGAAGCGCCGCCTGCAGCTGCCTCTCGAGCGCGGACGGGGGCGGCACCCCGAGGATCCGCTCCGCCTTGGCGTGCAGCAGCGTCTTGCGGGTCGTCTCGCTGATATTTCGGATGTGGTATTTGCCGATCTTGACCAGTTCTTCTTGGTTGCCCTCCCTGTTCGCGTTGATCTGGCCTTCCCAGCACCCCGTCCACAGCGTTAGGCACAAGCTGTTCACCATCATGTGACTCTTCCACTTGTTCGGCTTGCCTGCCTCGCTCTAGCCCTTCTTCACCCTGAAGTGCATCATGATGACCGCGAACTCCTTCATGCCTAGCATCTCGATCGGCATACTGAATTCCATGAGGACGCGCTTGGGCCCCCTCTTAGTCTTCGTAGTGTTCGCCAGGCCGATGAACAAGTCCACTCCCATGTGCAGGTGTGTGGGGCCCACCTGCTTGTTGCTGACAGTCTTGGTCTTCTCTGCGTGGCTCACTTCTGCTGTCACTGCCGCGCTGCTGGGTTCGATGTCCCCCTCGGCCAGGTAGAAGTCCCACTGGCTGCCCGACGCGAGGCGCACCATCTTTACACTGTGCAGGGCGAGCTTCCGCACGAGTACTGCTTCTTCTGTCGTCGTGGCTTCTCCTGGGCCCCTCGGTCTGCCAGCTCCGTCCTTCTGGCCTCCACGTGCCTGTTTTCTTTTGCAGGTGCCTCCGCCTCCTGGGCTGCCTCCAGCGCCTCGTCTCCCGTCGTGGCCCTCCAAGACCTCGCTCGGCCCAGGAGCGTGTGTGTGGTCACGTGTCGCAGGTGTTCGTGAAGCTCGGGGCCCCTCGGCCGCGCAGGCCACAGTGATCGAAGCGCTTCTCCTCTGGCTTGGGATCCAAGGACTTGGCTTTGGTGGGGCAGCACAGGGGGGTCGGAGCGGGACATGGTGATCGCGTGCCGTAAGCGTGGTGTTCAGCTGGCAAGCGGTATTCTGCACGAATGGCATACGTTAGTCCGCGCTAGGACAGACTGTAGGCTTCTCATGTTGTGCGCTTGCGTGACATGCGCCGTGAGTGCCTTAACCGTCGTAAGCGAAATGCCGCATCCCAGCCCATCCCCTCCTCCCCCATTTCTCCCGTGCAGACGAAATCATATATTCCGCTGCTGTGCTCGCTGTTGGTCCTGTCGTGCTGGTGCTCTGTGATGTTCATTTGCCCCCCCTTGCATGGTGTACTGTCCAACCTCCTGAATAAGTTAGTCGCCCTCCTGGCCCCCTTGTTGCTAAGCACGTCTCTCATCTTGCCAACAGGGGCGTTGGCAAACCTCATGCTGGGCTCTGGGTCCTGAACACATGTGGCACGTTTTGTCGGTCATTCCACGCCCTGTGGAAATGGGGGTCCACGTTAGCTAGCGCGTCTAGATCATCATGTCACTGAACGGCCAATGTGGTACTATGTTCCATGTTCCGTCCACTTGCTGGGAGCCTGGAGGTTCCGATCAACCTGTCCGGCTCCAAGGTCCGAACATTGCTGTCAACCCTTGCCAGTGATTGTTGTGCTCTGTCGCAATGTGCTGCCACCACCTGGTGCGTTATATTCGGAGCTCGGTCGCCGTGTGGCTGATATCCTCAAGCTGAAACGCAACACTAGCGCGCAAGGTCCTCACTCGTCCCTCGGCCTCTTTTTTTCCCCTCTCCGTGCATCGGACATCTCAGCATGCGTTTCAGCACTGAGTCCACCGATCTCGTCAAGAAACGCTGCGAGGCCAGTGATGGCCTTGCTGTAGACGAAGCAACGACAAGGGTGCGCAACAAGTGGTGGTGGAGCGGCTGGTGCCAACCGTCTCCGAACGACCTCCATGCTGATCGGGCCCTCTGATGCGATTCACCAACTCTATTCTCGCAACATTCCCCAACTCTGCTCTCATAGCCTGATCGAAGCTCCTGAATGGCCCCAGGACTCTTACTTCTTCATCGTTTTTGTCGCTATCATTCTCGGGCTGCTTCAAAGGGGCCCACTCAAAAGAAACTGATGAGGTGGTTTTTGTCTTCGTTCGGGAAGTGCCCCTTCGTTTGGATGCAGTCTTGGAACCCTGGGTCGCATGATTACGCTGCTGTGTAATGTATCGTGCTTGCGGTGCGTATGAATGAATAGGTAAACGCGTCAACGGATTTTCAATACCAATGTCTACATCCATGCTCGTTGCTGGGCATTTCCCTGTATCTCATTCGTAGCTGACGCCCTGGTCTGACAAACTGGCGTTCCACTGGCTCATAGCGGGGGAATCCATGTCAATGAAGCCGCCTGCCGCGAGCGAGTGGCCCATGGTCGTACCACTCTGTGGGTGAAACCCCGCAGCTCCATCCAGTGCCTTCACGTGAGTGGTAGCTTGCTGTACTGCTTGATCTACTAGTTGTACGTTCTCTGCTCTGCTCGTGTTATGGTGATGTTTTGTCATGCTGCTACGTTGTTTGCATGCGAATGCGTTTGTGCCGTCGCAAGTGGATGTTGCGTGGCTGAGTTTTGCTGGTCGACTGACATCAGGTTGAAGGGGGGCTGAGCCTGTCAGTATGATCTTCGCGGAGTGGGGTTCCACAGTGCTGCTTATCTGGGGTGTGGGGGGGGAGGGGGCAGGATCTGTTTTCACATGTCAGGCATGTGCATCATCATGTATGCAATTTCCGAAGGGCGAGCGATGTTAACAAATCGTCCCCCCGTTTCGTTGCAAGGGCAATCTGAAGTGCGAGCGAGGTTAACAAACGCCCCCTCCGATGTGGTGACGTTAACATGGCCGGCCACTGCCGCGCGCTGCCGCTTTCGTGCTCGAGTCCGCTGTCGTTGGACGCGATTACAGCTCGTGACGAGCGATCGTCGTCGACGTCCTCACCAGCATCGCCGTCGCTACCCATAGCCGTGGGCTCGAGCCGGGGGGAAAGCGTCCCTGCGCAGGTCCCGCATGGGACCCGTGCTAGTCGGGACTCGTCCTCCTCTTCGCTGCATTCGCCCTGTTCGGGGGGGCGGCGGAGTTCCAATGGTCCACGCTCCCTTTGAGACACGCCCCCATCATCCCACTACCGTCGTTTGCCCCCAGCCTCATCCTTGCCTTGGCCTCCTGTCCCAGCCCCTTGCGATGAGGCAAAGGGGCGAGCATGGGGAACGGCATTGGTAGCCCTATCTAGACACCGCGAAGATTGTCTGTATCTCCATCTAGCTTCTGCTATGCTTAGTCTGCACCCCTCCCGCCGCCGTCCTTGTAGTCTTGTAGTCCCTCGTGTGCAACATCTGTGCGCTGGGGCTGTCTCCAGATCCTCTGGAGGTCGCTGGAGTAGGAGACCCCAGCTGCGTCGCAACAGTGTGAGATGCGTTGTTCCTAGATCCCATGCTTCAGGTGGTTCTAGCTCTGGGGGACCGACTGCGACCGAATGGCACTACGCGAGGCCGCTCTCACTAAGCGCATGAGGGCGAGTCGGTATATCGTCTTGCTGACAACCTGTGGCACGAGCTTGCGGTCGTTTTCGTATGCGTACCCTTTTCGATTCAGCGCTCATGCACAAGGCATCTGCGAGTACGCCCCAAGCTGGGCCAGCTCTGCGTTTGGGAGCCCGTCTGAGATGTCGTAGGTGTCCCGCTAGATTGTTATTAGTCAAGGTGGGGAGGTCTGGGGAGCCGAAGAGGGAGGGACTTGTCGGATAACCAGTCGCCCCAATCGGTGCGCTCACCTTCCATTCCCCCGTCTTTCGATGCTCGTATTGTTCAACCGGCATTCCGTGCCGTGGTTAACTATTATTATCTTGAGCATATTTGTGTTAGCTACTACTATCCTGAGCCTGTGTACTTTCGCCAGTCTTTTTTTCCAAGCTTTGCCTTTGTCCTCAACCAATGTAATTGTATTTCTGCCGTTTTTCTCGTCGTGCGTGCTGCAGATGTCTCGATGACCTGTGTAGGTGTTTCTCAACGATGTCAAATATCGCTGGGCCACCTCCATCAACAACTGTTACTTTAATCTGCAATATCCTCTCGCAATCGTGGTCTTTCTTTCAGCAGCTGAACCTGCTCCTCTCCCATTACTTCATAGTCGACGATGTTGTGCTGCTGCTTGGGGGGACTTTCTGTCATAGCCTCCCGCATGCATGCTGAAACATCATCCCAACTTTTCTGAACGCCGTCCTGGCCCCAGCATGATCGACACCGTCCTCCATGATGCTCCACGCGTTCTCCTCAACTTCCCTCAAGAAGTCTCTGCGCTTGTTGCCGTTGCTGTAGGCTGTCATCATGAGGTCCCTTTTGGCTGGCGGCGTGCTGTTGCAAATGCGGGCCCTGACGGCATGGATGCCCGTCCTTATATAACACGGAATTTCAAATATATACTGGAACCTGATGGTGCATGTGTGTCGATATTTGTGCCTGTAGCCTCCGAGCTAGTCCAAGAAGCGGGGGCAACTCTCTGATTCTCTCGACCACGCTTATCGGCACTGCGATGTGGTCTATCTTGCTCTTGCGACTGCCGTTGCAGTACGTCGGCCTTGTCTATCGAAAGGTGCCAGCTACTGCCATGTGGTTCGCGATGAGAAACTCTCTGACCTGGATGTTGGTCCTGCTCTCCACTGCTGGCTCGCATACTCCTACATTATCTTCGGCCCTCTTACATCTCCTCCCAGTGACGTCATTTTGCCATCCGAATCCGCAGGTGCAGTCTCCTGCCGCAACTTCATTTTCCATCCAGTCTAGAATTCGCTTCGTGATGCTCTTCAACCTGTTTGCCGCCAGCCCCGTGGAGGAACATGTATTGGAAATGCTACAATGCTTGTGCTACCGGTCGACAACTGTGCCATTCCCACCCGATCAGTGTTCCCGATTTTTTGTGGTGGGGTGGCTACTCTCATCAATGTTCCTCTCAGTCGCTTGTGCCACGCGGTCGTCTCCATCCAGTTTTAAGGCACTGATCGCGAGGTTGTTGGCATGTCGTAACTTTTCTTCTCTGGCAGCACGGTCTGTGTTGAAATAAGTCTCTTCCAATCTGAATAAATGTGCCCACTTCACATCGTGACATATGAGGCGTTCCAAAAATGGCCTCGCCTTCGAGGATCAAAGGAGTTGTCATCTCATCCGCGGCTGAAGGCGGCGGAAGGAAGGCGGAATGTTGGCGGAAGTAAAACCGGGCCGCCTCCGCTGGCGGAAGCCGGCGGAAGGCTGACGGAAGGCGGCGGAAGTAACCAACAGACGCTTCCAAGAGATGACAACATTTGTGGGTGCAGGGTTTCCGGAAGCGGCCACATAAGCATCGTTCAACGGAGAGCGTGTGTGTGTGTGTGTGTGTGTGTGTGTGTGTGTGTGTGTGTGTGTGCGTGCGTGTGTCTAAATGGCCGCGCCTTCCGCCCGAGTGGCACCGCTCCGCTTGCTCTGCCCTTGGGCGCCTGCGCACAAAAATGCGGTGTGTGCGTGTCGCGTGAAGGGGAGCTCGCGGGCGCTTGTGCCTGGGCGGCTCCTGGGAGGAGGAGGGGGGGGAGGAGGAGGAGGAGGAGCTGGAGGAGGAGGATGAGGAGGAGGAGGACGGACGCTACAGCCAAGACGCTCAAGCTTGCCCAGCGTAAAACAGGAGGAGGAGGAGGCGGAGGCGGAGGAGGCGGAGGAGGAGGAGGAGGAGGAGGAGGAGGAGGAGGAGGAGGAGGTCGAGGACAAGGGCGAGGGCGAGGACGACGAGAAACGACGACGCCGACGACGACGGCCACGCCGACGGCGACGACGAGGCGAGGCGAGCGGCAGCCTTGCGCGGCAGCTCCGTGCAGGAGCCCCCCGGCCCGGTGCCCGCCGGCACCCCCGAGCACCACTTCCGGTTCCTGCAGGCGCCGCGCGTCTTTCTCCGGTGCCCGGCGCCGCCCCGATGCCTTCCCTGCAGGGGCAGCGAACCTCAGGCAGTGGCGAAGCGTCCTGGCTGGCCTGTAGGCCCACCGCAGAATGTTCCAATAACCTTTTGTGGTTTGCACGACATGTTCTTAGAACATTTCTGGCTGGGGCTGTCTTGTTTTAGCACATCGGGTTTATGGTTTAAGAGCATTGTTTTTTTTGCTTTTCGAACATTGTTGGGATCTAAGAACCATGCCGTGGTAGGCCTATAGGAATGCCGGGACGGTCGGCCCCTGCTCAAGAACCGGAGGAGGACAAGGTAGCCATGCCGCTACCCCTCCCTCGGGGGGCCTCGTCGCCACAGGTGGATTCGCCAAGAAATCCGGGTCAGAGCGCATCCCGGGAGAGGTCCAGGGAGTAGCGGTATCGGTATCCCTTCTGCAAGGTGAGACGCAAGACTCGAGTACGCCGGAAGTCGGGTTTGCCGACGCTTTTTGACGAGCGCTCTCGTGGGAAGTCTGCAGCGGGAGTTCGCGTCAAATTTCAGATGTGGTCTCGTCATTTTCATGATGGCCCCGTCAGGCCAACCCGAGTCCCCCGAACCCGAGTCTTACGTCTCCCCGATGTTGCTCTCCACAGACGCCTTTCCTGCAGGGGCAGCCGGAGGGGGCCATGACGAGGAGGGATGGAAGAGGAGGGGACAAGGCGGGATGGGGGAGGGAAGAGCTCGCGCGCCCAGCGGCGAGGGATATGGATCTATCACATGGCATCTCGCGCGCCCGCTTGCCGCGGCCGTGCGTCAGGTCTTGTGCTGGGGCACGCCCTCCTGACGGGAAAGCTCCCAGTGCGGAGCCGCCCCCTCGGATGGGGGTGCCACAGCCCGACCTGAGGAGGTAGCTGAGGGAGGGACGAGGAGGGGGAGGGAGGGAGGGGGCGTGAGGAGGGGGGGGGGGAGCAAGGAGGGAGGGAGAGGGGCGTGAGGAGGGAGGGAGGGGCGTGAGGAGGGGGGGAGAGGGGCGTGAGGAGGGAGGGGGAGGGGCGTGAGGGAGGGAGGGAGAGGGGCGTGGGGAGGGAGGGAGAGGGGCGCGAGGGAGGGAGGGGCGCGAGGGAGGGCGTGATGGGGGGCCCGAGGAGGGAGGGGGAGGAGCGGCGAGAGGAGGAGGAGGAGGAGGATCGGGGAGGAGGAGGGAGGAGGAGCACCGGGGCTCCGGAGGGGGAGGCCATCGGCACCCGGGCGCCCGCGCGTCTCTCCGAGCTCGGGGCGGTCGGGTGCCCCACCCTGCCCGGGGGCGCTGGGGCGGGTGGTCCTGTGGGGGGCGGCCTGCAGGCGGAGGCCAGTCCACGAGAATCCCTCCACGAGAGGCCCAGCCCTGAGAGTAGGGGGCCACATGCGAACCCTACCCCTACCCACCACGATTTTTGATAGGGAGGGTGGGGTTCACTTCGTTCGGGAGCTCCCGAGCGAAGTGAACCCCACCCTCCCCCTCAGAAATCGTGGGGGGTAGGGGTAGGGTTCGCATGTGGCCCCCTAGAGAGGCCCCAGGGCGTCCGCAGATTTTTTATGGTGCGGGGGCGTCGCGCTGTCTTTCCGCAGCAGAGCCGTCGAAGCTCTCCAGAAGGCCAGAGGCCACCCTGGAGGGGGGCGCTTCTTGGCGTGGGGCTCCTTTGTTGTTTGGGGGTGAAGTCAAGGGCCCTGCAGGGGCCCTTTCCTTCAGGGGCCCTTTTCTCCCCCCCCCCCCCCCCCAAATTAGGTCTCCCCCCCCCATCACCACCCGCCCGAGGCGTGCGTTGTAGCAGTCGAGGGCCCGTCGCCGATCTAGAAGCGACGCAGCGCCGATCTATAAGCTCGCTGTCCCCACCCCCCTCGAGCTGCTCTGCCCCCTCGCTCCCCCCCCCCGCAGAGCCCGGCGTCGCGTCGCAACACGGACCAGGCTTTCTCCCAACACTCTCGTCTTCTGGAGGCCCCTCTCGGGCCTATGGTTGAGTCGGGCCTGTCCCCCGACAGGGGGATCTTCGACGAAAAATAAAACATACCCTAAAAATACCCCCAAAGTAGTCCAAACATGGTCTGGGGGCTTTTTTTTTGTTTCGTTTTTTGTATACTTTGTTGGGGTATTCTTGGGGTAATTTTCTACGTTTTCGTCGTAAATCCCCCTGGGGGGGACAGGCCCGACATAGGCCTATGGGGCCGTCAAGCCACGGCTCCGGGCGACGTGCCGGGCCCCGCGGGCAGGGGCCGAGAGCTCCCCCGAGGCCCACGCCATACTGTGGCAGCCAGCGGGCGGCGCCGGGCGGCGGAGGGCCGCCTCCCCGCCCCCCGGAGGCGCTCCGGCCGGGCTCCCCCGTCGACCGCGGCCCCGGCCCCTGCCGGCTCTCTGGCCCCCCGCGCCGCGAGGCGCGGCGCGCCGGCCGCGGCCCGGTCCGCAGGCGCGCCAGAGCTCCCCACGAGAAGTGAAACACAGCCCCCAAAAAATTGGACATGCCCCAGAATTAGACATATACCCCCCCAAAAATTAGACATACCCCCCAAAGATATGCCACAACTTGTCAAAAGAGGAGCAAGCAAGGAGCCCTTCCGAGGGCTTCTTGTTCCGCCCCGCGGCGCGGAGAGCGGCCCGCCGCCCCGCTGCCCCCATGGGGGCGCGGCGCGTCGCCGGGGGCCGCCGCCGCGGCACGCCGCGCAGGATCCAGCTCCCGTGGCCGCGCCCGCGCCCGCGCCCCCCGCGGGTGTGGGGCCGCGCCCTCCCCGAGGCAGGCCAGCCACAACTGGGAGAGCTGTGGTCCTTACCCCCCTGGGGGACCCATCGATCTCGACACCCCTCTCGGGAGATCGTCGACGCGATGGGTTCCCCCAGGGGGGTAAGGACCACAGCTCCCCCAGATATGGCTGGTCGGCGAGGATCTCGCGGAGCTTTGGGCGCCGACGCGTGTACCCGCCCTCGCGGGGCTCTGGACGCTGCCGCGTGTCCGCCCTCGCGGGGCGGGGCGGTACTCGCGCCCAGCGCCGCCCGAGAGCCCCTCGGGGCATGCCTGTCCGCACCCGTTTGGGCGGGGTCGAGCGACCGGCGCGGCTCCGCGCCCGCGCGCCTGGCCGTGCAGCCGCCGCCGCCGCGGCTGCCTCGCCGCACCCTGCCTGCCTCGAGGCCAGAAGCCCACTCCCAGCCGCCAGCTCGAGGTCGGGCGTGCCCCCCAGATGGGCGGATTTTGGAGGGAAGAAACAAGAGGCAAAACAGTCCTTTATACCAGCACTGACCATTTTGGAAGATTCCCCCTGCAGAGGGGCACGCCCGACGTGACGCCAGCTCACAACCAACACCGGCTCGCCGCGAGCCCGCGCGAGGGCGGCGGCGGCGGAGCTCGCTCGGGGCCGCCCTGCCTCCGCCGGCCTCCTTTGGCGCCTCCTCCTCGCCGCCCCGCGGCTCCGTCGGACGACGGCAGCGCCGTCGGCGCCGGCACTGGCACTTTGGCGTGCTTGTTCCGTTCGGCAAGCGCGCTTCTCTACTCCCTCCTCCTCCTCCTCCTCCTCCTCATCATCCTCCTCCTCCCTCCTCCTCCTCCTCCTCCTCCTCCTCCTCCTCCTCCTCCTCCTCCTCCTCGCAAAGTAGCTCCTCCCAGATGGCCCGCATCTGCTGTGGGGGATGTGGGCTCTTCTGCGTAGGGGGGAAGACACGTGTGTGTTTTCAGACGTTTGCGAGCGGGCACTTTGCGAGTAGTGTTAGGTCCGGCATGTCCCTTTACAAGGGAAAAAGTCAAAAAATGGTCTGGGGACGATTTTTCGATTTGTTGTTTGACAAGTTTTGGGTATTTCGTTTTTTCCGTCGAACATCCGCCTGTAGGGGGTTCATGCCCGACCAAAGAGTAGCGGAGCGCGCTCGGTGATCCATGCGCGGGCGGGTGCTGCTGCCGAGGGGGGGGGACTTCGCGCCATGGAGCAAGCTCTCTCGGGGCCCTGGCCGGGCCCCGGGGGCGTCCAAGAGCTGTTCGGGGCGATGAGGTGATCCCAGGGGAAGGCCCCAGGAGGCAGGACCCGTGTGCCTCAAGACCCGCTTTCTTGCAGCCACGCGCAGAGGGGGGTGGGGGGGAGGGGGGAGGGCTCCTTAGAAGCACCCCTGCTTCTCAGAAGGCGCGGGCCTTATCTCTATAGACTATAGATGTGAGGCCAGCGCCTTCCAAGAAGCAGCCTGCTTCTAAGAAGTTTTCCCCCCTCCCTCCACCCCCTTGTGCGGGCCGCCAATTCTTGCAAGCCAGCTTTTCGAGGTCCCCACCATGAGCTCGGATCTCGCTCCCTGGAGCTCCCGCGTCTCGTGGCCGGGGCTCCCCTGCACGACTTGTCAGAGCCGCTCGCGGAGCCATGCTCGGAGCCCCGGGAGCTTAGGCCAGATCTCCGAGGGGGCGCCCTCCTGGCCCAGGCCGATGCTCCCGGGAGTGAGGGTGCGTGAGGTTCCCACGGCTCTGGCCTCAGGAGGCCCCTTTGGGCGATCGAGGCGCTCTCGCGAGACTCTCGACGAGGTCAGGCGATGGGAATCCATGCGCCCAGACGCCCACGAAAGAGCGATGGGCAGCCATATGGGTTCAGTGGCTGTACATACGACACATGAGCTTTTGCCAACAGGGGCATCACATTTCTGCCGCCCTCGCCCAGCAGGGCTGGTCAACCCAGCTTCGAAGACTCCGCTGAAATGAGTAGAGAGGCGCGGATGATGGGATCGGTCCTGGGCCCTTCGCAGATTCCTGCGCTCTTCTCCTCTACGCCCTGTCTGCTCTCGGTTTTTCTCCCCAGAGCCGGGGTAGGCGGAATTCCTGCTCTGCGTGTGCCGCTACGGCCACGTCTCCTCACATCCGGTCGACGTCGGCAGCAAGCAGCAGAAGGAGCTCGCCCCATGTCCGCCCTCAACGAGAAGAGGGAGGTATTCTGAACCTCTTCGCGTGTCACTCCTCCATCATTCCATCCAGCGATCAGTGCATCGCTTGCTCTCTGCGTGCCGGTCTCGCCTGCGGTGGCTTGCCTGGTGCAGCCTGTTCGCATGCGGTCTGGAGAAATGTTGGCGGGAGTAGTGCCATCCGTGCCGATTCGGGACTTTCTGTCTCGCTTCAAGCGAGATCTGATCCCACTGGATTTCGGATACCTGTGTGTGTGTCTGTGCAAAGTCAGCAACCTAGGGTATTTACCGTCCCCGCTATCTTGCGCTTCATCGGCTTCGCGTCCTCGCCAGCGAAGCTTCATCCTCCTCCTGTTGACTTGCCTCCTCGCCCGTCTTCTTCCGCCGCCTCCCTTTCCCGTGCCTGCTCCTCACCGTTGCCTCCCCGAGTTCTGCTTCCCATGTGCGCGCACTCTGCGAGGACAGACCTTCGGGAGCCTGAGTGGGCTATACTCTGTTCCGATTTGGCCCTGCATGGCCTCTCTCGCCTCGGCTTGTTCTATTCGTGGGGTGTCTTGTCTGGTCTGGCCTGTTTTTCTGGTCTCGTCTGTCGCGGTATGGGAGCCTTTTGGTGCCCTCATCGGCCGTCTGTTTAGAGACCTCTCATGCAGTCTTGGGCGCCTCTTGGGGATGCGGACTCCTTTGTGGGGCTTCTGGGGGGCATCGGGGTCGCACCTTGAGGGCCTCTTTGTGGTTTCTGGGATTGCCCCGGACGCCTTAAGGGCCTCCTTTGCCGTCGTGTGGTGCTCTCGGAGGCTCTTCAGGTGGTCCTGGGGGGCATCTCGGAAACTTCCTGGGCTTTCGAAATGGCGTGTTGAACCTCCTTGGGCTCCTCTTGGGCGCCTCATGGGGTCTCGTGGGGGTCTCTTGGGAACCTTTTGAGCTGCCTTGAGGTCCTTTGAGGGGTGCCGTGGGGGCCTCAGGCTGTCTTGGGGGTGTATTGGGAACAATTGTGTGAGCTTGTGGACGAAACAGATATTCCTACTGACCTCGCATGCAGTCTTGGGCGTCTCTTGGGGATGTGGGCTCCTCCGTGGGACCTCTGGGGGGCATCGGGGTCGCATCGTGGGAGCCTCTTGGAGGCTTCAGGGATGGCCCCTGACGTCTGATGGGGCCTCCCTCTCCGTCGAGCGGTGCTCTCGCAGGCCCTTCGGGTGGGATTGCTCTCTCGGATGTGTCCTGGGCCGGCCGGAGGACTTCTTGGACCCCCTTGGGCGCCTCTTGGGCGCCTCTCACTGTCTCTCGGGTGTGTCCGCCGCGAGCGGGACCGGCTGCAGGCAGTTTCACCGACTCGAGCGGCGTCGCGGGATCTGAAGATCCTCGCCGAGTGGTTGAGGGATGCAGGCCTGCGCCGCACTTCTGCCGGGCATTGGCCACCACGGTCTCGGGGGGGTCTCTTGGGGGCGTCTGGAAGCCAGTGGGTTCGGAGCCCTTCGGGCCCACGTTCACCCGGGGCTGCCTGGGGTTACCCAGGGTTGCCCAGGCGGTCCCCGGCTTTGCTCGGGGTTGTCCAGGGCCAGGCAGTGCCAGGCAACGCCAAGAAACGCCAAGCAATGCAGAGAAATACCACGCAATGCCAAGCAATGTCGAGCAATGCCAAGCAGCGCCAAGAAACGCCAAGCAACGAATCCAAATGATGCCAAGCAATGCCAAGACACGCCAAGCATTGCCAAGCAACGCCAAGCAATGCCAAACTAGGATGCCAAGCAATTATCCCAAGCGTTACGCAGCAATGCCAAGTAACGCCAAACAGTGCCAACCAATGCCAACTCGTGTTTGGCATTGCGTTGCTTTGCGCTGTTCAGAACTGCTTTTAAGTGCTGTGGAAGAAGAGTCCTACTTGGCTTCGCGCCGGGTTCATTTGGAAAACGGGCGGGGTAGTGGAAGGGACAGCTGGTCCAATGTATTCCCTCTTAGAGGCCACAAACAAAGCCAACAACATAAGTTCAACTCTGTTGTTCCTCACAGCGGCGCCTCCAGTCTCAGAGGGAAACGCTGTTGCCCTGAAGAAGCCCAGTGGCCCGCCGAAGTTAGGAAATTTGGGGGTGTTGTATGGGGAGGAGTAGCTCCCTTCCCCACGGGTTCAGTGATTGCAGAGAGGAGCTTCGAGAAGCAACCCTGGCCCCTCTGCAGCCCAGAGGGTTGGTTGGACTGCTCCTGCTGCGCCTGCTGCTCTGGCGGCTCCTGCCTTGTCCCCCCCTCGTGCCCAATCCCACGCCTGCATTCACTTTAAAGGGGCCCATGGAAACACGCAAAAATAGACATGAATTTCAGGACTCCCAATATTTTCCCATCTTTCCTCGGTTTTCGTCTTCCCGCCACTTCCGTATTTTCCCAGATGATCCTGGGAGTCGACGATTCATTGTGTCTGTGCCCTCCTGAACTCTTTTGCCCCTCTACCAGCAGGCTGGACACGTTCCGGACATCCTGAGCCCAACCATGTTGCCATCTATCGGAAACGAGTTTTTGTTGGTTTCCGCTGGCCTTCTGCTGGCGCAGCCGCCACCGTTTTGCTTCCGCCGCCTCCCGCCGGCCTCCCGCCGCCTTCCGCCGAGGAGAGGTGGTGGAGGAGGAGGAGGAGGAGGAGCAGGAGGAGGAGGAGGAGGAGGAGGAGGAGCAGGAGGAGGAGCAGGAGGAGGAGGAGGCGGAGGAGGAGGAGGAGGAGGAGTAGCAGGAGGAGGAGTAGGAGGAGGAGGAGGCGGAGGAGGAGGAGGAGGAGGAGGAGGAGGAGGAGGAGGAGGAGGAGGAGGAGGTGGCAGCTCCTTCGATCCTCGCAGGCGGGGCCCTTTCTGGAGCGCATGTTGCGGCCAGCCTGGGCGAGAGCTGGTCACGTGGTCTCGCGTGGCCGCGTGGCTTGCCAGCGCTCGGGCCTTCCTTGGCCGCGCTGGCCGGGCCGCCGCGAGGGCATCCAGCGGGAGCCTTGAGACGGGGGTCAATGCAGACGGGGGTCCGCCAGAGCGCCGGATCCTGCAGGATCCTGCGAAGACCCCGTCTGTCTGACCCGGGTCAGCGGGCCGCTCGTGGCCGCGAGGCGGCCGCGCCTACTGGCTGACCCGGGTGTGCGAAGACCTGCGTTGCAGTTTTTGTTTCTTGCATGGCAGTTTTTAGTTTCCTGCTGACCCGGGTCTGGATTGACCCGGGTCAGAAGATGGCCGAATCCAGCGGATTGCCTCCGCATACGTCTGTGGAGGACGATCAATGGAGAGGAAGCGTGTCGCCAAACACTTTCCAGCTGTCCCAAACATGTTTTAAACATATTATATATATATATATATATATATATATATATATATATATATAAAAACATGTGAAGCACATGCCTTAAACATTTGTAGAACATTTTCACACATTTTATATAAACACATTTTAAGTTCAATGATCGGATTGTTAGTGTGTCCATTGTCACGGGGTCCACGAGCATACGTCCAGCGGTGTGAGTCCAGCGACGTGCGTTTTCGGGCTTCCTGCTGCCGTGCGGCCAAGACGCCGCGATAAGGATTCGGTCAGCGAGCGCCGATCTAGCGTCGGTTAGCGTCGATTAGCGTCGATTTAGCGTCGAGTAGCGTCGATTTAGCGCCGACGAGTGTCGATTCGCAAGATCCGACAAGATGTTATGGGAGGCTCCCATGGGTTGCCACCGAATAAGGAACACTTTGGGTTCGGAAGAGGCTCGATGTTCGGTCCTTCCACGGCTGTTCCTCGAGCCCTCCTCGTGCACGCAGGCGCTTGCGGGGCCAAAAGGGGGTTTCGTTCCTCATGTTGTTAAGGCCTTACGGCCGGTGCCGCCGACCTAGAAGGACGACCGACGACGACGACCACCACCATCACGACGACAACGACAACGACGAGCGGATGACCCTGCCACAGGCTCGGGACATGGGGCGGGCGGTGGAGGAAGGCGAGCGCGATGACCCTGCCACAGGCTCGGGACATGGGGCGGGCGGTGGAGGAAGGGGGGGGCCGTTCCTTGCTTGCCGTTCCTCAGCTCAGAAGCCCGACTGTACATCGCCGCGCCCGCTCTTCGGCGCTCTTCCGTGGCCGCCGCCTCGCCGCCTCGCCGCCGCCGAGCCCTGCCTTTCGGCCGCGGCGCCTGCGCCCGCCGTCTCCGGTCGGCCCCGCTCAGACCGACACTTCGGCCGTGCTCCCCCCTCCTCCCCTCGCGCGGCCACCCTCGTCTTCTCTCCTTCCTCGGGCACGCTGGACAACTCGCCTTTCGGTTGCCCCGATTAGTCCTCTGCTGGTGCGGGCTGCCTCTGCCTCGCCGCCGACGAACAAAAAGTATGTGCGGCGCCCCGTTTGTTCCGACGCGCGGCCTTCCGTCTTGGGGAGGGCGCCGTGGACACCAGGGCAATCGCCGCCTCGGGCGCGGTGTGTTTGCCGCGGTGCCGGCTGCGTCTGCTGGGGCGCGGGGCGCAGGGCTTGCCGTGGGCTTGCCGTGGTGTCGGCGTCGTCCACTTGGGCGCGTCGGGAACAAGCGGCGCAACGACATGTGCGGCGCCCCCAGAGGGGGGACGCGCGCGCAGACATCTTATAGTATTTGCTCGGTGGCGGAGGCTGTCTGGCCATACCGACGGGGCAGGGGTCTGCTGCAAGATAGGCTGTACTGCATGGTCTGGTCGGGAGTACGCCTCCAAGGAGGACACGTAGTGCTAGTATGTCCTTCTGCGTCCCAGCCAGCACCGCCGCGCTCGCCGCCGCCACGCCGCCAGTGCTGCCCTGCGCGCTTCTTCTGAGGCTCAGCCACGCGCAGAGGGGGGAGCGGGAGGGGGGAAGGCTTTTTGGAAGCTCCCTTGCTTCTGAGAAGGCGCGGGCCTTATCTATAGATGTAGGGCCAGCGCCTTCTAAGAAGCAGCCGCCTTCTAAGAAGCCTTTCCCTCTCCCCCTATCCCCTTGTGCGCGCCGTCGATGCCAAGCCACCCCCACCCAACCCGAAGGAAGGCCTTAGACCACCCCAGGATTTCGGGTGGGGGCTGTACGGGTTCCATCGTGCTTCCTCAGTGTTCTGGAGTGCCCCCCCCCCCCCCACACACACACCGGAAATTGACGAGCCCAACGGTGACTCTGGGTTTGGCTGGGGTGGTTTGGCAGGCAGTCAGGCGGGCGGGGGGCTCGCGTCGACGAGGCCTGTACATGTCCGCCGCCTCCCCTGGCCACCGGGGAACAACACGTTGCAGGAGGGGAGAAACACGCAGACACAACTCGGCGTCGATGCCCAGGAATATATGGGGAAATATGGGAAGTAGGGGGGAAGACGAATATCCATTATATATATATATATACATATACACATACATATACATACGATGATAAAAGGGGGATCCTGGGACTCGTGTCTATTTCTTGGTGTGTCCCAGGGCCCCTTCAAACAAGTTGCATAACACACAGACTGGCCGCGGTCAGCGCGGATTTCTCGGATCGGCGCTGGAGCCCCCTGGCGGCGCCTCTGGCGCCGCCCCTGGCGCGCTCCGCGCGCCACGGAGAGGGGGGTGCAGCGCCGATCCCAGAAATTCGCGCGTATCTCCGAAAGTTTATGTTTTTGGTCTTGTTGGTCTGTGCCCGTTTCTTGGTTCCTTGTTTTGCCGATCGGCGCGGGCCCCTGCACCCCCCCTCCTCCCCCTCCCCCCTGGAATGGATCTTGGCTGTTTTTGGCGCCCGTTTCGAGCGGGTCCCCCATGATGGACGCCCTCTTGCAAACAGTCGCGTTGAGCAGAGGTCAGGAGCCAGACCCCCCCCTCCCCACCCCCTCCGCCCAATTTCGAAACGCCGAATCAAAAAAACGTTCACCTTTACAAGCGCCGCCGCGACGGTGACGAAAATGACCGCGATCACCACCACCGCCAGAACCACCCTCCCCGCCACCCTCACAACGATAGTCAAAGGGCATGGCCTCTCCCTTCGTCGTCTGATTCTTTTGAGCCCGAGTGGATTGACTCTGGGGCGGAGCTTCATTTCAAAATCGACTCATTGTGTTCACAGAGCTTGGGAGTCACTTCGAGTCCTCTTCGCGCTGTAATTCCCCTCAGCTTTCTTCTTTCTTCTCTCAGAATCGCGCAACACAAAAACATGGCCAGTGTTATTAGGTAATCTTGGTAAGGCCGCAGGATGATTACGTATCCTGAAAATGCGTGTTCTACTGTAGCCCTCGCCCCCGAGACGCCTAGGCCCTGGAGGCAAGGCTGTGGTGTCAGTGTGCCCGCTCCGGGGGGAGCAAGCCTAGAGGATCAAACAGCTTCAAAGCGAAGGTTCGACCTGCATTGTGGAAGTGTTTATTGACTCGCTTCGCTCATTCCGCCGGCCCATAGTGTAGCGTCGCTGGCACTTGCTTGCGTGCTCGGGGGGGCATTTGGGTGGCCTCCTGGGGCCGCTTGGGGGCCTCTTGGGGGCCTCCTGGGGGCCTGTTGGGGGCCTCTTGGGGCCTCTTAGGGGCCTCTTGGGGCCTCCTGGGGACTTCTGAGGGCCGAGGGCTCGAAATATTGTTTCGTGTTCCCCCCCTGGGGTCCCTCTTGGGGCGTTCTTGGGGCCCTCTTGGGCCGTCTTGGAGGCCTCTTGGGCCGTCTTGGAGCCCTCTTGGGCCGTCTTGGGGCCCTCTTGGGGGCCTCTTGGGCCCTCTTGGGGCGGTCTTGGGGGCCTCTTGGGCCGTCTTGGGGTGTCGTGAAGCCGAAAAGGTGGAAACGCCAAAATCTCTCCAAAACCTAAGGAAAAGCAGTGAATTTTGCCTCTTGGGGCCCTCTCGGGAGTGCTCTTGGAGGCCTCTTGGGGCGTCTGGGGGCCATCGTGGGCGTCTTGGAGCGATCTTGTGGCATCTCGGACCCCTCATGTAGCATCTTGGGGGCCTCTTGGAAGCCTCTTGGCCCTTCTTGGGGCTCTCGGGGACGTCTCGGAGCCGCGTTGGTGCGCTGCTGGAGCGCCCTGGTGACTCCTCCCGGGACTCTCTCGGGACCTTGCCGGGGTACTTTCCGCCCGGGGGCCCCCAGGGGCCGCCCCGCGCGCGCGAAGTAGAAAGATTGTTAAGCAGTCACCGGAGATCTTAGCACGCCTCTGGCCCGTTGGGCCGGCGAATTCTGGAACTTCTCTCTTCAAGAATAGAAGGTCGACCTCCATGCGGGAGGCGTTCTCCGTTTCTTTGGAAGTTTGTTGTGAGATGACGTGCTGTTGTTTCCCGGCCAGGGAGCTCTCTGCAAATGCGCTCCGTCATTTTGAGATTGCCTCCCAGTGCATCGGTGCCGAAGTCCTCATTTCACTTTTCTATGTGAAGCAACAACTCATCAGTTGCCTCGGAGACATCTTGATGAGACACTCCCACGGGGATCCACACCAGTCCTCTCACGCACTGGGGGGGGGCCTCGTTAGCAGTACACCCAGGAGTGCTCGCTCAAATAATGACCTGCTGTAGCGCTAAAGTAAGGATCGAAGGAGATGCGTTTTGGATGCGCGAGCTACAGTGGCGACCCATGCCAAGAAACACCCTGCTTGCCTTCAGGGTGCCCTGGGTTTCTTGGGTTTCGATGGGTTTGCTATGGAAAGCGTGACGTTCCCGCCCCCAAAATTAATGGACGTCCTGGGGTCTCAGGGTTGGGGTTTCTCGTGGAGGGTTTCTTGTGGTCGAGCCCCTACTGTATTGCCCCCACCTGCATTTTGACGTCAGTGCAGCCCGTGATCCTTCGTCACGCCTTGCTTGCTTGCCTCCCCTGTTCCCCCCCGCTCCTCGCGCAGTCCGCATGCATTCTGTCCTCCACCCCTCTCTCTGTGCTCGTGAGGATCAAGGGAGGAATAACCACCCGGACCGGACAATTGGCGTTTACTAAACGGCTTCGGGCGTTTACTAAACAGCCCTGCCCTGCTTGATTCCCTCTTTGGGTGCGTTTACTAAACGGCTTCGCGTGTCGGGGTAGTTATTATCGGGGTGGATTTTCTGCCCTTTAGAGGAGTGGCTGGAGAGGGTCGATGACATCTTGAGTGACCTGTGGAGGGACGTGACTGGCAACGAAGATGATGCTGATGCCTGGGCTCTCCAGGTTTCCAGTGCGCAGGCCAGCGCTCTGACAAGAGAAGGTTTGGAACAGGACAGGGGATGAAGATGAGGCCGACGACGGGGAGCTGACTGCAGCATAGCGCACTGCGTCTAGACTTGCGTGCCGTCGGCTTACCTTGTCAGTCGGGCACGTCCTTCTACAGGAGGAATAGTCAAAAATAAGCAACAAATAATCAGGGGACGATTTTTCTATTATTTTTTCTTGAAAATCCGTCTGTAGGGGGACATGCCCGACCTAAGCTTACCTGCAGGCTGTCCGGCAGAGCTCAGGCATACCCTCGTGGCAGTCCATGCGCTCGGACCGGGGCACAACGAGTGTGCGGCAGTGAAGGGATCGAGTCAGTCGGCCGTCGGCACGAGTCGACGAACAGCTAGTCGTCACACATCATGGTGATCGTTTTTTTATTAATTGTTCTGCCCGTGGGCGCGGGCCTTTGCACCCCTCCTCTCCCCCCCCTTCCATGGAGTAGATCTTGGCTGTTTTGGGCGTCTGTTTCGAGCAGGGGAAGCCTCCCCCAGAGGACGCACGGTTCCCAAACAGCCGCATTAAGCAGAGGTCTGGAGCCAGACTCCCCCCTCCAGCCCTCCTTCCGCTCGATGTCGAAACGCCGAATAAGAAAACGCTCACATGCGCATTGTTCTCTGACCTCAAGGCTGCCCTCACGTCAGCAGGGGCTCCAGGAGGAGGAGGACAAATAATAATACTAATACTACTGATATGAAGAATAAGACCTAATATTAAGAAGAAACTAATAATAATGAAAATGCTAATATTACTACGACTACTACTACGACGACTACTACTACTACTACTACTACTACTACCACTACTACTACTACTACTACTAATACTACTACTACTACTACTACTACCACTACCACTACTACTACTACTACTACTACTACTACTACTACCACTACTACTACTACTACTACTACTACTACTACTACTACTACTACTACTACTAGCTAGTAATCATACTATGAATACTAAAAATAATACTAACAATACGTATACTACTACGAATAATACTAACACTAATACTAAATCCATTCATAATAATAGTACTGATACTGCTAAGATTACGAATAATACCATGACTACTACTACTACTAATAATAATAATAATACTAATCATACGGACCAGAA
The DNA here is from genome assembly GCA_963575745.1 of Prorocentrum cordatum. Lineage (NCBI taxonomy): Eukaryota > Dinophyceae > Prorocentrales > Prorocentraceae > Prorocentrum > Prorocentrum cordatum. The sequence goes on from CAUYUJ010018202.1 coordinate 111,248, forward strand.
GACTAATAATCATACTAATCATAACATGAGTAATACTGATACTAACAATTATACTAATAATACGAATCCTACTACTGATACTAATACTAGTAATACGAATACTACTCATATTCATAATAATGGTACTGCTAATCTTAGTAAGAATACCAATACTAAAACACATTATTATTATTATTCATAATACTAATGATACTACTACTAATATTAATAATACCACTAATGCACACACGAATGCCAATACTAACAGTAATACCAATAGTACTATGAATAATACTAGTACTAACAAACATGACACTACTACTACTACGACTACTACTAATAATACGACTACTACTAATACTAATAATAGTAATAATACTAATAATATTAATAATAATACTAATAATAATTATAATAATAATACTACTAATAATAATGCTAATGCTGATGATGTTGTTAATCATAATAATATTACTAATGCTAATAAGAATAATACTTATAATAATAAGAATAATACTAATACTACGAATAAGAAGAATAAAACTAATAATACTAATACTAATACTACTACTAATAATACTAATATTGATAATGCTAATACTAATAATAATAATACTAGCACCAGTAATACTAACACTCATAATACTACTACTAATACTAGCAATACTAATACCAATACCACTACTAAGCATACTGAGGGGAGGAAGGGAGGGAGGGAAGGAAGGGAGG
>CAUYUJ010018202.1:112055-142055 GCA_963575745.1 Prorocentrum cordatum
GAGGAGGAGGAGGAGGAGGAGGAGGCGGAGGGGAAAGGAGGGACGAGAGAAATGGAGGATGATGAGGAGGAGGAGGAGAAGAAGGAAGAGGGGGAGGAGGGGGATGATGATGATGATCATGATGATGATGATGATGATGATGATGATGATGATGATGATGATGATGATGATGATGATGATGATGATGCTGATGATGATGATGATGATGACGACGCGGTTGATGATGATGATGATGATGATGATGATGATGATGATGATGATGATGATGAGGATGCTGATGATGCTGATGATGAGGATGCTGATGATGCTGCTGATGATGATGATGATGACCTTCCCTGGGCCCCGGCGCTCGGGGCTCCTCCAGACCTTTCCTCCAGGGGGGGCAGGATTCGTCCCCGGTCCCCGGGGTCCCCAAGCCCCCCTCCCAAAACAACAGCAGCAACAATAGCAATATCAACACCAACAACAACACCAACAGCAACAACAGCAACAACACCACCACCAACAACAACAACGCCGGGAATGAATACAGAGCCTGAGGAGTCGCTCATGACTCCTGTGCTGAATCGGAGTGGTGACTTACGTGTGCGCGCTAGCGAAGCGAGGAGTTAGTTACGCCCTTTACGACTCCTATAGAAACCCTATCGGGATCCGGTAGACACCCTATAGGGATCCCACAACATTCCTATAGGGATCCTACAGCAACCATGTACGGATCCTTTCAGAAATCTTACCCGGTCCTACAGACACCTGATAAGGATTCGACAGACACCCTATGGGGATCCTACGCAAACCTAATTGGGATCCTACAGAAACCCCATAGGGATCCTGCAGAAACCCTATAAGGATCATTCAGAAACCTACAGGGATCCTCCAGAAAACCTTTTTACTGATCCTACAGAAACCCTAGAAGGATCCTACAGGATCCTTATAAGGATCCTAGCAGCTGCACTAGGATCCCTACAGGGACCCTACCAGCTGTCGGAGGATGTGGGGTAAGTCCGACGTGAAACGGAGACCCCCCCTACCGAGAAATCGATTTCGGTTTCGGGTTCGTGTCGTGCGTGCCGTGCGTGCGTGCGTGCGGGCGAGGCGAAGCTGCGTGGGCGGGCGAGAGGAAATCCTCCTGTGGCTAGGCCGCGGCCGGACCAAATGATTCTCCTCTGGCGGCCGGTGGCCCGCGGTGTCCCGCTGGTGTCCCGCTGGTGTCCCGAAATCCTCCTGTGGTTGGGCCGCGGGCGGACCAAATGATTCTCCTCCTGCGGCCGGTGTCCCCGCTAGTGTGCATTTGGTGTCCAGCTGGTGTCCCGAAATCCTCCTGTTGCCGGGCCGCGGCCGGACCAAAAGTCTCTCCACCCGGCAAACGGTGCCCCGCGGTGTCCCGCTAGTGTGCCGCTGGTGTCCCGCCGTGGCTGCGGCGAGCTATCCAATGCAAGTCTATATGCAAACCGACATGCAAACCGAAAAACACATCGAAATGCATATCGACATGCACATCCAAATGCAAATCGTAAGGCGCCGAGGGTTGCGTATTTAAATAATCGGCGCCCGCGGGGAGCTTTCCAATGCAAGTCGACATGCAAATCGAGATGCAGATCGGAAAGCAAATCGACATGCACATCGATAAGTCGACATGCGAATCGAGATGCGGATCGAAAAGCAAATCGACGTGCACATCGATATGCAAATCCAGATGCAAATCGAAAGGCACATGGTCATGCCGTGCTTCACGACAATGTCGCAGTGCACGCGGGGGCAGCGCTTCACGACAATTTCGAGTGTGCTGCGTCAACATCGCCACATCACATCACGCTCACGAACACAATCACACTACTCACTAAACTGTGCACCACAGGCATCGTCAGAACAACAGTCACCACTGTTGCCCATTGCTGGCCCCCCCCCAAACCTCCTTATCACCCGCAGGGTGGTCGTATAGGTAATAGGATCCGTGTAGGGATCCTACCAGCTGCAGTTATATCCTTATAGGGATCCTACCAGCTGCAGTAGGATCCCTACAGGGATCCCACCAACTGTCATAGGATCCAGTCAGGGTTCCTGCCAGCTGTCATCGGATCCCTAGACGGATCCTGCCATCTGTAAGAGGAATCCTATGAGTATCCTAACAACCGCAATAGACTCCCTACGGGGATCCTACCAGCTGCACTGGGATCCTCATAAGGGTCTTAGCAGCTGCAATCGGATCCATACAGGGTCCTACAGGCTGTAATCGGATCCCTATAAGGATCCTACCGGCTGTAATATGATCCCCATGAGGATCTTACGAGCTGCAATCGGATCCCTATAGGGACCATAGCAGCTGCAACAGGATCCCCATATGGATCCTACCAGCTGCAAGCTGTTACGTACATGGATCCTTCCAGCTGTAACAGGACCCGTGCAGGGATCCTACCAGCTGTAATCGAATCCCCATAGGGATCCTGCCAGCTGCAATAGGATCCCTATAAGGATCCTGCCAGCTATAAGAAGATCCTCATGAGTATCCTACCAGCTGAGATAGAATCCCTATAGGGACCCTTGCAGCTGTACTCGGATTCCTATATGCAATATGATCCCTACAGGGTGCTACCAGCTGCAATCGGACCCGTATTGGGATCCTACCAGCTGCAATCGGATCCCCATAGGCATCTTACCAGCTGCCATTGCATCCCCATAGGGATCCACCAGCTGCATCAGGATCCTTCCAGCGATCCTACCAGCTTCAATCGTATCCTCATTCGGATCGTACCGGCTGTAATAAGATCCTTACAAGGATCCAACCAGCTGTATCAGGATCTTTATACAGACCCTACCAGCTGCAATATGATTCCCATAGGGCTCCTTGCAGCTGCAATAGGATCCTTATGCGGATCCTTCCAGCTGTCATAAGATCCCGATAAAGGGGTCCTACCATCTGTAATACGATCCCTATAGGGATCCGACTAGCTGCAAAATGATCCCCATAGGGACCCTACCAGCTGTAATAGGATCTTTACAGGTATCCTACCAGCTGTAATAGGATCCCCATAGGGATCCTACCAGCTGTAGGAGGATCTATGTAGGGATCCGACCAGCTGTATCAGGATGCCTATATGGATCGTGCCAGCTGTAATGGGACCACTATAGGGATCGTGTTGGCTGCGATCGGATCCATACAAGGACCCTTCCAGCTGCGATAAGACCCCTTTCGGGAGAAGCCTTCGCAGACTGCATGCTTTGAGGTCTTGAAAGGGGGGTCGTATGAGGTCTCAGTGGAGGCCAGCAGGAAGCCTGGAACGAGCCTGGCGGGAAGCCTGGGAGGACGCCCAAAGACGTGGAATCCTCCTCATCTCCACTTCCTTCCCCTCCTCCTCCTCCTCCTCCTCCTCCTCCTCCTCCTCCTCCTCCTCCTCCACGCCCTCCTCTTCCTGCTCCTCCTCCTCCTACTCCTCATCATCATCCTCATCATCCTCATCCTCCTCATCCTTATCCTTTCCCCAGGCGACGGGGTGACCGCGTCGCAATACAGCTTCACGGCTGCGCGCCAAGCTGCGGCCAGCTGGGCCCGAAGCCTTCGGTGGAGCCTCCTGCGGGGCCACGAAACGTGCGAGGGATGTTCCGAATTGGCTCGAAACCTTCGGACGAGCCTGCTGCGGGGCCACGAAGCGTGTGAGGGGTGCTCCGAGGTGGGCCCGAAGCCTTAGGGGGAGCCTCACGCGGGGCCACGAAACGTGTGAGGGGTGCTCCGAAATTCGCCCGAAGCCTTCCAGCTCTGGAGCGATCCCTATGAGGATCCTTGCAGCTCTGGTACGATCCCTATTAGAACCGATGCGGTTCTGGTACGATGCCTGTAGCGATCCCGCCACAGCTGTGGCAGGATCCCTTGTGGGGGTCCATACGGCTGAAGTTGGATCCCTACAGGGCGTCCCTTTGGGTGTCTGGGAGCCCTTTGGGTGTCTGGGAGCGTGGGAGTGCATGTGTGTGTGTGTGTGTGTGTGTGTGTGTGTGTGTGTGTGTGTGTGTGGGGGATGCGCCGAGGCCCCAGTGTAGGAATCCATCATCCCTCAGTGGATTGCGAGGATTTTTCGAGCGGTCTTGCGCCCGCTCCTACTCAACAACAACAGCAGCAGCAGCAACAACAACAACGCAATAAGCAGAATTCCCATCACGAATTCCTTATTCAGCTACGCACCCAGGGACGATGAATGACCTTTCGCCCCCCCCGCTTTCAATGAAATTGAACATCGTCAGAACCATTCGAACATATTTCAATTTCGCCCATAATCCGCCTGTAGGAGGACATGCCCGACCCAACTCTTGCCCATGGACACTCTTTCGCGCAACTGGGTCGGATTGCGCCGGTGGAATCCAGCCATGCCGAGCTCGGCCGGGTCGAAGTCGGGTGGGCCGCGTTCGACCTGGCCGGGGCACGCGCTTGATGAGAATCGAAGATTGGCGGCGCGCCGAGGGGGGAAGTGAGATGGGGCAGCCCTTCTCAGAAGGCGGCGGGGCTTCTCACAAGCCCTCTGGCCTTCTGATAAGTCGCTTGTATCTTCAGAGAAGACTTCACAAGCTTTTCAGAAGGCCAGCGGCCTTCTGAGCCTTCTGAGAAGACTCCTCCCCTCTGCCGTCCTCCCTGGGTGTGCCGCAGGGAAAAGGAAACCTCGGCATGAACTGAAACTTGCGGAGGTCCGCGCGGATTTCTCGGATCCGCGCTGGACCCCGCTGGCGACGCCTCCGGTTCCGCCCCTGGCGCGCTCCGCGCGCCAGGGAGGGGGGTTCAGCGCCGATCCAGCAGATCCGCGCAGAGTTCAGAAAGTCTATGCTCATGCCGATGTTGTCTCTCATGCCGATTCTTTCAGCCAGTTTATGGAGGATGCGTGCGTCCAAGGAGAGGGCGTTGTGATCGTCCAGGTTTGGCTCAAGGGCCTTCCCCGGCGTGGGAGCGAAGGCCGGGTCGGGGAGAGTTCCCAAGTGATGGTGGTATTCGGAGGCGTCTGCGACCACTTGCGAACCCTGCCCCTACGGGTCCAATCGACGCTTCGAGTAGGGGAATCGTCAACATAATTGATTAACCCCATTCTTGTTTTCGTCGAATCTGCAACAAGTGCTTAGTTTTGTTTGCAGATCTGCGAGCATTCTACGTATTGTTTCGCTGATTCGGCGATAAGTTAATTTCTGGATTAATCAATTCTGTAGTCGATCTCCTACTCGACTGTGGTACTCAGTGGCGTCTGCGACCACTTGCGAACCCTGCCCTACGGGTCCAATCGATGCTGGGGGGGTCAGACACGGGCAGATTTTTTTTTCAGAAATCTGACCTGCAGGGGTAGGGCGGTTGCCTAGTGTGCACGCGCGATCGCAACAACACAAGTTCTGACGATCGGGGGCGAACGCAGCAGCAGCAACAGCATCAGCAACACTGATGCGCATCCTGAGCGTCCATCCAGCGATGCGGGTTTGAAGTGAACACAACCGTGACGGGTGTATCTGCGCATCGAGAGACTTCGGGCTCGCGGCGTGTTGTAGTCTTAGTTCGAGCGTTTCGCACTTGGAGCGACCGTCATGTTTATATGAGTTTGTGTGTCAGAGTTCTTTCCGTTTGTGTTGTCGACATTATCCCACATGTGTGCTTAATTCTTCCTCGCTTATGTCATACATGTTGGTCGCTCTCTTTTTCTGACCGTCGTTGCTTTTTGATGTTGCTTCTGACGTCGATCCTAGACTGTAGTCGGAAGACATGGCATCTACCTGCGAGGCTGAACCGGCGCAGCCTCCAGCCATGGCAACGCCCATCAACATCCTCAACGAGGAGATGCGACTCATTTCTTCAGCGCAGCTGATGGTTGAACGGTGGCTCGCCCCATGCACATTCCCCCGTACCGGACCAAAGGGAAATTCGGCACATGGAATTATCAAGAACACCACTGCATTACCATGAACTGTCGCAGCTTCGCGCGGACTCGTGGGGATCTGCGCTGGACCCCCGCCCTGGCGCGCGGAGTGCGCCAGGGGTGGCGCTGGAGCCGCCGCCGGGGAAGCCCAGCGCAGATCCAAGAAGTCCGCACGGAGCTCAGCTGGTTTGTGTTTGTGCCGTTTTTCGTCCCTTCGTGCTGCGGAGGTTGCCCAAGGAGGTTGAGGAGGAGATGGAGGAGGAGGAGGAGGAGGAGGAGCAGGAGGAGGAGGAGGAGGAGGCGGAGGAGGAGGAGGAGGAGGCGGAGGAGGAGGAGGACAAGGAGGATGAGGAGGAGGGGGAGGACGGGGAGGAGGGGGAGGAGGAGGAGCAGGAGGAGGAGGAGGAGGCGGAGGCGGAGGCGGAGGAGGAGGAGGCGGCGGAGGAGGAGGGGGAGGACAAGGAGGATGAGGAGGAGGGGGAGGACGGGGAGGAGGGGGAGGAGGAGGAGGAGGAGGAGGAGGAGGAGGAGGAGGAGGAGGAGTCAGGATTTCTCAATGAGTTGCCGCACCGCACCCCTCATATCCTGCAACACTCCCCGCCCCGTGCTCCTCTTCCGGTCTCTCCGCTCCTCCCGCTCCTGGTTCTTTCTGCTGCTCTGCATGGCTGCTCCCTGTCGTCCTCGCCCTCGTCCTCCTCCTCCTCCTGCTCCTCCTCCTTGTCGAACTCGTTCTCGCCGTACTTCCGCACCTTTCGCATCCGCGCCCTCGTCCTGTCCTCGTCCGCGTCCACGTCCTTGTCAGGGGCTTCTCGAGCAGGGCGTGTTAAGTCTGTCAAGCGAGCGCAGAGGGAGGTCGCTGGCTTCCATGACTCTTTGAAGGAAAGAGCGGGCAGGGTGCCAATTGCATTACCGTTTGCTGTCCAGTCTTCGTCAGGATGTGTCGAGCGAGCTTGTCAGAGTGGGGTCGTCGGCCGTGGCCCCGCGGCCCGTTAACAAGCAGTGGGAGGAAGAGGACTTGCTGGAGGATGGGAGGGTTGGGGATGGGGGTTGAGGGTGAAGCTGGGTTGGAGGATGAGAGGGCTGGAGGCTGGGGTGGAGGATGAGAGGGATGACGGCGGGGGAGGAACAGAGGGAGGGAGGCAGGGAGAGGGAGGGAGCGGGACGGACGTGGAGGGAGGCGGTAGGGAGAGGGAGGGAGAGAGAGAGAGAGAGAGAGAGAGACAAACGGAGTCTTCGGGAGAGCGACAGAGAACGGGAATCCGAGAGAAAGAGAGAGAGAGAGAGAGAGAGAAATACAGATGTGTCTCATCTGATCTGACTAGGACGTCACTCCGCTGGACCTCCCAGGGGCCTGCGAAAGTGGCGACAGTTGCGCAGTTCGCAGCCCCCAACGACGGCGAGGTCTCACCTGATCTGACCAGGACGTCACTCTTCTGGATCTCCAATGAGCCCACGAAAGTGGTGAAATTTTCGCAGATGGTATCCAGGAGCTCACAAAAACGGCGACGGTTTCGCACTTCGCACCCCCTCGCGACAGCAAGGTCTGACCTGCTCTGAACAGGATGTCGCCCTGCTGGATCTCCCAGGAACCCACGAAAGCAGCGACGGTTTCGCAGCTCGCAGCCCCCACCGACGGCGAGGTCCCACCTGATCTGAATACAACGTCACTCCGCTGGACTTCCCAGGAGCCCACGACAGTGGCGACAGTTGCGCAGTTCGCAGCCCCCAGCGATGGCGAGGTCTCAACTGATCTGACCGGGACGTCACTCTGCTGGACCTCCCAAGAGATCACGAAAGTTGTCCGTAGTCATTTCGGCTCCAGCCATTTGGCACAAGCTTCATCAGTCAGCGAACAGTTTGACCTGTCTCGTCACCCCGCCCACGCTCCACCCCCGCAGTATCCCCCGCGCACTTTGCTCTCCGATGGCGGTGCCAGCGCTCGACGAATCTTGGCGCTCCGACCCGATATTGGCGGGTGGCGTGGCGCCACCATACGGAGCTGATGTTCCGCGCTACGTGCCACCGACGTTCGGCGTCAACATTCACGAGCCACTGTACTCTCGCAAGCTTGGCGTCGTGAGGGCCCGCGCGCCACATCCCTGGGGCCTGGGAGGTCTGCGGCGCGAGGTGGGGGCGTCCGTGGAGCCAGTCGCTTCGCGCGGCCCCGTCGGCGCCGAGCTGGGCGGCCCGGAGCGCGCGATGGAGGAGCTCGAGGAGCCGGCTGCCTCGCGCGGCCCGGACAGTGCTCGTGCAGCCTCGCCCGGGACAGGCCTGGACGGGTCCGAGGCCTTGAGAGGTGCGATCGGGGCAGCGGTGCTGGCACTGCGCCGGAAGCTGATCGGCAGGTCCCCTGCTCAGAGGTTCTCGGAGAGCGTCGTGCAGGCCACGCCAGTTGCGCCGGCCTCGCCACCGCGGGCCGCGTTCGGATTCAGGGCTCGGTCATATGTCGAGAGACGTGCGCAGCAGTGAGACCGCGGCGCAGAAGCCACCGGCACCTGTGGACAGGGAGGGGGCCGTTTTGCCAGCGGGTGCCTGAGGGAAGGGGAGGAGGAAGGAGAAGGGGGGAGGAGCACGAGGTCGGTCGTGGCGCGAGGAGTGCAAGTCGGGCGCAATCGGACACTCGCCCTGTGCTGGGCTCAGCCCTGCGCCTCGAAGCAGCATCATCATCATCATCATCATCATCACATTTCGAGGGGCAGCGAATTGCCGGTACTGTGCTTGCCTTGTGGGGAGGCGCAAAGATGAAGTGATGCAGCAGAGGTACAGGTATGAGCTCTGCCGATGTGGTTGGTCAGCACAGGCTCGCTGCGTCTTATGAACTGCTGCAAGCAAACCGCCAGCTAGGGTGTCACCTCCCACAGGCGGCTTTCTCCGCGGCAGCGCTGGGCCCAATGCCGCAACACGGAGACGAGTTGAGTTCATAAGTGGTGCACATGCAAGTGCTAGCACAGCTTGAGTACAACTACTTCTAGAGTGTTGCTGCATTGCATGTGCAATCTGGGCCCTCCCGCTTTTCCTCATCTGGTTGGGCTGGTCGGGGTGGAACCCCGCAGGCGAGCACCCCCGAGGCTGAGAGCTCATGACTCTTCCAATACTTGAGACGGGGCTAATCCCCGTGCTCGATTCCCTTGCTAAGATTTCTTTTGTCCTTCCTCGGAAGCCTGACCCTCTGGGTCCTCCGGCGCGCCCCAGAAGTTCGATGCCTCTGGATGGTCCCCCATGACTCCTACGTTTGAGTCGGCCAGGTGGTATTGCACCTGCATTCACGACAGTTTTTGGATGCGACTGTCCGATTGTGGAGCAGCAGACCGTTGGGTCCGTGGGCTCGGCAGTTTGGTTGCGTGGGAGACACTTGTCCCTGCGGCTGGCCAAGTGCAGGGATCGACTGGCATGTTTGGTCGAGGGCGGATGGCGGGCAGATGTGCAATTGCAGGGGCTGGTCTCAGTCTTGAGACTCAAGCGCGCCGCGGGCGTCGTTGGACCTTTCTCCTGGGCTTGCGAGATCGGGGCTTTGCGACCACGAGTTTCACGCCTGGGCTGTCTGGCCAGATTGCTGGACAGCGACTGTGACCGCCGAGGGTGATGGTGTGCCTCCTGCGTAGCCCTGCCTGTGCGTCGAATCGGCTGCCACGGCGCCTCGGAGCTAATCCTTGTAACCACAGGGCTGGACCCAAACGTTGGGTTCCTGGACTTCGGCCGAGTTTTATTTTCAGTTCTGAGAGAGAGGTACAAGATAAAAGGCAGAACGACACAAAACACGACACGAAAGCACACGACGTTCAGGTCCAGCTTCGTGCAACGCGCGCGAGGGTGACCGGCAGCTCTCTGGAGCTGGCGAGGGCGGGGAGGCGAGCTGGGGGCAGGAGGGAGGGCGGAGGGCGGAGGGTGCCCCCGATCGCCGAGAGAGCTTGCGCTCGGATCACCGAGCCCCGGCTCCCTCGCTGGCGACCCCATTCCCCTCGGGCCACGCAAGCCTGCTGGAGGAGGAGGAGGAGGAGGAGGAGGAGGAGGAGGAGGAGGAGGAGGAGGAGGAGGGGGAGGAGGAGGAGGAGGAGGAGGAGGAGGAGGAGGAGGAGGAGGAAGTGCGCGGCGGAGGAGTTGCGCGGCTGTGGCACAGCCGCGCTTCTGCCAGACAGGAGCAGCCGTCGAAACAGTATGAATTGGCCCACTTTGGGTTCGCGTGCTCTGCGCCGTACTTCTGCGTTCGGCACCCGTGAGATCATGGAGTGCCAAAAGCCCAGTATATCCTGCATGCGCTGTGCCTGAAACGTGGCGAATGTGTCTTGGTCGGCTTTTCTCAGGTAGATCGTCTCTGTGCTGTATGAGATCTTGCGAGTTCGTGAGATGTTCGCATGCCTCCACGGAAGCCTGAGCTTCTGGAAGGCCGACTTTGCTTCCCCAATCAGTCTTGCGATATTTGTGCCTGTGTCTCCATCGGCGCACACCAGCTCACCCAAATAGAAGGCGGAAACGACCTGCTTCACTGGCACCCCCTCTGCTGTCCGGATGTCAGTGTCATGTCTGATTTGCAGATGCACGTTTTTTCCCCGGTACGGTTCGAGACCGTATTTGCAAGCTCTCGACAGGAGACAAGTCAATGAGATGGTGTAGCAGGTTCGAGGAGCGTGTTTCTGTATTGCCTGGGCCATAACGCAATATGGCCCCCAGCCCCCCCTCCCCCCTTATCATAACGCTCCCCCCCGAGTGCACCCCAGGCACTGCTCCATGCGCATAGAGATCCGCGTAGGGAGCCGATTAGGGATCCGCGTAGGCATCCGCAGAAATTCTCATAGGGATCCACCCGCATGGGGTTTGCATGTGGGTATCCATCGGGCTCCGCAAAGGGATCTGCATAGGGATCCGCATCGAGATTTCCATAATGATTCTCATGGGGATCCGCATAGGAATTCCTATACAGATCCGCACAGGAATCTGCATAGGGATCCGCATTACAATTCGCATAGGGATCCGCATACGGATCCGCACAGGGATGTCCTTAGGAAACCGCATAAGGGGTCCGTATAGGGATCCGCACGGGCATCCCCATCGCAGATAGAGATCCGCGGTGGTCGCCGGCAAGTTGCGGTGCATTCAGGCACTTGTGGTGTTCGTAAGAGAAGGAGCTAGAGGAGGAGAAGGACGACGACGACGAGGAAGGAGGAGGGAGAGAAGGAGCATACCTCTTATACGCCACGTGGAGGCAGCGACACCTTCGCAAACATGTGCCCACCACAACTCGTCTCTTGCAACCGTCGCTCTTCTTCGCTCTTCGTCGTCGTCGTCGTCGTCGTCGTCGCTCGTCGTCGTCGTCGTCGTCGTCGTCGTCGTCGTCGTCGTCGTCGTCGTCGCCATCGTCTTCGTCGTTGTCGTCGCTCGTCGTCGCTCGCCGTCTCTCGTCGTCGTTGACGGGCGTCGAAGGCCTTTGAGGGCCTCCGGAGGCTTTCGGAGGACCAGCGTAGGGCCTTTGGAGGCCTCCAGAGGCTTCAGGAGGCTTCTGGAGGCCTCGGGAGACCTCCAGAGACATCCGGAGACCGAGAGAGTTCCAGAGGCGTCGCTCGTCGTCGCCGCCGCCGTCGTCGTCGTCGCCGCCGCCGTCGTCGTCGTCGTCGCCGTAGTCGTCGTCGTTGTCGTCGCCGTTGTCGTCGTCGTCGTCGTCGTCGTCGTCGGTCATCGTCGGTCGTCGTCGTCGTCGTCGTCGTCGTCGTCGTTGTCGTCTTCGTCGTCGATGTCGTCGCCGTCGTCGTCGTCGTCGTCGTCGTCGTCGTCGTCGTCGTCGTCGTCGTCGTCGTCACCGTCGTCGCTCGTCGCTCGTCGCTCGTCGCTCGTCGTCGTCGTCGTCGTCGTGCGCGCGGACGCTGCGGCGGTGCTGGAACCACACTGCTGGGGGGAGGGCGTTACGTTATGCCCCCCCCGCCCGTCCCTATAACGACCGTTATCGCCGCGAGTAAAGAAACGGGCTCAAGGACGGACAAGTTAAGAAACCAGGCTCGTCTTCTTACGTCGACACCCCACATTCGGTGGAGGATGGGTACGGTAGCTGATCTATCATATAACTTGCGAACAGCATCGACTTGTTTTCTCGAAGCGGGGCTGGAGTGCCTGCGTGGCCTGACGCCTACTCACGTGTACATGCTGGCTGGAAGCCTGTGTGTCTCTGGTGGCGTCTCCTGCCCATGCTGGCGCCTGCCTCCCCCACCAACATGTTTAAGCACCTCTCTGATCCGCGCCGTGTGCGCGAGAGATCGATCTTTGCACATCGCTTTCTGTGCGCCATTCCCCCTCCTTCTGGGGCTGTGCGACTCGTCAGCGCACGCTTCCCGCGCGTGCCTGCTAAGCAGGCGCGAGCCCACTCCCAAACTTCTGCCAGGACTATTTTCTCACGCGAGTTGAAAGAAACGACAAAGACACGTGAGGTTACAATGTCGTCTCAACCTGTTCGTCTATGTGTAATTAGCGTGTGAAGGGTGTGCCAAAATGGATGCGTTGGCCGGGCCTTCGGTGCAGCTCCACACGGGGCCACGAAACATGCGAGGGGTGTGCCAGAATGGGTGCGATGGCCGCATGCGAGCGCTGGCGTCTGGGCCTTCGGTGGAGCTCCCCATGGGGCCGCGAAACGTTTGAGGGATGTGCCGAATACATGGGCGCGGTGGCGCCATGCGAGCGCTAGCATTTGGGCCTTCGGTGGAGCTCCCCATGGGGCCTAGAAGCGCGTGAGGGGTTTGCCAGAATGGGTGCGTTGGCCGCGTGCGAGCGCTGGTATTTGGGCCTTCGGTGCAGCTCCACATGGGGCCACGAAACATGCGAGGGGTGTGCCGAAATGGGTGCGGTGGCCGCATGCGAGCGTTGGCGTCTGAGCCTTCTGTGGAGCTTCCTATGGGGCCACGCAGCGTGTGAGGGGTGTGCCGAAGAAGTGGGCGCGGTGGCGCCATGCGAGCGCTGGCATCTGGGCCTTCGGTGGAGCTCCCTATGGGGCCACGAGACGTGTGAGGGGTGTGCCGAAGAAGTGGGCGCGGTGGCGCCATGCGAGCGTTGGCATCTACGCCTTCGGTGGAGCTCCCTATGGGGCCACGAAGCGCGTGAGTGGTTTGCCAGAATGGGTGCGGTGGCCGCATGCGAGCGTTGGCATCTGGAGCCTTCGGTGGAGCTCCCTACGGGGCCACGAGACGTGTTAGGGGTGTGCCGAAGAAGTGGGCGCGGTGGCGCCATGCGAGCGCTGGCATCTACGCCTTCGGTGGAGCTCCCGATGGGGCCACGAAGCGCGTGAGTGGTTTGCCAGAATGGGTGCAGTGGCCGCATGCGAGCGTTGGCATCTGGAGCCTTCGGTGGAGCTCCCTGTGGGGCCACGAAACGTGTGAGGGGTGTGCCTGAATGGATGCGGTGGCGTCATGCGGGCGCAGCCACCAGGACCGTCGGTGGAGTTCCTATGAGGCCACGAAGCGTGTGAGGGGTGTGCCGACATGGGTGCGGTGGCGCCACGCAAGCGCAGCCACTGGTTTCTTCGGTGGCGTTCCCCATGGGGTCACGAAGCGTGTGAGGAGTGTGCCGACATGGTGGACATGCGGAAAGCGGAGGCAGGGATGGGAGGAGGAGGGAGGAGAAGGAGGAGGAGGAGGGAGGAGAGGAGAGGGGAGGAGGAGGAGAACGTGGGGCGCTGTCTCTTCAAAACCACGACCCAACACCACAGGATGGTTGGGGAAAAATGGGAGGAAACAATAGAGCTCGCGAAAGTGGGGACAGTTGCGCATGTCGCAGCCCCCAGCCACGGCGAGGTCTCATCTGATCTGGCTGGGACGTCGCTCTGCTGGACCTCCCACGAGCCCACGACAGTGGTGACAGTGGCGCAGTTCGCAGCCTCCCAGGGAGCAGCGAGGTTCCCGTCAGGGTGCGCGTGCCCCTCGGTTCCGATGGGCCTCCCAGGAGCCCACGAAAGTGGCGACAGTTGCGCAGTTCACCGGCTCCCAGGGAGCAGCGAGGTATGGTGATAGTTGCGCAGTTCGCAGCCCAGATAGCAGAGAGGTCTCGTCTGGGTGCGCGTGGCCGCCGACTCCGCTGGGCCTCCCAGGAGCCCACGAAAGTGGCGACAGTTGCGCAGTCCGCAGCCGCCCAGGGGTCAGCGAGGTCTCGTCTGGGTGCGCGTGGCCGACGACTCCGCTGGACCTCTGAGGAGCCCACGAAAGTTGCAAAAAATTATGCAATTCGCTGCCACCCAGGAAGCAGCGAGATCCCGTGTGTGGGTGCGCGTGGCCCCCGACTCAGCTGGACCTCCCAGGAGCCCATGGAATTGGCGACAGTTGCGCAGTTCGCAGCCACTCATAATGCACCGAGGTCTCGTCTGGGCGTGCGTGGCCCCCGATTCCGCTGGACCTTCCAGGAGCCCACGCGAGTGGCGACAGTTGCGCAGTTCACGGCCACCCAGGGGGCAGCCAAGGAGGAGGCGGGAGGGGGGGATGAGGAGAGGAGGAGCGGAGACCACGGTGCTCGATTCAAAACGAGAACCCAACACAGGAGGGCTGGGAAGCAACATACGCACAATTTTTCTGAGGTCCGCCCGGATGGCCGGGATCGGCGTTGGGGGCCCCTCCCTGGAGCGCGGAGTGTTGTGTCCCCCCCGAAGGGCTCAGGCGACCCGTCCTCCTCCTCCTCCTCCTCCTCCTCCTCCTACTTCCTCCTCCTCCTCCTCCTCCTCTCTCCTCCTCCTCCTCCTCTCGGGTGGGCCGGGCGGGCGGGACCCTAACGGGACGGTGGGCCGGGCGGGACCATAACGGGTTGGTCGGGCGGGCGGGACCCCAACGGGACGGTTTGGCGGGGGGGACCATAACGGGCGGGACTTTGCCGGGCGGGTCGGGAGGACGGTCGGGCAGGCGGGGGCCCCGCGGAGTCCCCCGCCCTCCTGAGAAGTTGGCGAAGCCTGCCCCGAAGACGCAGAAGCAACCTCTCGGAAGGCGCGAGGGCTTCCTGAGAAGTCCCGCCGCCTGCTGAGAAGGCCTTCTCCTGCTCCTTCCCCCCCCCCGCCCGCCGCCGCGCAATGGACGAGCCCCGGCGAGGAGACGGCCGAGCTGTGCGTGGAGGTGCGGCTGCTGCGCGCAGACGGCTGGGAACTGCGCGGCGACACAGCGCGCGCCGTGCGGGAGGCGGGCCCGGCGGGGCGGATGCTCGTTTTCGAGGCTCTCCCTGTGCTGACCTGGGGGCATTGTTCGGCACTAGTTCGGCTCTCCTTCGTTTAGCTAGATTCAAGCGCGACTCAAGTTCGATTCAAGTTCGGCTCAAGTCGACGGCAGTTCGACGCAGCATCGACGCATGAGCGGAGCGAGTGGCTCCAGGGAGGTCCCCAGAACGAGCATCCAAGGTGGGGCGCACGCGAGCTCGGTCTGTTTCGGCTTCTCTCTTAGGGGCAACGGTATAGGCTCAGGGGGTGTGCAGCGTCAGGGGGGATGGGCTCAGGGGGATCGCCCACTCATCGCCGGTGGGGGGCCGATAGCCCATTCTCGCCCAGGAGCCTTCGAATGTGCTGGCTGGAGCTTATCGCCAATCGGCAATGGATGCGAGATGGATGCGACAATCGAGCGGTAATCCTGGCAAGTGTACCGACCAGTATGGTCTGTCGGGTTCAGGAAGTTCCGCCCATTGTCAGGTTATTGTCGAAGGCAGGGTGGCGCATTCGGTGGCTGCGCTGACACCAGTGGGTTCGCTGTCAGGCTTCGCCACCCGCGCCCCCAAAGACACGGGCCTACAGTCAGGCCGCCGCAGAAGGAGCCCTTCTCGTTGGGGAGGGGTTCGCCAGGCGCGGGGACGGAGAGACGCGAGAGTGATTTTTGGGGCGGCGATGGAGAGGGTCGGGGGAGGCCAAGGCGGGGGAGGATGACGAGGGGGCTTAGCTGCCCTGACACGGTCCTCCTCCGCCTCCTCTGCCTGCCTCCTCCTCCTCCTCCTCCTCCGCCTCCTCCTCCTCCGTCTCCTCCGCCTCCTCCTCCTCCTCCTCCGCCTCCTCCTCCTCCGCCTTCTCCTCCTCCTCCTCCTCCTCCTCCTCCTCCTCCTCCTCCTCCTCCTCCTCGGTGTGGATCACGCGCCCGCGCCCCGCGGGGCGGCGGCGCGCCCGAGGATCGCCCGGCGCCACGTGCTGGCCTCACGTCTCTGGGGCGGGCGTGTCGCGCGCCAGACGTGCGCTGTCGGCCTGCGTGTGGAGCTCCGTGCCAGCACGCTGCGGGTTGCCTGTTGCGTATCCGGGCCCCCTCCAGAGGGGCACCGTCCTCGTGAGGGTCGCCACCCTTCGAAGGGGCCGGGGCGCCCGAGCCGCAGCCGGCCTGCAGAGCCGGCAGAGGGCTTCGGCCCCTCCAGAGGGGCACCATCCTCGTGAGGGCCGCCACTTTGTTATTCGAGGGGCCAGGGCGCCCGAGCCACAACTGGCCTACAGAGGGGGGGGCGGACAGCACGGCGGCCGCCACGACATCTCCCCTGGTGTCATGGCGCCGCTTCTTGTCCCAATGCTTGCCCTGGTGCGCCCCCGCGCCCTGGCGCCCTCTCCCCCCCCCGGGGACGGGGACGGCGGCAACCACTCGACCTCCTCCACCTGCACCTTCGGTCCGGACGCCGTCGTCGCCAGGCTGCCCCCGCGGCCCTGCTCCTCCGGCTCCAGCCTCCGCCTCTTCTTGTCATCATCGCCCTCCTGGCGCGCCACCGCGGCCAGGTCCTTCTTCCGCCTCTTCCGCTGCAGCCGTGCCGATCCGGCGTTGGCGGAGGAGTTGGCTGGCACGAAACTGAGGCACATCCCCTAGAACCAAGGTGAGCGCCGAGCTGTGAAGCCGAGAGCTCGAGCGGATAAGGAACAGGCTCAGCACCCGGGCGCACTGAAAGCCCCGGCAGACACTCAGACGTGCCCCTCCTGAGCACCAGCCTCTGATCGCGGCCGCTTCCTGGGCCGCTCACTGCGGCCTCGTCCTCCGCCCTCTCCAGCCTTCCTCCTTACCCTGGGCGCTGGTGCGACGGGTCTGCCTGGAAGCCCTGGCCGGTCGACCTCCGTCCCCTCATTCACCTCCGCCGCGGGCTGCACATCCACCTTCCCGCTGCCTCCACCTTCTCCTTGGCCTCCCGCGGCCTCCCTGCCCTCCTGTGGTATTGTTGCGGACGGCATCTCCTCCTCCCTGCTGCCTCCGCCTCCTCCTTGGCGCCCCGCCTCCTCCCTGCCCTCCTGTGGTGTTGTCGCGGACAGCATCTCCTCCTCCCTGCTGCCTATGCGTTATTTATCGTTCCCTATGCGTTATGTATTATTTGTTCATCGTTCCCTATGCGTTCTTCCTTGGAAGAAAGGGGCTTCGTTCCTTATTTATCGTTCCTTAGGTCAGGCCGATGACTGTAGAGCTCAGCGTCGTTGCGCGTACAGTGGAGACCCATGCAAAGAAACACCCTGCTTGCCTCCAGGGTGCGCTGGGTTTCTTGGGTCTCGCTGGTTTTGCTCTGAAGAAAAATGCGCGACCCTCCAACACCAAAAACATCGATGGACGTCCTGGAGTCTCGGGGCTGGGCTTCTTGTGGAAGGTGTCTTGTGGACTGGCCTCCGCTGTGCCTGTCGACTCCCTGGCACTATATGCGAGATGGACAGCAAGCGGGCGTGTGCGTTGTCTCCCTCTCGCCTCTTCCTCCCCCTCTCCAAAATAACGTGGAACAAAACAAAGGACTGGCCTCCACTGTACTGGACTGCGCCTCGGCAGAACTCGGCGTCGCTGCGCGCAGGGCGCCGCCACGGCGCGAGCCGGCGCGCGCGCCACGCCTCCCGGCGGTCGTGCTCCAGTCTCTATTCATTTCCGCGGCATCCTCGGGCTGACGGCTCATGGCAAGAAGGGGCGAAGCGTCCTGGCTGGCCTATGGGCCCACCAAATAATGTGAATGTTCTACGAACCTGTTGTGGTCTGCAAGAGATGTTCGTAGAACAGCTCTGGCCGGGCCTGTCTTGCTTTAGCTTGTCGGGCTTCTGTGTTCTAAGAACATGGGTTTTGTTCTGAGAGCACTTCTGGGTTGGGAGAACGTGTCGTGGTAGGCCCGTAGGACTGCCAGGACGGTCGGTCCCTGCTCACTCATGACCCTGCCTGTCCCTGGGTGGGTCCATCTCCCTCCTCGCTCTGGTGGGGCCTTGGGGCTGGCCGCCTCCACCTCTTCGTTCGCTTCCTCCTCCTCAGGCGCCGCCGCCTCCCCTGTCTCCAGCCACCCCTCCCTACGGAGGGAGGAGGGAGGAGGGAGGAGGGAGGAGGGAGGAGGGAGGAGGGAGGAGGGAGGAGGGAGGAGGGAGGAGGGAGGAGGGGGAGGGAGGAGGGAGGAGGGAGGAGGGAGGAGGGAGGAGGGAGGAGGGAGGGAGGAGGAGAGGAGGGAGGAGGAGGGAGGAGGGAGGAGGGAGGAGGGAGGAGGGAGGAGGGAGGAGGAGGGAGGGAGGGAGGAGGGTGGAGGGAGGGAGGGAGGAGGGGAGGGAGGAGGAGGAGGGAGGAGGGAGGAGGGAGGAGGAGGAGGAGGAGGGAGGAGGGGAGGAGGGGAGGAGGAGGAGGAGGAGGAGGAGGATGAGGAGGAGGAGGAGGAGGAGGAGGAGGAGGAGGAGGAGGAGGAGGAGGAGGAGGAGGAGGAGGAGAGGAGGAGGAGGGAGGAGGAGGAGGAGGAGGAGGAGGAGGAGGAGGAGGAGGAGGAGGAGGAGGAGGAGGAGGAGGAGGAGGAGGAGGAGGAGGAGGAGGAGGAGGAGGTGGAGGAGGAGGAGGAGGAGGAGGAGGAGGAGGAGGAGGAGGAGGAGGAGGAGGAGGAGGAGGAGGAGGAGGAGGAGGAGGAGGAGGAGGAGGCGGAGGAGGAGAGGAGGAGGAGGAGGAGGAGGAGGAGGAGGAGGAGGAGGAGGAGGAGGAGGAGGAGGCGGGAGGAGGAGGAGGAGGAGGAGGAGGAAGGAGGAGGAGGCGGAGGCGGAGGCGGAGGAGGCGGAGGAGGAGGAGGAGGAGGAGGAGGAGGAGGAGGAGAGGAGGAGGAGGAGGAGGAGGAGGCGGAGGAGGAGGTGGAGGAGGAGGAGGAGGAGGAGGAGGAGGAGGAGGCGAGCACCCTCAGGTGCTCTACGCCATGCACTTTCTGCAGCTGCTGGCGAGGCCCCCGGAGGCTGGCCACGCCGGCGCCCGGTACCGCGTCCACCCTGGCGCTCAGCTGTGGGGCAGGCCTCGCCTTTCGGGGGGGGACTCGAGGGGCTCCGCGCTTTCTCGGAGGAGGGAATAGGTACGCACCTGTGTGCCAGCACGTGCACGCCAGTCGTTGAAAGCAGGGAATTTGTGGATGCCCAAGTCCTCTGCCCTCTTCTCCAGGTGGCGGGCGGAAGCCCAGCCTACTTTTGACGCCTCCCAGCTTCAAGTTCCTACCTACTTCTTCCGACCGACGGGTAAGTGCATCCTCCTCTCTGCCCGACTTCTGTGTCCATTTGGGCACAGGCGCTCGGCCGTTTCTGAACAGCCCGCCCACCACCCTGGGGCATCAAGCTCCCGGGAGTGGCAGGGGCCTGGCGCCAAGGCCCCTACCACCGCCACCCGTGAAAGAGGCATCTCCGTCATCCTCTGCCCTTCGTTCTCCGCAGTCGCACCGTCACTGAGGCGCATCGAGGGTACCGATCAGAGGAGGAACTCACCGCCTGCCAAACCACCCCAACCCAACCCGAAGGCCCCGATTTGTCCCCCTTTCCAGTGGGGGGGGGTCGGGGACCATTGAAGAAGCACGTGTGCAACCCGTAACCCCTCCAACCCGAAGTTCGGGTCTTCGGGTCAGGTCGGGGTGGTTTGGTAGGTAGCCAGGAACAGGCACCGATGTCGCCTCGGCTTCGCCTGCCCGGGCCTCCTGGAGAGGCCCTCGTCGCCACGGCTGGCTTCGCCTCGAGGTCCTGGGCAGCACGCGCTCCGGCAGAGGCCCCTGAGAGTTGCGGTGTGAGTACCTTTTTGAAGGGGCCCTGAGACACACAAATTAATACACACTAATAAAAGGATTCCCCATATTTTCTAATATTTGTTTTTGGGTTTTTGCCTTCCCCCCCCACTTCCCATATTGTCCCATATTTTCTTGGGTCGACGATTCAGTGTGTCTGTGTTTTTTTCCCCCTCCTGACTTTTGCCGAAGAAGAAAGACTGGCATACACATGCACTTTTGGCGCTCCGCGCGGAATTCTTGGATCCGCGCCGGGCCCTCCCCCCGGCGGCGCCTCCTCTGGCGCCGCCCCTGGCGCGCTCCGCGCGCCAGGCAGCGGGGGGTGTCCAGCGCAGATGCCAGAAGTCCGGGCGGGCCGTCGGAAGCTGACGTCTATAGGCCGTATTCTTCGTTCCCCTGCCCCACTCTCGGCTTGCGTCTCCCGCTCGTGTCAGGAGGGAAAAACACAGACACAATGAATCGTCGATCCCCCCAGAAAGATAGGAAGATATGGGAAGTGGGGGGGGGAGACAGAACCCCCGAAAACATGGGACGATATGGGGATTCCTGTTACTTGTTTGTACTCATTGGTGTGTCCCAGGGCCCCTCCATCGTGGTGCGGGGGGAGGGTCTGGGCCCTCGGCCTCGGGGCCGCGGCCGCGCGGGAGGCCCTTGGGTGCGGCGCCACGGCAGGCAGCCCGTCGCGGCTCGGGCCGCTCTGTGGCGCTCCGCTCTCGGCGCGGCCGCCCGCGCTCGAGGGCTCGTGGTGCCGGCTGCCGCTCCTGGGAGGTCGACTCCCGGAGATTCCGCGTATTTCGGGGGCGGAAAAGAAGGGGGTGATGACCAGGGGGGGGGGGTATCATGGCGTGGGCCATGATATTTCTTCAGATTTCATGGCGCCTCTTCTTATTTCATTACGTCCCTGGACCCCGCTGGGCCGCGCACATGCCGCCGGTCATGATTTGCACCCCCCCCTCATGGACACCCCCCTCTTGGCCGCTCCCGAGTATTGAGAAAATCACGACGGAGGTTTTTCACAGTTTTCGGCCTCGAGGGGCCCTCACCGGGCCTCGCGGCCGGCAAACAACGACGCAGGATGCAAAACCGGTCCTGGTGAACGGGTCGAGACTTCCTGGGGCCACGTATGGAAACAGGCACGACATCGGATCTCTGGGATTCTGAATTGGTCCGAAATCCGGCTTAATCCAGCTCGATCCCGCTTCATCTTGCTGAATATTTTTTCATCCCGCTTCGTCCGGCTTATTCCCACTGAATCCGCGGCCCAATTTGGCGCAGCAGCAGCTCCCCAACGGAGCTTACTCCTCCTTGATCCTGCCGACGGAGACCTCCCAGCAGCTGCCTCCTACCATGTTCGGCGTTGACTCGTGATTTCGTTGTTTTTTTCGCTGACCTCACGAATTTTCTCGCTCCCTCTCCCGTTACCGCTCCTCCGTCTTCGCTCCTCTCCTGCCCTTTTGATCATGTGCTCGGTCTCACGCACCATCGGCTGCGCGCTTCTTGTCAAAAGGAGGAATCGGTTCAATACCCGTTCCGCTACCCTTCTCTCGTCTTTCCTCCTGGGAGGCTCTCGTCGCCACCGCTGGCATCGCCTCGAAGTCCTGGTCAGGACGCGCCCAGGAGTTAGTGGTATCGGTACCTTTTGGTTTCCCTATCTTGGAGCAACCCCAGGGGCCTCACGCTTTTGCTTACGGTCGGACCGGAGTATAAGATTTGAAAGCCTGGGGTTCGTTGGGGACTTGTTCCCCCCCAAACCGACGAAAACTCTTCAAAGACCTTCCCGAAACCCTCCGAAACGCATTTGGGAACCCTTCCCAGAAGGAAACCAGCCCGTAGCGAATCCTGGACCTTTTTACATACTAAGGTCGACATCGGCTCGGGGAGGGTACCCTCATGTTCTTCGTGCTTGCTGGATGTTCTTGTGCACCCTGGGGGGGAGGGTGCCCTCGAGTGTTATTCGGTTTGGCCGGCGGAGGGTCCCATGTTCTTGAAGGATGTTCTCTCTGGGCAACTCAAAAGGGGGTCCAGCGAGAAAGGGGTGGTGCAATAGATTTGTGGGGCTGCACCAGAACTGGGCAATGCATTTGCTACAATACAATGCAAAGCAATTCTCTGGCGCAATGCATTTGCAATACAACTGCCCCAAATCTACTCCACCACTCCCTTTCGGCTGGACCCCCTGTTGGGTCAACCAAGTTCTCCTGTCCCAGGTCCGGCCGTCTTTGAGCTGCGCCGCACGAGGGCCGACGACACGCTAGAGTGACTTTTCGCCGGAGTGACCTTTCTTGCGGACCCATGGGGGTCTCCCGATCGCCGAGCGCGATGCGAGAGTGGCGTCCTGCGCGCTCGTGTTTGGCCCCCCCGCGGCACCCAAGAAGCCGCGCACCAAAGGTCCCTCTCACCCAGGGTCACTCTCGCGTGCAGTCGAGAGGGGCAGGGAGGGCGTGGGACCCCCCCAGGGGTCATTGATGTTCCAGCCTGCTTCAGCCTGGATCACCAGAAGGCATTTCGAGCACCAAGAAAGTACCGAAACCTCCCACTTCTTTTCGCCCTCCTCCTCCTCCTCCCTCCTGTTCCGTCCTCCAGGTCCGCTTTCGCTTCTCCCGAGCCGTTCTGGGGCCGTCCCGGAACCCTGACGGCCGAAACCGACCTTAAGAAGGCTCTCCGTGGCTGCTTCAGACCGTGGGAGGCCTGGGGAACGGCAGGTTCGCGCCTGGTGATGCGGCGGCGATCCCTCCTCGGGCATTCAAGGTTGAACGCTGCCGGTAGCCCAGAGTATAGATTTATATATGATAAGATAGATCGGTATATCTCTCTCTATATACATATATCGATACGTAGCCATGTAACTATGGTTCGAGCAATACGTATGTATACATACAAATACACATACACACGCATATGTGCATACATACATATACATACAGGCACGCGCACACACATATATATATATATATATTTATGTATCGGACTATATATATATAAAAACATAGATGTACCGATGCAGTTATAGGCAATGCAAATGCATATACATGCATATTCACACATTTATATACACATATATGTGTATATATACATTTACCGGCATATCGATATACATATGTATATATGTACACATGTACACGTCGATATAATATCTACCTATCTATATGGATCGATCGATCGGCAGGTTCGTGCCGGCTGACGCGGCGGCGATCGCTCAACGGGCATTCGAGGTTGAACGCTGCCTGTGGCCCAGAGTCGGCCAAACACGGAACAATCCTGGCGGTCGAAGAGCCGCCGATCGATCAAGGTTGGGCGGTGCACTCGGCGTCAGAGACCAACGTGACGCCTGCGTCGTCACGACACGAGATTTCCGTGGATGACCCAGGCCCCTGACGTCGTGTTTTTTTCTGTTGTTGGTTCCAAAGCGTCGATTCCCAGAGGTCTCGACCCTTTCCCTGGGACCAGTTTTTCGTCCCGAGTCTTTTTCTGACGGTCCCGGGGGGGGCCCCGCGAGGGCCCCCAGAGGCCGAAAACCGCAAGAAGCTTCCCGTCGTGATTTTTTCCACGATGCGAGGGGGTCTGGGGAGCGCAGCGGTCAGAGCCCCGGGCTTGTCCTGGAGGGGTAGCTTTAAGTCGGGCATGGCCCCTTACATGAGGAATATCCAAACATAGTGAAACCTACTCTGGGGACGATGTTTCTACTCTTTCGGCCTCTCTTTGAATCTTTTTGGACTCTTCGCCACTGTTCTTCCAAAGCCCGCCTGTGGGAGGGCATGCCTGGCCGAAGGGTCGCGGGCGTGGGCCGCCGCGGGGGGCAGGCTGCGCCGCCGCATGGTGCACCTGCTGGTCGCGCAGGGCCGCCACGCCGCGGCCTCGGCGCGGCTCGGCTCGGCCGCCGCTTTCCGCGGGCGTCGGATCGCCGCCGTTTCCGCCGCCGCCGCCGCCTGCGCTCGGCCGCGGCGGTATCCCTGGCCTGGCCTCTCTTCCCAGACCCCCTCGAGCAATGAGAAGAATCAGGACGGGAGGTTTTTCACAGCTTTCGGCATCTGGGGGCCCTTCCTTACCGGGCCTTGGGGACCGTCCAGCAGAAGCGGCTCGGGATGAAACGCCGGTCCTGGGGAAGGGGTCCGGACTTCTTTTGGGTCGATGTCCGGAGCAAATCACGGCGTCGGGGGTCTGGGTTCGGGGAGACGCGAGACTCGAGCAAGTAAGCCGGAGCGCGGGTTAGCCGACGTCTTTTGACGAGCGCGTCCCGGATGTTGGCGGTGTCCAGTTGTCGTGGGATGTCTGCTGCTGGAGCTCGCGTCGAGTTTCAGAGCCTGCCTCGCCATTCTTATGGTGGCCCCGTCAGTCGGAGGCCCACAACACCAATATCGGCGGTGTGCCTCCACCGAGGGAAGGCGATCCCGTTCTCTGTGATGGTGGCAACGTTCGGGCTTCCAAGGTGACCGAAAGAAGACCACCAGCACCAGAATCTGGGACCAGCCTCCCCTGGTGGAGGCAACCCCCTTACAGTCGGGGCCCTGAAGAAGGAACCCTTTTCGTTGCCAACCCTTTAGGGAACCCTTTAGGGTTCCGTAAGCTTCCTTAGGTCAACGCCCCGACGGTATTTGGTGTTGGTGCCCATGTCCTGACCTCCAAGTCGGTCTCCCCGATCTCTCCTCGCGTGGGTCGGTGTGCCTGCCAGTGCTGCCGGGGCTGCCTCTGCGCCCAGAGCCCAGGGGCGTAAGGAAGCGCACCCCTCGCCTGGTTTCGCTGGTGCGGCCAAGAGTGGCGTGATGACTACAGTTGGGGCGCTGAAGAAGGAACCCTTTTCGTTTGGGAGGGGCTCCCTGTTAGAGGTGTTACTGTCTGCCTTAGGTTCACCTTTGGTTTTCGATCGGGAACCGAAGTTGAACTTAAGGGAAAAAGGGGCCTCGTTCCTAATTTATCGTTCCTTAGGTCAACGCCCCTGCTGAAGGGGGGGGGGATCTCATGGCGTGGGCCATGACATCTCCCCAGATTTCATGGCGCCTCTGCTTATGTCAATGCGTCCCCGGTTCCCCCCCTTGGCCGCCCACACGCCGCTGGCCATGATTTGCGCCCCCCCCCCTCTTGGACGCCCCCCTCTTGGCCGCCCCCGAGTTTACGAGGCTGACGGGGTAAACCCTGCGTGTCGCGCGGCGTCCTGGCGGCTCTCTGGCCTTTGGGAGCTCCCAGGATATTTGCAGGCCGCGCACTTAATTATCAACGAAACGTCGACTCGCAGGAAAACATGGGGATACATGGGAAGTGGGGGGGAAGACGAAATTCCAGAAAATGTAGCAACGGATGGGGGATCCTGGGATTTGCGTCTATTCATTCGTGTGTCCCTGGGCCCTTTTCTATTTTGGGCCTCCCGGGAGGCTCTCGTCGCCACGGCCGGGTTCGCCCCGAGGTTCGGGTCAGAGCGCGGTGTCGGTATTGCGAAGGCCTTACG
This sequence comes from Prorocentrum cordatum, assembly GCA_963575745.1. NCBI lineage: Eukaryota > Dinophyceae > Prorocentrales > Prorocentraceae > Prorocentrum > Prorocentrum cordatum. The sequence goes on from CAUYUJ010018202.1 coordinate 137,289, forward strand.
GCCCGTGCCGCCGACCCTGAATGGCGACGACGACGACGACGACGACGACGACGACGACGACGACGACGACGACGACGACGACGGCGACGACGACGACGACGACGGCGACGGCGACGGCGACGGCGACGGCGACGGCGACGGCGACGGCGACGGCGACGACGACGACGACGGCGACGACGACGACGACAACGACGGCGACGACGGGCGGATTTCTTGGCCTCCCCGGGAGCGGGCCGTCCCTGGCCGGGCCTCTCTCTCTGCGCGCGGGCTCCCGCGTGCCTGCCGGTGCCGCTTGGCCCTGCGGTGGGGGCCACGGCAGAGCTGGACTTTTCGGGGGGCCCCAGGCGGGGTGCTCGGCATCGCTCGGACGTGTGCATTTTTCCTTCGGCGAGGACCATCGAGGAGCATCCTTGATCATTCGGCGAAAAACCCACGCTCCAAACCGAAAGAAGCACAGGGAATGGACGTCCGAGCGATGGCCAGGGTGAGGGTTCGATGTCTGTTCATGGGAGCCTTGGGCGGCGACACCGAAATCAGCTGTTCCTGCCTTTGGACCGCGCAGGGAACGCACTTGGCCTGTCCTTCTGCTCCTCCTCTCCCCTCCTGTCCCCCCTCCCCCTCATCGTTCTCCTGGTGCCCGCGAATCCAGTCCAAATCTGGTCCAAATCCGATCCAAAGTTGTGCCAAATCCGGTCCAAACCTGGCCCAAATCGGACAGCGCTGGGGGCCACTCAGGCTCCCATGGAACGGACACCAAAGGAGGGGGAGAGGGACGAGGAGGAAGAGGAGGGACGGGAGGAGGAGACGGAGGCGACGAGGAGGGGGGCCTCGAAGAAGAGAACGCCATAAGCACCACCGTTTGGCGCTCCGCGCGGATTTCTTGGATCCGCGCGGGGCCCCGAGTTGTTGTTATTGTTGTTATCGTTGGTGTTGTGATCGTTGTGATTGTTATCGTTATCTCTGTGATCGTTATTTTTACGTCTCGAAGAAGACAAAACAACGCCATCAGCATAACCTCTTTGCGCTCCGCGCGGATTTCTTGGATCCGCGCTGGGCCTCCCCGGCGGCGCCTCCAGCGCCGCCCCTTGCGCACTCGTCCAGCGCAGATCCAAGAAATCCGCGCAGAGCGCCGAAAGTTTATGCTTTTTGCAGTTTTGTGTTCCTCTCTGGACGCAGCTCGGGAAACTGGTGCGCTGGGATCCCGGGAGGAGTCCGGTCACCGATTCTGAGTTTCGGGGGCGGAAAAGAGGGGGGTGATGACTAGGGGGGGGCGGATATCATGGCGTGGGCCATGATATTTCCCCAGATTTCATAACGCCTCTTCTTATTTCATTGCGTTCCTGGCCGGCCCCCCGCTGGGCCGCGCACATGCCGCCGTTCATGATTTGCACCCCCCCTCTTGGACACCCCCCTCTTGGCCGCTCCCGAGAGTTGCCAGCGCCTCCACTCGCCCTGCTCCGAGTTTCTGCTGCTGCTGCCCCAGGCATGCGACGTCTTCACTCTTGTCAGTCTTCGGTCCCCGGCAGTCCCGACCCATTCCCTGACGAACGATCAATACGTACCCATACCCAGATGGGGGGACGGAATGAGCTATGGGTGCGTGTTGTCGGATGGGGGTCCCCGCTCGAACGGGAGCCTCCCCAGGGGTTCGACAACTCGCACCCATACCCATAGCCAGTCCTCCTCCCTCCGACCTCCCTATGGGTATGTGTGTGTGTGTGTTGTTCGTTCGTCATTCCACTGGGCCGGCTTTCTCATCCTGAGTCGGTCTTCGACGGTCCTGGGGCCCGCCGAGGGTCTTCGAAGTCCGAAAGTTGCAGAAAGCCGCCTGTCCTGACTTTTGTAAATTCGTGATCTTTCCTGGGTCGTGCCCACAACGCAGTGCGCTCGCACTCTGGTCGGAGGGAACCAGCGTGCCCAGACCCCTGACGTCATGATTTGTTCATGGCGTCGACCCTGGAGGTCTCGACCCACTCCCCAGGACCGGTTCTTTGCCCCGAGCCTTTTGTGGACGGTCCTGGGGCCGGGTAAGGGCCCCAAGAGGCCCAAGATGGGGCAAAGCTTCTCGTTGTGTTCTTTTCATGACTTATATAAGTAGGACGAGGGGGAAGGGAGGATGGGGAGGTCCTCGTCCTCCTCCTCATCCTCCTTTTCCTCATACTCTTTCCCTCCTTTTTTTCCTCCTCCTCCTCCTCCTCCTCCTCCTCCTCCTCCTCCTCCCCTCCTCCTCCTCCTCCTCCTCCACGAGGGGGTCTGGAAATACAGCCCCACCGATCCTGGCCCGGCGAGCCCGGGCCCGGGAGGGAGACCGGCGGCTGCGCCTCTGCGCTGGCGAAGCCGGGGGGGGGGGGGAGTGCACGGGTCCCGGGCCCGTGTGGGCAGGGGCCTGGCCAGGCTCGGTGCGGGGCGTGTATGCAGTCGGCCCTGGGCCTCGGGCCTCCTCCTCCCCTCTCCTCCTCTCTCTTCCTCCTCTTCTCTCCTCTCCTCCTCCTCCTCCTCCTCTCACTCTCCTCTCTCCTCTCTCCTCCCTCCCTCCCTCCTCCCTCCTCTCCTCCCTCCCTCCTCCTCACCTCCTCCCTCCTCCTCTCCTCCTCCCTCCTCCCTCCCTCCCTCCTCCTCCATCCTCCTCGTCTTCCTTCTTCTTCTCCTCTTCCTCCTCCTCTTCCACTTCCTCCTCCTCCCGCACCATTTGCGTGGAGGGAGGGCGGCTCCTGGGGAAGGCGAAATAAATACCGACACCGCCTCGGAGCTCGGGCGCTTTCGCGATGTCGTGGGCCGTTTTTTCGTTCCGAGTGCGCGTTGCAACCCGGAGGGAAGGAAGACAGAACGAAGGGCGTCGAACACAGAGCGACAACAAGCACGAAGATCACTGCTTGGCTCGAGCCCTGGTCCTCCCGCACGGGCAGGACGAGCAACTCTCCAAGGTTACCCCTGACCTCTCTTGGGGTGCGTTCTGACCAGAACGTCGAGGCGACTCCAGCCGTGGCGCCCAGGGCCTCCGAGGAAGCCCAGACATGGGGCGGAAGCGAGGGGAGGGGTAGCGGTATCGGTATACTTTTTGTTGTTTCTCTTGTGAAGCACGCCACAGTCAACCCGCAGAGGAAGGATGTGCAGTCTAATCATTCCAAGGCTACCCTGGCATCCTCCCCCTTCGGCCCATCCTTGGCCGCTTTCTCTGGCCGCGCCCGACTCGCAAAGTGTCGACATGGTCCTCGAAGGCCCTTGCACATCCTTATCGTGCGTCCTCGTTCTCCCGGTTGACTGCAGCTGGCGGCCCGCTTCTATCATGGGTCCCCGCTGGCCGTGGCTGCTGCGATGTACCTGGCTGCCGCCAATCGGGTCCTGTGCCCGGCTGGCCTTGCCGATTGCGATTTCTCGCTGTCACCCCATCTAGTCCTGGTTCCTTGTGCGAAGACGTTACTGTTTGGGGTGGGTTCGACAGCAACGCGGACGGTGGGGGGTCGGATGCAAGTTTCTTGGCATGGAGCGGGGCATGGCCAATTCATGGGATCGCCTCCGCACAGAGGTTGGCCGTCGTCATTCTCACTCACCCTTGACGTCTCTGCCGTCCTCATCGCCCTCGCACCTTCATTTGGTCCATCCGAGGGCGCTGCGCTGTCGCACATCGAGCAGGGGCTGAAGGAGTGCCAGGCTGCCCACGACGAGATGACTCGTGTGGACCTCCTGGCAACCAGGGCGCGGCTGGACATCTTGGCTGGCAGGCTGACCGACGGCGAAAGACGCTTCCCTCGTGTGATCAGCGCACGACGGACGAGAGACGCTTTTGCTGTCAGATCTTGTCGATCAGTGTGATCTTTTTCTAGCTGCTCGTTTCGGATGGCTGGGCCATAATTATCTGGGATGCTTCCATTGTTCCCCACATTTTTCCGTGGGGTTCTGGTTTGCTTCATCATACATCCAAGACGTATGCACCACATACACGGCACACACGTCAAACTACAGTCGCACACACATCATATTCATACACAGGACAGCATACAGCGCATCAGGGACACAGACAAAAACGAACATGCAGGCGCACGCACATGCAAAGAGCACGCGCACGCAGCACACCTACGCACACCATACTTGCAGCACGTTTACACAACACACATACACACCACACGCAGGTAGGAGACGGATGATGCACGTACTGCGGGGTGGTTCCTGGGCGGCACTGGCATTTCCTCGTGGGTGGGGGCGCTATGCGCTGAGGGCTTCCTCGACGACGACGACGGGGCTGCGATAGGGGTGGGGGCGCTATGCGCTGCAGGCTCACAAAGCGTGGCACGCGCGGCCGTTCCTCCGCGCCACAGGGGGTACGCGGGGGGTGGGGGCGCTACACGCTGCAGGCTTGCAGGGCGTTGCAGGCGCGGCGTTCCCTCGACTGCGCAGCGGGTGCGCTGGGGCTGGGGCCGCTGCGCGCTGCAGGCTCGCAGGGCGTGGCGAGCGCGGCATTTAGTCGACGCCAAAAGGGGGTGCGCTGGCAGTGGGGGCGCTACGCGCTGCAGGCTCGCAGGACCTGGCACGCGCGGCATTTCCTCGAAGGCATGGGCGGTGCGCTCGGGGTGGGGGCGCTATGCGTTACAGGCCCACATGGCGCGGCTGGCGAAACATGTCCTCGACGCCGCAAGGGGCGCGCTGGGGGTGGGGGCGTTGTGCGCTGCAGGCTCGCAAGGCGTGGCATGCGTGGCACCTCCTTGACACCAGCGCGAAAGGGCGCGCGTCTTGCCCAAAAGTGCAAACATCGCGGGTCAGGCCGGCGCG
>CAUYUJ010018202.1:147055-187055 GCA_963575745.1 Prorocentrum cordatum
CAGATTCGCCTCTCCTCGCCAGCCGCAGCTTTGGCCCTGCCCCTCCGCCCACCCTGATCGCAGCCCCAGCCCAGGATAGACATGCCTATCTCAGCGCTGGATGCTGCCCCACGCATCCGATGAAGTAGTTGCTTTTCAGTCCACGGGCATCGGAGGTCCAGACCCTTTCCCGGGGCGCGACTTGTTGTGCCGGATCCTTGTGATGGTCTGGAGGGCCGACGCCGGCCCCAGGAGGCCCGAGATGACGGACGCACGCTGGGATTTCAAAAAGGCGATCCGTCCAAGGTCTGGGGACATGCCTGACGGCGCCCTTCTCACTGCTGCCCTTCCCAGACCCCCTCGGAAAATAACATGATCCCAGTGCGACCCTACCTAGGAGTAGGAGCATTCAGGAAAACAACATCTGCATCTACACCGACAGCTAAATTTACATATACACCTGACCATACATATATGCTGCGCTATGCTATGCTATGCTATGCTATGCTATGCTATGCTATGCTGCGCTATGCTATGCTATGCTATGCTAGGCTAGGCCATGATATGATATGCAATGCTGCGCTATGCTATGCTATGCTATGCTATGCTATGCTGCGCTATGCTGTGCTATGCTGTGCTATGCTGTGCTATGCTATGCTATGGTGCGCTGTGCTATGCTAAGCAATGCTATGCTATGCTATGCTGTGCTATGCCATGCAATGCAATGCTATGCTATGATATGCTATGCTATGCTGAGCTATGATATGCTGTGCATGCTATGCTATGCTTGGCTATGCTATGCCATGCTATGCTGTGCTAATGCTGCGCTGCGCTATGCTGCGCTGCGCTAAACTAAGCTAAGGTAAGGTAAGCTAAGCCATGCTAAGCTAAGCTAAGCTAAGCTAAGATAGGCTAGACTAAGCTACGCTAAGCCAAGCCAAGCTAAGCTAAGCTAAACTAAACTAGGCTAGGCAAAGCTAAGCTAAGCTACGCTAAGCTAAGATGTGATAAGCTAAGCTCAGCTCAGCACAGCTAAGCTAAGCTAAGCTAAGCTAGGCTAGGCAAAGTTGAGCTAAGCTAAGCTAAGATGAGATGAGCTAAGCTAAGCTAAGCTTAGCTTAGCTAAGCTAAGCTGGGTGAACCCAGGGTGCGCAACTGGGGGAACCGCGGGGCGGATACTGGGGGAACCGCCCGGGGCGCTTTCCACTGCCCGGCCCCTTTAAGAAAGAGAGTAAGAAACCTTACAGGCATAGCCTAGGTAGGGAAAAACATATGTTTTTATTATTATTATTATTTTCGGCCTCAGGAGGCCCTTCCTGGCCCTCGGGGGCGTCAACAAAACGACTCAGGAGGAGAGACCAGTCCCGGGGAAGAAGTCGAAACCTCTGGGGGTCGAGGTCATGAACAAGCTCATTGCGTCGCGGGTCTGGGTTCCCTGTGCGCTGGACTGCGCGTCGCGTCTGATCAACCGGATCCCCCGGTTCTGCGTGATCGCCAGGAGGAGCAGCTCTGGAGGGCAACCGCTGGGCGGAAGTGTGAACACCCTGTCCTGCACCTCACCACCCCGCTGTGGAAACTGCACAGATGGCGAACGAGCTGAACACACCCCCATACCCATGGGGGGACGGCGGGGGGCTATGGGTATGTGCTCCGCTCGGACGGGAGCCTCCCAGGGGGTCCGACAACCCGTACCCACACCCATAGCCAGTCCTCCTTCCCCCAAACCCTCCATGGGTATTGGCGTGTTTTTTTGCCGTTCGTCTACAAACAGCACTGGTCGGCGGCGAGCGAGGGGGTGCAGTGAGATGGAGAAGGTCTTCTCAGAAGGCGGCGGGGTGTCTCAGAAACCCTCAGGCCTTCGAGAAGTTGTTTTGTCTGTGTCTTCGGGGAAGGCTTCACTTTTCAGAAGGCTCGCGGAAATCCGAGCCTTCTGAAAAGGCCCGCCCCCTCTCCCTGCCTTCCCAGGCGCGGCTCCGAGCTGAAGACACCCCCATATCCATGGGGGGGACGGAGGGGGCCATGGGTGTGTGTCGTCGGATGGGGGTCCCCGCTCGCACGGGAGCCTCGCCGGGTTCCGACAACCCGCTCCCACACCCATAGCCAGTCCTCCTTCCTCCAATCCCTCTATGGAAATGGGGTATGGGCGTGTGCTTTTCGCTTGCCCACAAGCTGCACTGATTGGCGGCGAGCGAAGGGGGTGCAGTGAGATGAAGAAGGCCATCTCAGCAGGCGGCGGGGCTTCTCAGAAGCCTTTAGGCCTTCCGATCAGTTTTGTCTGTGTCTCTGGGGGAGGCTCAGAGCACTGCTCGCAAGGCCGGAGGGCTGCCGAGCCTCCGGAGCAGGCCCGCCCCCTCTCGCTTTTCCTCCCTGGGCGCGCCTCCGAGCCGAGCACCCCCCCCGCACCCTCGGGGGGGAGACGGCGGGGCCCTCTTCTGGAGTCGTTGGGAGTAACATTCGCGCCTCGCGCTTCGCGGTTTTTTGGGCTCCGACTTGCCTCCTCGCCCTCCGCTTCTTTCTCCCCCGGGAGGCGGCGCGAGAGCGCGCGAAGTGCTTCGCGCTCCGCGCTCTCGGGGAGAAGAGGGGCGTGCGTGGTCGGAGGGGGGCCCCCGCTCGGGCGGGAGCCCCCCCGGGGTCAGACCGCCCGCACCCCACACGGGTGACTCCACGTGATAAGCGCGACCTTCCGCCCGAGTGGCATTCGGTGCGGTCCCACCGGGGTCTCCCGATCGCCAGGCGCGAGGCGGCAGCGGCGCCTTGCGCGCTCGTGTTGGGCCCCCCCCGGCGTGACTCGCGCCCCCTGAGCGGCCCTCTCCCCCGGAGCCGCGCGCCAAAGGCCAACTCCTACTCAGGTTCGCTCTCTTGCTTGCAGCCGAGGAGAGGCGACACAATCACAGGGCTCGCGTATCGGTTCCGATTCGATACTCGATTCCGATGCGCTTCGACTCCTGCGCTTCCTTCGATTCGGTTCGATTCCTGCGGCTCGATTCGATACTCCACTGGATTCCGATTCCGGTTCGGATCGGCTTTCGATCCCGATGCGGGTTCCGGTCTCCCAGCGGAGGCCCACGAGCCTGCCGGTTGACGCCGGTTCGACCTCTCCCGACTCGGCTGCCGATTGTGCCGCCGATCCGATTCTCTTCGGTCGCCGATCCAGCTTGTCGATTCGATCCTGGGCTCGCCACCACGCCAGGGGGGGCGGCCGGGGCACCTCTGGCGAGGAGGTCCACGAGATGCCTCCCCGGGGGTCGGGTGACATCGGGTATGTCTCTCTGCAGGAGTCATGTGCAAAAGTAGTCAACAAAATAGTCAGGCGACGATTTTTCTGCTACAGTGGGCGTGCGCGTCAAGAAACCAACTGCTTTTCGTCAGAGTATCCTGGGTTTCTTCGCTCCCCGCAGCCGGGGAAGAAGCTGCTGCGTTCAGGACGCTCGGGTTTTCACCTCGCGCGCGGGTTTTCAGGGTTGGGTTTCTGGCGAAGGTTTCTTGCGGCCGCGCCCGCACTGTATTCCCATCTGTTTTAAACAAATCTTTTTGGAGTCCTTTTTATTTTTCGTTCGAAGCCCGCCTGTAGGGGGACATCCCCGACCCAAGGATAGGAGATGTCTCGAGCGAGGGGGAGTTCGGCTGCAACTCCCGGGAGGTCAAATTCTGACTTTGCCTGGCCCCGATCGGCGAGCAGTGGGCGATTGGGGGTCGAGGCTACTCCCCCCCCCAGTCCTCCTCCTCCTCCTCTTCTTCTTCTTCCTCTTCTTCTTCTTCCTCTTCCTCTTCTTCCTCTTCTTCCTCTTCTTCCTCTGCTTCCTCCTCTTCCTCATCTTCCGCTTCTTCCTCTTCTTCCTCTTCTTCCTCCGGCCGAGTTCCGCTTCCTCCGCGGCCCAATGCGGCGCAGCAGCCCCCCAGTGGGGCTCAGTCCTCCCCGATCCTTCGAGGGAGGCCTCCCAGCAGTTGCCTCCGAAGCGGAGGGGGGCCGCATCAACAGGAGGGACCCCGTCCCCGAGCTCCAAGACTAATCACTTATTTCTTCCGTTTCGTTTCGAATGATTACTTGAGTAGTTTTGATCCTCCCGCTAGTGGCGCCTGGTGGTGCGGCGGGATGCGTTGAGCAGGACCCGACGACGACGACGACGAGGGACGACGACGACGAGGGACCTCGACGACGACGACGACGACAGACGACGACCACGACGACGACGACGACGACGAAGGACGACGACGACGACATCGACGACGACGACGACGAGGGACGACGACGAGGGACGACGACGACGATGACGACGACCGACGGACGACGGACGACGACGGACGACGACGACAGCGACGACGTGACGACGACGACGACGACGACGAGGGACGACGGCGACGACGACGACGTGACGACGACGACGAGGGACGACGACGACGACGAGGGACGACGACGACGACGGCGTTGACGAGGGGCGAGGACGACGACGACGACGACTTCCTGCGTGTCTGGGTGAGGACCTCTTCGGCTGCCGCGGCTGCTGGGCGCAGTGACCAGCCTCAAGACGGCACTCAAGTGTGCCAAAACGGCCCTCAAGAGGGTCCCCGAGAGGGCTCCAGGAGGCCAAAAGCATTGATTTTCCGTAGTTGTTTCAGCGATTTGTTTTTGGGTCACGTCACGATTTTGGTTTCGAGACGTACGAGATCCTCAAGCGATGGCTTTCTGAGAGCCATGCATCACACGAGCTTTTGTGCGAGCCGCAAGTCTGCAAACATCATGTTATCATGTTCCAACTTGTCATGCCAGCCCGCACTGGACGGGGAGGCAATCGACTTTGGAAACCCTCATGGACTTTTAAATCCTGTTTGGGGATGTTGCGCTCTGGCCATAATTCACAGATTTGTCACGCGCTTTTCGGGCTCTCGCCTTTTGGGGTCCAGAAGGGCCCCAGGGCGGCACAAGAGGCCCCAAAGAGCGTCCCAATAGGAGGGAACGAAGAACGGCATAAATTCAAAAACTCAGAGGTCCGCGCGGATTTCTCGGATCCGCGCTGGACTGGACCCTCCTGGCGGCACCTCCGGCGCCATCCCTGGCGCGCTCCGCAAACCAGGGAGGGGGTCCAGTGCCAATCCGAGAACTCCGCGCGGACCTCCGAGTTTGCATGCTTATGTCATTCTTCGTTCCCTCAGAGTCGGCCCCTGGTCGGGGGCCACGGCTGGGGTTCGCGGCTGGAGGTTCTGGCGCGCTTTCGTGGGGTCTCGGCGGCTCTCCGGGCCTCGGGGTGCGCTCTTGCAGCTGCCCGCCTCGCCGCGAGCGCTCCCGGGGGGGTTCCCCGTGTCATTGCGAGAGGCCGCCGGGAAGCCGAGGTAGGGTTGTCGGGCGTGTCCCACAAAGAAAATTAGAAAATTACCCCCAAAATAGTCAGAGGACGATTTCTCTAATGTTTTCGAATATTTCTGAACATGTGCCGACTATTTCTTGATTTTCGCTTCGAGTTCGCCTGTCGGAGGACATGCCCGACCAAAAAGTTAGGGCCCGAGGGCCAGGTCGGGAGGCTCAGGGGGCAGCGTCAGAGGCCAGGCCCCCAGGGGGGAAAACGCCTCGGCCTTCCGTCGCCCAATCGTCGCCGACGCTTCGGGGCCTGCCTGTCCGGCCCCGCCCGGGAACGTGCGCGGTCTCACCATCGAGGGCCCATCGCCGATCTGTCCGCGATGTATCGCCGGTTTCCATGCCAATGTCGAGGGAGGAGGAGGAGGAGGAGGAGGAGGAGGAGGAGGAGGAGGAGGAGGAGGAGGAGGAGGAATGCTAGCATGGATTGAGGCGCGTGGACCACCTCCTCCTCCTCCTCCTCCTCCTCTTTCCCCTCCTCCTCACGCTCGCAGGCGTTTTTGTTTTCCCCCGATCTGCGAGCTTCGCCCGAAACGTGGGACAAACACCCCAATGGGGGCTATTCGAACGCACCCCTATCGAAGATGGACGCCCACTTCTCGTATATCGCAGGGTTGGGCCCAAGTATCTGGTCCATTTGAACACCCCACGAAGCCTGTGATAGGGATCGATATCTCCCATGTTGCACGCACCAGGTCCATGGATCACTGATCTGTGTTAGCGTGCGCCCGACACCGTTCCCCCAATGAGCCAGCCACCCCCATCACTGTCGTTCCGCCTCATCCTGAGGCGTTCCAGACAGGGCCCCCTCGCCTTCGAGGGTCGAAGGAGTTGGCACCTCTTCCCCGGCGGAAGGCGGCCCCGGACCCCCCCCCCGCGTTGTGAAACATTCGCGACGGAAGGTTTTTCGCTACTCTTGGCCTCCGTGGGCCCTCAGCGGGCCTCGGGACCGTCGAAGAACGGCTCGGGATGAAGAACCGGTCCTGGGGAAGGGGTTGAGACCTCTGGGGGCCGACGTTCTAAGCAAAGCTCACGACGTCGGGGGTCCGGGGCGGAAGGGGGCGGCGGAAGGCGGCGGAAGCAAAACGAGGGCGCCTCCGTCGGCGGAAGCTGGCGGAAGGCTGGTGGAAGCCTGCGGAGTAAGAATCCTGAGCATTTTCTTTGGGTGCAGGGCAAAAAGGGTGAAATTCCGAAATGCCGTTTCGATGGGTTTCCGAGGCTCGAATCTGCGAGAGGTGAATCACCAGACGGAGTGATTCTCGAGGCGCACAAGCCCATGTGGATTCCACCCTGAGCGTTGCCGTCAAGGAATCGCCCCCACGCCAAGGAATCGCCCCCACGCCAAGGACTCGCCCCCACGCCAAGGAATCGCTCCCACGCCATGGAATCGCCCTCTCCCAAGGAATCGCCCTCCACCCTAAGAGCATGCTCAGGTAAGACTCCCCCCCCCCAAGGAGTCGCCCCCACGCCCCCCCCCAAGAGGTTGCAGGGCTCGTAGGCGCAGGCGTCGTCAGAGCCCGCCGTGCGGGCTGCGGCGGGCCGGGGAGGCGACGGGGGGTGGGGGAGGGGGGGGCGGGCGCCCGCGCCTCCCCGCGAGCAGCGGCGAGGCGCCCTGGCTGGTCTTAGTCAAGCAGTGGCGAAGCGTCCTGGCTCGCCCATAGCCCCAGCAATCAATGCTCTAAGAACCTTCTGTGGTTTCCACGAACTGTTCTTAGAACATTTCTGGCGGGGTCTGTCTTGTTTTGTCTCACTGGATTTATGCACAAAGGAACTTGTTTTTTCTTAGAACATTTTGGGGTTCTAAGAACAATTCGTGGTAGGATTATAGGAATGCTGGGACGGTCGGTCCCTGCTCAACTTAAGGGGGGCCACCATCGAGGGTTGATGAGAGCTTGTCGCGGTCTGCGCGGGGTGTGCTCAGAGCAGTCCTGGCTGAGGCTGTCTTGGTTCAGCGCGTCGGGCTTCTGCTCCATGAGCACTGTTTTTGCCCCGTGGTAGGCCTACATATAGGATTACCGGGACGGTCGGTCCCTGCTCCATCCACCCCACTCCAGTTCCCCGAAGCAGCAAGGATTGGCATATTCACCAGCCTGAAGCATATCTCGACCCCTACGTTTGGCATTACCATCCCTGGGTGCCTGAGGCCACATCCCTAAGGTTGTCATCGTCTTTGGCTTGCCGACCTTAGGGATAGGGATAAGTTCGAGGCTAGTTACATACGGTAGGTTCGCGACGTGTCTACTGTCCACTGCCGTTTATGACGGTCCCGGGGCCCGGCGAGGGCCCACGGCGGGGCCGAAAAGCTTAGCTGCTTGCCCAGTCCTGTCTTGGTCGCAGCGCGATCCTGTCTGCTGCCCCCGGGGGTCCCCCAGCGGCGCCACGCACGCGGAGGGCGTCCCTCGGACCGCCCTGGCCCTCCGTTCGGTGGCAATTCGTGGGAGCCTGATCCACCCTCTCATCAATTCCGTCTTCAACGTCGATGAGCGTCGATTGTAGCGCCTGGAGTCGATGAGTTGGCGCCGCTCTGGCGACGGTTAGCGTCGGATGTGGCGTCGATTACGCGTCGATTTCGCGTCGATTCGCACGAGTCGACAAGATGGTATGGGAGGCCCCGAGGAGTTGCCACCGAACCTTCGCCGCCCTCCTTGTCAGTCTCGTTTAACCGACCCCCATCCCCATCCCCATCCCCACCGCTACCCCCACCAACTCATACACCCCCCCCAGTTGGGGGATGCGCCCCCTCGAAGCCCGAAGGGCACGGCCTGTGTATCCCCAGCTAGGGGGGTATGGCGGCCAGTGGGCCCAGGCCACGCCGCTGGGGAGGGGGGTCGGATCAGCGAGGAGGAGGAGGAGGAGGAGGAGGAGGAGGAGGAGGAGGAGGAGGAGGAGGACAGGGAGGAGGAGGAGGAGGAGGAGGAGGAGGAGGAGGAGGAGGAGGAGGAGGAGGAGGAGGAGGAGGAGGAGGAGGAGGAGGAGGAAGGAGGAGGAGGGAGGAGGAGGAGGAGGAGGAGGAGGAGGAGGAGGAGGAGGAGGAGGAGGAGAGGAGGAGGAGGAGGAGGAGGTAGGAGGAGGAGGAGGAGGGGAGGAGGGGGAGGGGGTGGCCCGTCCGGCGCGTGGCCGCGGCGGGGGGCGGCCGCGAGGCGCTGCCCCTCGCGACGCCCAGCTCCGTGCGCGCCAGGCGCGCCCCCCCCCCTTGGCCGCGGGCGGCGGGGAGGGAGCCGCGGGCCGGCCGGGAGTCCCGGGGGGGGAGAGGTCTCGGATGTGGTATGTGTAGATTCTGGGGGTCTCTCTCTCTCTCTCTCTCTCTATATATATATACATATACAAAAAACACTCAGTGCCGAGAGATTGACACCAACACCAAGACCGGCGCTCTGCCTCCACCCAGGGAAGACGGTCCCGATCTCGGTGATGGTAAATAATTCTCTGGCTTCCAAGGTGGCCGACATGTTACCACCAGCACCGGAATCGAGGATCATCTTCACCCCTGTGGAGGCAACCTCCTGTGTTGGTGTTGGTGCCCATTTCCAGGCCTCCACATATATTCGTCGTGATTACGAACGATACGTATATATATATATATATATATACCTATGCGACCACCCTTCGGGTGATAAGGAGGTTCGGGGGGGAACCAACATCTCACTCGATCGGTCTCACTATCGATCTCAGTATCGATCTCACTATCGGTCTCGCTCGATCGATCTCGCTCGATCGATCTCACAATCAATCTCACTCGATCTATCTCATTCGATCGATCTCACAATTGTTGTCACAATCGAACTCACAATCGATCACACAATCGAGCTCACATCCGGTCTCAATATCCATCTCACTATCCAGATCACAATCACTCTCACAATCAACGTCATCATCATCATCATCATCATCATCATCATCATCATCAACATCAACATCATCACCAACATCTTCATCATCATGAGGGCACCGTCATCATCATCATCATGAACATCATCATCAACGTCAGCATCATCATCGGGACATCATCATCACCATCATCATCTCATCAACAACATCATCATCATCATCATCGGGACACAGTCATCGTCATCATCATCAGCAGCATCATCATAATCATCATCACTATCGGGACACCATCATGATCACCATCGTTCTCATCATCAACATTATCATCAGCATCGTCATCATCCTCGGGACACCATCATCATCATGATCATCGCATCATCATCATCATCGACATCATCATCAACAACATCATCATCATCATTGGGGCACCATCATCATCATGAGCAACATCATCATCAACATTGTCATTATCATAATCATCATCATCGGGACACCATCAGCATCACCATCATCATCACCATCATCATCATCAGCATCATCATCGGAACACCATAATCATCAACATCATCATCATCAACATCATTATCGCCTGGACACAATTTCCATCAACATTATCATCACCAACATCATTGGAATCATCATCATCATCATCGGGACACCATCATCGTCATCATCATCCACATAATCATCATGAGCATCATCATCCTCATCATCTGGACACTATCATCATCATCGACACCATCATCAACATCATCATCATCTTCTTCGGGACACCATTATCATCATCTCATCATCTCATCATCTCATCTCATCTCATCTCATCTCATCTCATCTCATCTCATCTCATCTCATCTCATCTCATCTCATCTCATCTCATCATCATCATCATCATCATCATCATCATCATCATCATCATCATCATCATCATCATCATCATCATCATCGCGGGGCACCGCGGGACACCGGCGGGACACCGCTGGACACCGCGGGACACCGCGGGACACCGCGGGACACCGCGGGACACCGGCGGGACACCGCGGGCCCCCGGCCGCCCGGAAGGGAGACATTTGGTCCGGCCGCGCCTCAGCCACACGGGACACCAGCGGGACACCGGCGGGACACCGCGGGGCCCCGGCCGCCCGGAAGGGAGACATTTGGTCCGGCCGCGCCTCAGCCACAGGAGCTTTTCTCTCGCCCGCCCACGCAGCTTCGCCTCGCGCGCACGCACGGCACGCACGAACACGAAACCGAAATCGATTTCCCGGTGGGGGGGCTCTCCTCTCTACTTCGATCTCACCCCCTCACCTCCGATAGATGTATGTATGTATGTTTGTATGTATGTATGCATGTATGTATATGTATATGTATATGTATATGTATATGTATATGTATATGTACATGTACATGTAGATGTATATGTATATGTGTATGTGTATGTATATGTATATGTATATGTATATGTACATGTATATATGTATGTATATGTATATGTATATGTATATGCATGTGTATGTGTATATGTATTTGTATATGTATACGTATATGTATATGTATATGTATGTGTATATACATATGTATATGCATATGTATCTGTATATGTTTATGTATAGGTATATGTATATATATGTATATGTATATGTATATGTATATGTATATGTATATGTGTGTATGTGTATATGTATATGTATACGTATACGTACATGTATATGTATATGTATAGGTATATGTATGTGTATGTGTATATGTATATGTTTATTTATATGTATATGTTTATGTATGTATGTATGTATGTATGTATGTATGTATGCATGTATGCATGCATGTACGTATGTATGTATGTATGTATGTATGTATGTATGTACGTCCGGGCGGCCTCCTCCTCCTGTCCTCCGCGGCCGCCTGTCCAAACATGGCCTTGCCTTCGAGGATCGAAGGAGTTGTCATCTCTTCCTCGGCGGAAGGCGGCGGCGGGCGGCGGAAGTAAACTGGCGGCGGCTCCGCCGGCGGAAGCCGGCGGGAGCTCGGCGGAAGCCGGCGGAAGCAAAGGTGGACCTCCCAGGAGATGACAACAGTTTTTTTTCTTTGGACACCCGAAATGGGTACCGAAAGAATGGGTACAATGCCCAACAACAAATGTTGTCCCAAACCAACAGCGGCCGCTGTTGGGCAGGCGGCCTTCTGTCTCAAATGGACACAGGCCGCGGCGGCGCGGTCAGCGAGTCCTGTTCAAAATGAACAGGGACTGCTGTTGGGCATTGTACCCATTCTTTCCGTACCCATTTCGGGCGTCCAAATTTCCAGTTTTGGATTCAGGGTTTCCGGATTCCGCCATATGGTCGAGGGTTGGCCCTCCCAAGTGCTAATGCCATCTTGCCCCCTCCCCCCCCGCGCGATGCCCCCCCCCCCCCCCCCCCTGTGGGAGTGGTGTGGGGTCCCCCCTGTGGGTGTGCGGTGGTTAGGGGTCCGCCTGAGCCAAGAGTCGGCGTCGCTGGCGCAGCCGCCGCCGCCGTGTCGTCGTCGTCGTCGTCGTCGTCGTCGTCGTCGTCGTCGTCAGCGTCGGCGTCGGCGTCGTCGTCGACGTCTTCGCCATCGTCGTCGTCCTCAGCCTTTGCCTCCGGAGAGTGGCGGCTACATGGGGAGAGGAAGCGGGAGGGGGGAGCAAGGTAGGGAAGAGAGGGCCAAAAACGAGGAGGGATGGATGGAGAGGCGGATGGGGGGAGGAGGAGAAGGAACATCGTCGTCGACGGTGTCTTCACCGTCGTCGCCTCCTTCTGGGTGTGGCGTTGTGTTCTGGTGCTTCAGGGAGCCGGAGCGGACGGTGTCTTCGTCGTCGTCGTCGTCGTCATCGCCGTCGTCGTTCTCCTCCTCCTCGTCCTCCTCCTCCTCCTCCTCCTCCTCCTCCTCCTACTCCTCCTCCTCTTCCTCCTCCCCCCCCATCCCATCTGGGGGGGGGCGCCGAGGACCCTGGGACCCATCCCATCTGGGGGGTGGTGGGGGGCCGTGGGCCCAGAGCCCGCGATCATGTATATATATATATATATATAGACGTGTATGTATACATGTTGGCCAGCGTGGGCCCCATACAGCGTGTTTCTAGCAGTATCGATTGTGCAGTCTAGGTTGCGCAGTCTAGGTGGGGCAGTCTATGCGGAGCAATCTGCGTGGTGCAACCTATGCCGTGCGATCTACGGTAAGCAACCGATGTTGTACAATCAATGGTTGAATCTATGTGGTGCAATCTATGTTGTATAATCTCTGCGGCGCAACATATGTTGTGTAATCGACGTTGTGCCATTCATGTGGTGCGCAATCTATGTGGTGCAATCGGCGCGGTGCACTGTAAGTGGTGCAGTCTAGGAGGTGCAACACATGCGGTGTATATTTTTTGTTCGTTCTGAGTCGTCACCCCCACTGCTGGCGCAATCATCCCACGCACTCACCTGGTCTCCAAAACCCATGCGGCGGCGATTGCCATGACTGCTTGGCGCTGGCTGGCGCATCATTGCGGCCGCGCTCGCGCAAGCAGGCTCACGCGCAGAGCGGCCAGATAGTCTGGCGCGGCCGACGCGGCCGCAGTGGCCCAGACCGCTGGGGAGTTCCCAGCACGTCTCGCAGGCCGCGCTGACGTGCGGGCACTTCAGTGCGAGTGGGTGGCTCGGGCGGGCGCGGTATCATGGCGATGTCGGCAACGGCGGACGCGATGATGATAGTAGCGATGCTGGTGACGATGGTCACGATGACGGCGGCAAGGCCAATGACGGCGCAGATGCTGATCACGCCGACGATGATGATGATGATGATGATGATGATGATGATGATGATGATGATGATGATGATGATGATGATGATGATGATGATGATGATGATGATGATACTGATGATGATGATGATGATGATGATGATGATGATGATGATGATGGTGCCCACGTGTCCACGGTGTCGGCAGAGTTGAAACGAGGCCGCCTCCGCCGACGGAAGCTGGCGGAAGGCGGCGGAAGTAAAACAATGCTTCCCACTAGATGAACACGTTTTTGGGTGCAGGGTTTTGCATGGGGAGCCGTCCTGTTGGTCATGCTTCGCGAAAGTATTTCTGCGAGGTTTCGGCGACGTATGGGAAGTCGAAGCTCCGCTGCTCGCTTTCTTGGTGATGCGGAGGTGTTTTGGGAGGCTTTGGGGGAAACTTTGCTTCTGATTTTGGACTTCCCTGCGCGCGAGCGCTCTGGCCCAGGCCTCCCAGACAGGGTCCGAGTAGACGGGGTCGGAGGATCGCGCCGCATCGCCGATGCATCGGCGATGCGGCTCGATGCGGAGCCCGACTTCGTCCACGCCGGCGTCGCCGATGCATCGCCGGCGGCGCTGGTGCATCGCCGGTGCGTCACCGATGCATCGCCGATGCATCGGCGATGCAGTGGCGATGCGGCGTGGTCCTCCGACCCCATCCACTCGGACCCCAGCGGGGAGGCCTCTAAATGGGGGAGGGTGGGTCTGTGTGTTTGGGTACCTTCTCTTAAGTCGGGCCTGTCCCTTTACAGGGGGAATATTCAAAAAAATAGTTTAAGATATAGTCTGGGGGCGATTTTTTGACTATTTCTGATCACGTGGCTGTATTTTTTGAGCAGTTTTTATTCACCCGACTTAAACCTTCTCGTCTCGAGCGCGCGTGGTTTTTGCCACGTCGCATGCTCTGTTGTGGTACCCGAAGGGCACGGCCAGGGACGCGCAGGAGGCGAGCGGAGGCAGGTGCGAGGGGCGGCGGGGACGGAGCGGCGCGCCAGCGGCCCACGCGGTTCCGAAGCAAGTCCCCTTCCTGCTCCTCCCCTTGCTCGTCCTCCTCGTCGTCCTTCTCCCTCCCTGATCCTCTTCGTCGTCCTCCTCGTCGTCCTCCCCCCTCCTCGTCGTCCTCCTCGTCGTCCTCCCCTTGCTCGTCCTCCTCGTCGTCCTCCTCGTCTTCCTCCTCGTCGTCCTCCCCTTGCCCGTCCTCCTCGTCGTCCTTCCGTTCCTTGTCCTGATAGAACAGCTCCTCCCTGTCGCGCCCCGAGACGTGTCGGTACAGTCACCCCCCCCCCAGTAAGGATGAGGGCCTTTCTAGGATTAGCCTTGCATTCTTCCCCTTCGGCCCATCCTTGGCCGCTTTCGCTGACCGCGCCCCACTCGCAAAGTGTCGACATGACCTTCCAAGGCCCTTGCATCCTTATCGTGCGCCCTTCTTATATGGGTTGACTGTAGGGCGGGCCGGGCGTTTCGCCCGAGACTTCCCCACCATTTGTGATTCTGGAGCTTCACACTTGCAACCGTTTCACTGCAACATGTGGTTTTCGCCGTAGCGCCGCGAACATTCGTTTTAAACGTTTGTAAGACTTTCATGGGTGGAGGGCGGTTCTTTTTCAAACTTTGGCTCTCGCCTTGGCGCCGCTTGCATGTGTTCTAGCAGCTAGGAAGAGTTTTATGGGTGGATGGGGGGCTCCTTTTGAACATGTGGATCTTGCACAGTTTCGCGGTTGGAGGGCGGTTTCTTTTCAAATTGTGATTCTCGCCTAGGCGAAGCGCGCATTTGCTCTAAACGTTCGGAAGAGTTTCACGGATGGAAGGGGGGGCTTTCAAATTTGGTTCTGGCCTTCGCGCCGTGGGCATTTTTTATTTCAATTTGTCAGAGCTTCACAGATGGAGGGCGGCTGGTTTTCGAAATGTGGTTCTCGCCTTTGCGCATTCGTCCTAAACGTTTCGAAGAATTTCACGGGCGAAGGGTGGTTTCATTTCAAGCTGTGATGCTCGCCTTTGCGCCGCGCGTTTTCGTGTGAACAATCAGAATCACATTTTCTGATTGAGGGCGGCCCCTTTACAATTTGTGGCACTCGCCTGAGCGCCGCGCGCATTGGTTCTAAAAGTTTACAGGGATTTCACCGATGGGGAGGGTACAGTTTTCAAACATGTGGCTGTCGTCTTAGCGCCGCTCGCATTCGCGATTTCTTATGAAAAAGAGGATTCTTATGGTTGACGTCTCAGAAACTGTGCTCCTGTACGATTTAGGTTGCCAGGGCGCAACAGTCACGTTGATTTGCGTTTCTGAAGTCGCAGGAGATGCGTCCTGGCAGGATGAAGGATCGCCAGGATGCACCAATGAGGTTGGTTGGCGGAATAGGAGTCCAACGAGCATTCTCTTGGCACGATTGGAAATTCTCGAAGGCTTGTCTTCAGGGGGGCACTGCAGCAGTGACAACGAACTCGTGCAGTGACCTATGCGGGGTGATCCTTGAGGGAGGGTGTATTGCAATATCGTTAATGCGCCTTGGGTTTACGTAGGGCGTCTTTCTCCTCGTCCCCCTCCTCCTCCTCCTCCTCGTCCTGCTGCTCCTCCTCCTCCTCCTGCTCCTCCTCCTCCTCCTCCTCGTCCTGCTCCTCCTCCACCTCCTCGTCCTGCTCCTTCTCCTCCGCCGCCTCGTCCTGCTGCTCCTCCTCCTCTTCTCCTCCTCCTCCTCCTGGTCTCCTCCGCCTGCTCCGCCCCCCGCGAGGATGATGCTCTGCTCACTGCTGGAGCAGAACCCCACCCTGGCGGACATGGGCGAGTCCGACGGGTTGCCAGCCAGCCACAAGGTCAGGGGCCACATTCGGGGGGGGAATACCCTGGTATCGCTCGGATGTGTGCAAGGTTTCTCGGCGAGGACTATCGAGGAGCATCTTGGGCCACCCTGCGAGACAAGAGGAAGGCCGAACAAGCCGAAAAAGGCACGGGGAATGGGCGTCCGAGCGAGGGCAAGAACAGGCTCAGGGGGGGACGCCTCGGCCCTCGACTGTCCTTCGCCCTCCGACAAGGGGCCCGATACCCCACCCCTTCCCAGGAACGCGCGGCTTTGCCATCGGGGTCCTGTCGCCGGTCTGCCGATCCATCGGCAGCGTATCGCCGACTCCAGGTCGGTGTGCTCCCCGGGCCCCCCCCCCCCAACCTTGCCCCTCCTCAGGGGGACCTGGAGCCGCTGGACGCCCGGAAGCGCGAGGCGGAGCCGGAGGACCCGCACGAGGAGCGTCGCGTATGAACGGGCGAAGAACGGTATAACATATTTTTTTTCGCTGTCGGGGGCGCTTGTCCCAGGGCGGCTGGACAGTTTATACCCTTACGGTGGCATCGTAGGGGTATAAACTTTCCAGCCGCCCAGGGACAGGCGCCCCCGACAGCGAAACAGTTCATCTTATACCGTTCTTCGCCCGTTAAGTGTAATCCCACACGCTGTGCTCGGGCTTCGGCGCGCGAGTCGGTCAGCGCAGAGCACGTGGGCGGCGGGCGAAAAAAAACGGGGTCGACCGCGCGGTCGTCCGCGCGTAGGCTTCCCGCGTGAGACCACGCGTGAGTGCCTTCGTCTCCTCGCGGTGTGCCACGCTGGCGGCCCGCGTCAGCCGCGGCGCGAGGTCGCCACGTCACATCGCGTAAGACCCGTGTCTTTTCGGCGGTCTCAGTGCCTCGTGATTTCCACATTGATGCTTCTGTCAGCTGGAAGTCCCCCCACAATGGGGCTGAGTTGGCGTGCACTCCGAGGGCGTCCCAGGATCATGTCCACGCCGGGAGGTGTGCCCCCCCCCCCAACACCGAGGCGATGAAAGCGAAAGGCAGAGCCGCTCATCAGTTCGCTGTCCTGATGCGTCCTCCGTTGCCCCGACTGGGACACGTTCGCGTGGATCTCGAGACAGCTGAGTATTGCTCAGGCACTCTACGGTCAGACGTGAGGTGGATCGAGCAGCGCTGCCTGTCGGCATCTGACAACAGCGGGGCAGCTGGTGCTAACATCCAGTGCTCTCTTGGAGGGTCTATCTATCGCCCGCTCCCTGTGGCAGGAGATGAACCTGCAGGCTCAGGGCAAGATTATCATCTCCCCCATCGCGAAAGAGCTGCGCACGCGCACCGGGAAGCCGCCACCCGACACACTGGCGCAGGCGTGCAAGTTGAAGGGCTGACTCATCGGCTTAGCAGGAAGAGGTTGATGTGCAATGGGGAGCATGAGCAGGAGGAGGAGGAGGAGGAGGAGGAGGAGGAGGAGGAGGAGGAGGAGGAGGAGGAGGAGGAGGAAGGAGGAGGAGGAGGAGGAGGAGGAGGGGGAGGATGGGGAGGTTGGGGAGGAGGATGAGGTGAAATAGGGAAGAGGGAGAGGTTCGGTTCGATGCGGTCGTCCTCGTGGTCGCAAGTCGAGATCGCAACTGCCATTGGGGATGAGAGCGAGAGTCGGAGGAGGAGGATGATGATGATGATGAGGAGGAGGAGGAGGAGGAGGAGGAGGAGCCGAAGCCAGGCACGACCATTCGACGAGCGTGCGCGAGAGGAACGCGGCCGATGGGGCGGCCGAGCCTCGCCGCGATGCCGCGTCCAAGGCCCGAGCGCCTGCGGTCGGCTTCGCCCTTGGTCGCGTCCGCTCCCAAGAACGATGGGAGGGGAGAGTGTAGTGGAGGCCCATGCCAGGAAGCACCCTGCATGCCTCCAGGGTGCCCCGGGTTTCTTGGGTTTCGGTGGGTTTGGCGATGGAGGGAGGTCGCGGCGCTCCCACACCAAGAATCCGTGGACGTCTTGCGGCCTCAGGGTTGGGTTTTTTGTGGAAGGTTTCTTGTGGACTGGCCTCCACTGTAGGGCTAGCATCTGCGGAGTGCCCCCCCCGCCCCCCCCCCCCCCACACCTCCATAATCTGTTTTATTTGCCCCGCCCAGTTCCCTCACCGCCTTTCTGCCTACAGTGCCCGCCCAGCCTCTCCTGGCTCCGGTCCCCTCCCTGCCTCCCTGCCTGCCCGTCCATCCACCCCATCACTCCCCCCAATCTTGCCTCACTCGCCCTCTCTCGACGAAGGGTCAAGGGAAGGGAGTGTTTTTTTTTTACGTTCGGCAAACATTAAGGCCAAGCTTGTTGTGGTCAGAAGGGAGGATCCTCCTCCTCCTCCTCCTCCTCCTCCTCCTCCACCTCCTCCTCCTCCCTCCTCCTCCTCCTCCTCCTCCTCCTCCTCCTCCTCCTCCTCCTCCTCCTCCTCCTCCTCCTCCCCTCCTCCTCCTCCTCCTCCTCCTCCCCCTCCTCCTCCCCCTCCCCGCCGAGGTGGTGGTGGGGTGGCAGAAGCCGCGAGGCCCGCCTCTTCTCCCTCTCTTTCTGCCCCCCCCCGCCCGAGAGCCGCGAGGCCGCGGTGGGGCGCCAGCGACACCTCGCCGCGCTGATGCGGTCGTGCCTGGACGAGCTGGACGCCCTCCTCGCGGTCGAGGACGCGCGAGAGGGGGGCGCGGCGGGCGGCCCGTCCGCACCATGGGCCCCCTATAGGGGGGCCCCGGCAGGCCACGACAGAGGCGGGGATATCCTGATGGCGGCGGGCGCGAAAGGGGCGCGGCGGGCGTCCCGTCCGCACCACGGGCCCCTATAGGGGGGCCCCGGCAGGCCACGAAGGAGGCGGGGATATCCTGATGGCGGCGGGCCGCGTGCAGGGGAGCAACACGTGGCGTAAACCGAAAAGCTCGGAGGTCCGCGCGGAGTTCTCGGATCGGCGCTGGGCCCCCCCGGCGGCGCCTCCGGCGCCGCCCCCGGCGCGCTCCGCGCGCCAGGGAGGGGGGTCCAGCGCCGATCCGAGAAATCCGCGCGGACTTCCGAGCGTTTATGCTCATGCCACTTTTCTTCCCCCTATCGTGGGCGAAGAGCACCTCGTGGCGTGGCCGTTGGCGCGCAGCTTTCGTGGAAGCGGGAACAGATTGGCGCAGTCGCGTTTTGTCGCCGCTGCCTTCGGAACATGTTGGCAGGACATCATGGTCAGCAAGGGTGAAACATATCCTGGAAGTTCTGGCGCAACCCACTGCGTGCTTCCGCTGGTGACCGCGGCCCTTCCCTGGCAGTTACCCTGAGCAAAGGCGAGCGGTATCGCTACCTTTTGGCTTCCCCACTCTCGGGGGGGCAAGTATATCCGTATCCGCGGCCTCGCGGGCCAGCCCCCTGGGCCGCGGCTGCGCGGATGCGGGGTGCTTCTTCTCGCGGAGGCCCGGCTCGGAAGGCATCAGCGCGTCCGCGTATCCGCGGGCATTGGCGCCCGGGAGTCCAGACCGCGAGGGCGCGGATACGGATGCGTTCGCTGCTCGTGAGGGCCCCGAGTTTTTCCTCCGTTTTGGGCTTCCCAGGGCCCTCCACGGACCCCGGGACTGCCAGATAACGGTTCGGGATGAAGAGCTGGTCCTCGAGGAAGGCTTGGGGTCCAGGACCCGTTTCCTTTAAAGCCCGTTTCTTGCTTGTCCATCGCCTGTCACCGATGTTACACACCCAGATTCGAAAGCCTGGGGCGAGCGCGCGCTTGCCCGTGCTACGGTGCTCGAGATCGCAGCGCTGGAGAAATCAACATCATCACGCCCCACAGCCGGTTCGAAAGTGTCTTGGGCGAGCCCCGCACGACCCCAATGTCAAGAGACACAAGAGATTCCAGCAGCGCTGGAAAGCACACTATCAAGAGAAAAACATCATCCCCTCGCGGTCGATCGGCGCCACCCAAACATTTCAATACGGTGTCTGCGCCGCTCCCAAAGGGGGCGACGCGCGCGCCGAGGAGGCTCACAGTCAGATGCTCCCGCGGGCACTTTCTGGCCGCACCGCTCGGGAAACTCGATACGGCCAACCCGCATAATGAGGATGGGGCAGCCTTCCCAAGGGTGCTCTTGCATCCTTGCCTCCTCGGCCCATCGTTGGGGCCACTTTTGTTGGCCGCCCCCCGCTCGGATCGCTTCGACGCGGCCCTCCAAGGCCCTTGCATCGTCGTCGCGCATTCTTATGATACGGGCCAGGCGCGACCATTCGACGAGCGTGCGCGAGAGGAACGCGGCCGAGGGGGCGGCCGCGCCTCGCCGCGGTGCCGCGTCCAAGGCCTGAGCGCCTGCGGTCGGCTTCGCCCCTGGTCGCGTCCGCTCCCAAAGGGGGTAGAATGCAGTGGAGGCCCATGCCAAGAAACATCCTGCTTGCCTCCAGGGTGCCCTGGGCTTCTTGGACTTCGATGGTTGTGCGATGGAAAGCGCGAGGTTCCCACACCACGCGGGGGTGACGCCCACATGCGACTGGTGCCGCTGGGGCCTTCGCTGGAGCTCCCTATAGGGCCACGAAACGTGTGAAGGGTGTGCCGAAGCTGATGGCGATGATGCTCCCTATGGGGCCACGAAACGTGTGCGGGGTGTGTCGAAGCTGATGGCGGCGATGATGATAATAATGCTGATGATGCTGATGCTGATGATGATGATGATGATGATGATGATGATGATGATGATGATGATGATGATGATGATGATAATGATGATGATACTCATGATGACGATAATGACGATGATGCTGATGAATATTCTGCTGGTGCTGCTGATGATGATGAAGATGATGCTAATGACGATGATGCTCATGACGATGGTGATGATGATGCTGGTGATGATGCTGATGCTGATGCTGATGCCGATGATGCTGCTGCTGATGATGCTGATACTGTGGTTGATGATGATGCTGATGCAGATGATGCTGATGGTGATGTTGATGACTGTGATGATGATGACGGCGACGACGACAGTGACCACGACGACGATGATGATGCTTATGACGATGACGATGACGATTGCGACGACGCTGGTGAGGATGATGATGATGCTGGTGATGATGATGCTGATGGTGATGATGATCATGAGGATGATCATGATGATGATCGTGATGCTGATTATGATGCTGCTGACACTGATGGGGGTGACGATGCTGGTGGTGCTGATGATGCTGACCATGCTGGTGACGATGATGCTGATGCTGCTAATGACTATGTTGCTGCTGGTGATGATACTGCTGATGATGATGATGACGCAGATGATGACGATGATTGTGATGATGATGATGATGATGATGATGATGATGATGATGATGAAAACGATGATGATGATGCTGATGATGATGATGATGATGATAATGCTGATCATGATGCTGATGATGCTGACTCTGATGGTGATGGTGCTGATGATGATAATCACGGTGATGATGATTGTGCTGATGCTGGTGATGATGCTGATGCTGATGTCGACGATGATGTTGCTGATGATGGTGATGCTGATGATGTTGATGTTGATGGAGATGATGATGATGATGATGATGATGATGATGATGATGATGATGATGATGATGATGATGATGATGATGATGATGATGATGAAGCTGATGCTGATGCTGATGCTGATGCTGATGCTGATGCTGATGCTGATGCTGCTGATGATGATGATTTCGATGCTGATGAACATGCTGATTATGATACTGCATATGATGGTGATGATGTTGCTGCTGCTGATGATTATGATGATGATGATGATATTATGATGATTATGATGATGATGATAATGATGATGATGATGCTGATGGTGATGATGATGATGATGATGATGATGCTGATGATGATGATGATGATGATGATGATGGTGATGACGATTCTGACTTGATTATGGTGTAAGGAGGCGGGGAGGAAGAAGAAAGGGAGGAACGCTGGGCGCATTGTCTTCAAAGGGAGGACCCAACACCACAGGATGGTTGGGAATAGTCACGAAGTCGGGGGTCTGGGCATGCACGAGGCTGTGAGCTTGAGCGAGGAAGCAGGAAGCCCTGAAGATGGATCACATCGCAGCAAGGGGCAGCACTGTGGCTTCAGCGCTGCGTCTGGTCGTCTCAACGCCCGGGCCCGAGTCCGTTCTTCAGCGCCGTTGCCCCTTGGCTAGCGCCGAACGATGGCTGCTTTGAAGTGCGACCCGGGCCGAAACAGCAGCGCGCTGCGTACACGACTCCACGCCCACGCAATTTCCGTCTTCGCCTGGTCTCCCGCTGGACGTTGCGGACGCCGCGTGGGAGAGACTGCTGGCTGGGTCTTCACTGGAAGACCGACCTGTTTCGACAGAACTGGGCCGCGCTGGGACGCGTAGTCGGCGAAATCCTCGGATGGCACTACCAAAGCAGCACCGCGCCTGATTTCATTAAGCATGATCCAGTCCCTAACCCAATAACACAATGACGCCGTGACCTAACCTAGGCCCCCGCTTTTTAGGGGCATGCCTAAACAGATGGGTGGCCTCGTCTGACACACCCGCAACACCCCCCCCCTGTCCCTGATGTGTCTGGCTCCCTTAACTTGGGTGTCCCCCCAAAGGGTTAGGGGTACTTCTAATGTTCCCGCTGCAGGAGAAACGTTCAAACATAGTCAAACAATTGCCTGGGGACGATTCTTTTTACTGTTCTTGATTCTTTGGGGACATGCTTTGACTTTTTTTCTGGCTCTTCCTCCAAGATCCGCCTGCAGGAGGACATGCCCGACCTAAGTCTAATGGCTCATCGTGCCGATCTCGGCCCCCGGGGGGCTCCCGCTCTCGCTGGTGCAGCCGTCCTCGGCGGGAGGCGCTCTCCGTGGCTCTCGCGCCCGCCCCTCCGTGGAGCCGTGCTCCTGCGCTGGCGCCAGGCCGCCTGCGACGGCTGCCCGCCTCGAGGGAAGCCGCGCGGGGAGCATGGCCACGACGTCGCGGGGTCTTGTCGATGCCGATCCCGGCCATGGTCCGTGTCGTTCCCGCTCCGTGGGGACTGTCCACGGAGTGACGCCGGCCAGGATCGACGGTGACCAATGTCGGCACGACGTTTCCACACGCGGTCTTGGTCATGGTCCTCGTGTTCCTCCCCTCCATTCGCCTGCGCGTAAGGACCTGCGGTGCGGGTCCACAGGGCCACCCCCCGCATTGGCTGGCGCGCTTGGATTGCTTGAATTTGCCCCCCCTTCACCCCCCACACGCGCCCCCCTCGAGGCCGCGCGCCACAGGTCCCTGTTGGATCCGCTGCTCTCTCTCTGTCCGCTCGGCATCGCATCCAGATGCACACGCTCGCGGCCTCGTGCCCGGGGCCGGGGCTCCCTGCTCCTCAGCCAAGGGCAGCCCCCGGCGCTCGCAGGAGTGCGACCTGAACCCGCCCAACCTGAACGGCATGCAGCAGATCGGCGAGCCTGGCTCCAGGAAAGCCCGGGAGGGCCCTCACTCCGCCTCGTTGTGAAGCAGATCACGGCGGCGGCATGGCTTTGGCCCGTCTTCGGCTGCCTGGGGCCCTCGCCGGGCCCCGGGACCCTGGGGCAACGACTCGGGATGCAAAGCCGGGCGGGGGAAGGGGCCCAGACCTTTGGAGTCCAGGTTGTGAAAAATTGCTCTGTCGCGATTCTGGGGGAGGGGGAGGCGGGGGGCACGTGTTTTTTGTACCCTCTCTCTGGTCTGCGCGCCGTCAGGTCTGTTCGCTCTGTGAGGGTCTTCGGGACGGCCTGGACTCTTCCACCGCAGTTGGACAGCGAGCTCCCAAGCAAGATGACAGGGCCAAGCTCTGCCAAGCTCGGAGGCACCACCACGCATCGGGCGAGGAGAACCATGCACAGACACCGATGCTGGCCAGGCTCATCCTGGGCTCGTGATCTGTGTGTATGTCTCCCTGGCCAAGGCAGAAGGGCGCATGCACCGATCCCGGGTTCAGGATGGGCCTGGCCAGAGTCGGTGCGTGTGCATCGTTCTCCTTCCTCTAACTTGCAGGCCGCGCGCGCACTTTCGGGGGGGGAGAGAGGGGGGGAGGGAGGCAGGGAGGGAGGGAGGGAGGGAGGAGGAGGAGGAGGAGGAGGAAGATGAGTAGGAGGAGTAGGAGGAGGATGAGGAGGAGGAGGACCAGTGTAAATCCAAGAGTCACCAACGATGTTGGAATACACCCTCCCCCCCAAGCTCCCCTTCCATAGTCCCTTACATCGTCGGTTAACTTCACAGATGGACCTGTCTCGTTGGAAGACAACCGTTTGAAGACCCTGGAACATGCCAAAACATTTTTGTCGATATTCCAACGCCACGGATGAACCTGACTGTTGCGTCTTGACGATCCAGAATCGTGCCAGAACGCCATTCCTGGGACCTCAATTCCGCGAATCATCGTAACTGTTCTGCCCTCAAAATCGTGAACCCTTCCAAAACAGCATTTCTGGTACGTCGATCATGAGAACCCGTGAAACTTTCGCAATGTTGTATCAATAATGTGCGCGGTGCTGAGGCGGGAGCCTCATTTTGAAAAGGAGCCGCCCTCAATCCGTGAAGCTCTTGGATGTTTCACAACGAATGTGCGCGTCGCTAAGGCGAGAACCACAATAAAAAACTACCCGCCCTCAATCCGTGAAGCTCTAGCATACGTTTAACACGAATGCACGCGGCGCTAATGCGAGAGCCACATTTTGAAAACCACCCGCCCTCAATCCGTGGAGTTCTTGCGATTGTTTTGAACGAATGTGCGCGGCGCCAAAGCGAGAGCCACATTTTGAAAACCACCCGCCCTGAGTCCGTGAAGCTCTTGCAGTGTTTTACGACGGATGTGCGCGGCGCTCAGGCGAGAGCCACGTTTTGAAGACGCCGAAGAGGAGGCCGAGGAGGAGGAGGAGGAGGAGGAGGAGGAGGAGGAGGAGGCCGTGGAGGAGGAGGAGGAGGAGGAGGAGGAGGAGGAGGAGGAGGAGGAGGTGGCAGAGGAGGAGGCTAGCTCCCTGCGACCGTGCCCGGGCACCACAGCTAGCCGCCGCCGCGCCGCTGGCTGCGGCGACCGGCACACACCCTGCATCGCCCGGGTCCCTGCCATAGTTGCGGAAGCGCGAAGGACTTTTTGTCCGAAGGCCCGTTTCTGCTCCTGCTCTCCTGCTCCTGCCGTGGTCTCCTGCCCCTGCTCCGGCCAATATTCGAACAAGAAGCAAACTGCACAAGCCTTTTTTTGTTTTGCGCTCCGCGCGGATTTCTTGGATCCGCCTTGGCGGCGCCTCTGGCGCCGCCCCTGGCGCGCTCCGCGCGCCAGGGAGTGGGGTCCAGCGCAGATCCAAGGAATCCGCGCGGAGCGCCAAAAGTTTCTGTTGGTGCCGCTCGTTTTTTTTTGTTTTTTGTTTTTTGTTTTTTTATTCTTGATTTTTGAAATACATCTCGGCGGCTCCGCTCCCGCCCGCGAGCGGCCCGCATCCTTTCTGTTCTCGCCCAGGTCGTCGGCAGCGGGGCCGCGCGCGATCGCCTTCCGCTCGCCGGGCGGGGTCCAGGCCCAACGCCGCCCTGTGCTCCCGCTCCCGCTCGTGCTGCGCCTGCTGCCTCCGCTGCGGATGCTGCCGCCCGCCGCGAGAGACGCCCCGGCAGGGAGCGGCCTCCGCTGAAGACGCTGCCGCCCAGGGACTCCTCGTGCCTGCGGGAACAGGCGGGGCTCCGGCCTCCTCGCCTCCTCGCTTCCTCGGGGCAGGGGGTGGGGGGGGGGGGCGGGGGGGGGGGGGGTGGGGGTGGGGGGGTTCGGTAGCAAATCACGGGAGCCTTGTGTACTCTCGCAAGTCCGCCTTGAGCGTCGATTAGCGTCGATGAGCGTCTGGGAGTCGGTTTGCGTCGATTCAGCGTTGATTTAGCCTCGATTAACGTCGATTGGGCGTAGACTAGCGTCGATTCGCGGGAGCCGACGAGAGGGCATGGGCGGCTCCCATGAAAGGCCACCCAAGGAGGGCGAGGGGACTGGACAGAGGGACCACGCGCATGGCAGGCAAGCAGGGCAGGACGGCGGGAAAAGGAGGAACGAGCCAGGCCGGGAGCGGGAGAGCTGGCTGGTCAGGAGGAGGGACAGGGCGATAAGCACGGCGGGTGGCAGAGATACAGTGTGTGAGAGAGAGAGAGAGAGAGAGAGAGAGCGAGAGAGCTGCACTCAGCTGTTATCGAAGCTCTCCAAATCCAGGGCGAACCGTCGTGCTCGAGCAAGAGCAGATGCAGTCAACCCGCACAGTAAGGGTGGGCAACCTTCCCAAGGGTACCCTTGCATCCTTGCCACCTCGGTCCATCTTTTGCCACTTTCGTTGGCCGCGCCCCGCTCGAAGAGCCTCGACATGGGCGTCCAACGCCCTCGCATCCTTATCGCGCATCCTTCGATACGGGCCGACTGTAGGCTGAACGCCAACTCGTTACTGTAGTGCTTGCTGCCTGAGCCTTGCAAATGACGGTTGGGATCGGCCCGCGCTGCGTGACAGCATGACATGCCACGTTCGCTTCGCGTTCCAGCTTCGATGTGATCTACGAGTCGAAGCCGTCCTGCCGAACTCGGGCCGCTTGCGAACTGCGTGGACCTGCCTCGGCGCCCGCGCGAAATGCATCTCGCCGCGCGCGTGGGCGGGCCGCGGCGCAAGCCTCACCCCTTGAGAGACGCGGCGGGGGGGGGCGATGACGATGACGATGACGATGATGATGCTGATGATGATGATGATGATGATGATGCTGATGACGATGATGCTGATGACGATGATGCTGATGATGCTGATGACGATGCTGATGATGCTGATGATGCTGTTGATGCTGATGATGCTGATGATGATGCTAATGATGCTGCTGCTGATGATGCTGCTGATGGTGATGATGGTGACTGCATCGTCATCGTCATCGTCATCGTCATCGTCATCGTCATCGTCATCGTCATCGTCATCGTCATCGTCATCATCGTCGTTGAATGGCGGCAACTGGAGCCAGCGACAAGTTATGCCGAGAGTGGCCGCGCTGGCGCCGTCAGTGGCAATGTTAGGGTTGTTCTCCTGCTCTTTCCTCGTCCTCCTCCTCCTCCTCCTTTCCCCCTCCTCCTCCCTCCCCCTCGTCCTCCTCCTCCTCCTCCTCCTCCCTCTCCTCCTCCTCCTCCTCCTCCTCCTCCTCCTCCTCCTTCCTCCTCCTCCTCCTCTTCCTCCTCCTAGGCACTTCGTTTCCTGGCCTGTTCCGCCCTCCATCCTGTTTTACGCCTCCGTCCTCCTCTCTTCTGCATCCTTGGGCCCCTGCTGCGTTCCCCAGCCTGTTCGCCCTTCCGTCCTCTTCGTCGCATCATCGCCCCTCGCCTTATGATGTTCCAACCTACTTTAGCCTTGATCACCCAGGATAATTTCGAGCTCCCCCAAAAAGCACCGGAACTCGAGGGTTTTCGCATGTCGGGCCCTGGGAGGCACTCGTCCGACACTGTTTCGACACTGTTTCGACACCCTTTCGACACTTTTCTGGATGCTCGAAATTATTTCTGGGATGTGGTCCTTAAGTACGATGGGAGCAACATAACCCTCGCCCGTTCCCCCCTCCTTCCCTCGCCCTGTAGATGTCCCGTCCCGCTCCACGTCTTCCTCCTCGCTCCCCCGTTCCCTTTCCTGGGCGGTTGCCCCTCGCGTGCACGAGTGTGTCGCACGAGGAGGCGCAGGAGGTATGGCAACGGCGTGGGGGCATAGCCACGGCAGGCCACCAGCGACTCGCGCGAGCCGCCCAACATGTACTCCGACCTGATGCCCCTGCGCCTGCACTGCGGGCGGCCGCCCGAGCGGACGCCCTCTTCGACCCCGGAGGGTTTGCACGTTTGGAGACACGACGTCGTCGTCGTCGTCGTCATCGTCGTTGTCGTCGTCGTTATCGTTTACCTCCTCCTCTCCATCTAGTTCTCCCCTCCACCCGCCTCCCCATGGGGTGGCGCCACATGCACTTCCTCAGCGTGAGCCATCTTGGCGAGATCGTCGACGAGTTCCGCCAGGCTGGGGAAACGCAGGCAAGAGAGGCATTGACCTGGACTCTTCCTTCGCTCCGCCTGTAGCTTGGCCCTCCAGCTTCCTCTGTGCCTTTCTTCTCTCCCCCGTGGCGCGCCCGTGGCAACCTCGGGGAGGCGCGGCATCAGGGGGAGGGAGGCATCCCGGCCCCCACAATATCCACTTCTACCCCCATCTCTTCCCCCCCTCTCTCCTTTCCCTTCTCCGCGGCACTTACGGCGGGTTCGTGCCGTGCTGACCAGCGGCGGCCCCGCTGCTGGCATCCAATGTTGAACGCCGCCTGCGACACAGACTCGGCTTGGTCGATGTTGAACGATCGGATGGTTCGACAACGACCGATCCTTCAAAGTGGAACGACCCCTTTCGGAAGCAGCAGCCAACGCCGAAGTCGGCACGGCGTTGCTCTCCTGTATCCCCTGTGGTTGTCCAGCGCGGGGCCCACCTCTCCCGCGTATCGCTTAGTCCGCGCAGGACTTCGAACGTTGGCATGGTACTTTGTTTTATCGGATCGCGTCGGCCCTCCTTCAAGTGCGCCCCCGCCGCAGCGTTCGTGAGCCTACCTGGCTTGCCCTCTCCCACTTTCTACAATTACACTTGAGTTGGGCATGTCCCTCTACAGGAGGAATCTTCAGTGGTGGTTTTGAATGCGATGGTGACGATTTCTCTTGCTATTTTGATCATGCTCGTTTTCTTCGACGACGCTTTTCTTCCAAAGCCCACTGGTGGGAGGATACGCCCGGCCTAAACTTACACCGCGTGGGTACAACTGTCCTGTCTCCCGAGAGCTTGTCCAGAATATCTCCGGCCCCCCTCCGTGCCCAGTCTTCGTGCGCGCAGGGTCGAGCTGATTTTTTTGTTCAATGGGCTTGTACAATTTGAAGGTTTTGCGGTGGTCCCGCTGCAGCGTGGGCCTCGTTTTTGGAATGGCGCTGTTCCCCCGTAGATTAGAGTGGCGCTGTCGCCCCAGCGCGGGCCACTCTTCTGCGTCCGCGTCCTTGTCCATTCGTGTCGTCCCTCCCTTTTCCCCCCCCTCCGCTTTCCCTTGGTCCCCCTGCTCCTCCCACTCGTTCCGCTCCAGTTCCTGCTGGTGCTACTCGTCCTCGTTCTCCTCCTTCCTCATCCTCTTCTTTTTCTTGCTGCTCATCCTCCTACGCGCCCGCCTGCCTCCTCCTCCTCTCCGTTTGTGCGCAGTTTCCCTTTTCCGGTTGCGCGTAGCCCGATGGAACTTTTTTTGGAGTCCAGGTCGGCTATGGCACGCGCCGGCGGATGAAGTAACACCATCGCAATGGGAAATAACGGAATGGGGGAGATAGGATGTCAGATCTGTCGCGAGCGCGGCGCGCATAGCTTGCCTTTTCGCCCTGTCCCCTCGCCCCTTTCTCGCTTTCCCCACCTCCCCCTCTCCTCTCCGCCCCACTCCGCCTCTCCCTTTTTCAAAGCCCCGACAGGAGGTGCTGGCGGATGCCGCGCCCGCAAAAATGGGAAAGCACCGCAGCACACACGCATTGCTGCAGACACTCGCCGGGACCCTCCTCTTCCAGCACCCCCGCATCCCTTTTCCCTCCTCCTCCGCCTCCTCCTCCTCTTCTTCTTTCTCCTCCTCCTCCTCCTCCTCCTCTTCCCCCTCCTCCTCTCTCCTCTCCTGTCCTCTCTTCTCCCACGTAATTTCCTCCCCCCCCCGTTCCCCAAGTCACCCCGCCCCCTCTCCCCCCGTTCTCCCCCCGTCGTCACCCCGGCCCCTCTCTGACTGACCCCCCGCTCGCCTTGGCGTGCCCCCTCCCCCCTGGCTGTGAGGCGTGAGGCTGCGGCGTCGTCCTCCTCCTCGTCTTCCTCCCCTTGGACCCCTGAGTTCTCTGCCTTTGCCTCCTCGCCCCCCCCTCCCCCTCGCACGGTGTGCAGGGTGTTTTGCCTCCGTGCCCGTCGCGGGTGTTCCTCGCGCGTCGCTTCTCCGGGTCGTCTCCCTCGGTTCCCGCCCGAATTGTCGAGCGTTCCGATTCCGATTTGGATTCCGGCTTCGGGCCGCCCCGAACGTTCCTTGTAAGGTTCGGCACGCCGATCCCGAGTCAGAGTTTTCGTTTCCCCCCCGTCCCGTGGCTCGCCTGCCGCCCACCGCCCCCCTGGCCAGGATGCGAGGCGACCTCGTCGTCGTCCTCCTCGTACTCGCGGCCCCTTCGCCTGGCCTCCTGGATGCCGCGCGCAGTGGGCGCGGCACTGGCCCTGGCAGTGTTGCGAGCTCGACTTGCGCCGCCGAGGACGCCCGAGTTGAATCGAACCTCTTCGCCCTCCTCGTCGTCGTCGTCGTCCTCCTCCTCCTTGTTCCTCCCGTTTCCGGAAGACATGGAGGGCGAGGAGGTCAGGATGATCCGGGAGGGAGGGTTCGAGGAGGACTCCTCCAACTCTCCCACCCGATTCCTCCTAACCGCTCTCTCCTGACGGGCGTGTCACACTCGCCTCCCCAGGTTGTGAGGCAACCTTGTTGTCGTGGTTGTTGTCGCCGCCGTCGTCGTCGTCGTCGCCGCCGCCGTCGTCGTCGTCGTCGTCGTCGTCGTCGTCGTCGTCGTCGTCGTCGCCCCCGCCGCCGCCGCCACCGTCGCTGTCGTCGTCGTCGTCTTCGTCGTCACCATCGCTGTCGTCGCTATCGTCGTCGTCCTCCTCCTCCTCCTCCTCCTCCTCCTCCTCCTCCGCCTCCTCCTCCTCCTCCTCCTCCTCCCCTTTTTCTTCTTCCTCCTCCTCATCCTTGCCCCATGTGTACAACATCATTCGCCGTCTCCTCGCACTCCTCCCCCTACTCCTCTCCCTCATCCTCTGGTCTCCCGTGCGCCGCATCATTTGCTGTCTCCTCGTACTCCCCCTCTTCCCCCTCCTCCTCCTCCTCCTCCTCCTCCTCCTTCTCCTCCTCCTCCTCCTTCTCCTCCTCCTCTTCCTCCTCCTCCTCCTCCCCCTCCTCCTCTCGTCCTCCTTCTCCTCCTCCTCCTCCTCCTCCTCCTCCCGCTCCTCCTCCTCTCCCCCCCCTCCTCTTCCTGGGCAAAGCATAGCGGCGGACGCATGTCTTTCCACCACCTGCACTGGGCACGCGGCTGAGGGTGCACATTGCAACGACCCCTGAGAGGGAAACTCGCGCACAGACTGCACGAACAACTGGAAAAGTTATCCAGCGTAATAACGTCAACAGGGTGATATAAATTGAAGTAAGAGTAAACTCTCTAGAGTGCTGTGAAATAGTAAATATGGTGGGGCTTCACTCCCCCTCCAATCCTTTTCTTCGTGAACAAGTAGCTTCTCCATGTCGCACCCTGAGGCAGGCCGGAAGGGTGGGACGGGCGGTTTGCCTGAGACGTCCCTTCCAGTTATGACCCTGAAGCTTCAACATTGGCAACAGTTTCACGAATGGAGGGCGGGTTGCTTCTAAACTTTGGCTCTCGCCTCAGCGCCGCGCACGCTCGTTTCAAACATTTGCAAGAGTTTCGCGAGCGGAGGGCGGGCCGCTTTCAGAATGTGCCTCTCGCCCCAGCGCCGCGCACAGTCGCCAAACGTTGCAGGAGTGTCATGGGTGGAGGGCGGCTCCTTCTCAAGATGTGGTTCTCGCCCCTTCGGCGCCGCGAGCACGTGTCTTATCTGGTGTAAAAGGCTCCGCGGGCGGAGGGCGGCCCCTCTTCAAGCTGCGGCTCTCTCGCCTTGCTGCTGCCCCAAAGTCGTTAAGGGACATGCGCGAGTTTCGCCGGTCCTCACGGTTAACGTAACAGACATGGTGTTCTGGATCGGTGTAGGACTGTGAGGGCGCTACTGCTACGCTGACGCTGATTCGCGGTGGCGACGTCCCAGGAACGGTGTTCCGCCGTGGTTCAGGATCGCCGAGATGCAACAGTAAGGTTGATTCGTGGCGTTGAAGTTTTAAGAATGGTGTTCTGGCGCGGCTAGGCATTGTCAAACGGTTGTCTCAAACGATTTGGTCTAACGGGGTTTCCAGTGGGAATCCATCCTTCTAGGGGGCAATAGAAACGGAGATTGGAGGGAGGGTTTATTGCAACATCGTTACTGAGTGGTGTGTCTACACTGGTGCCCCTCCTCCTGCTCCTCCTCCTCCTCTCCTCTTCCTCCTCCTCCTCCTCCTCCTCCTCCTCCTCCTCGCTGGTCTCATTTCCGCGGTTTCGGTCCTTTGAAATCGTGCTCCCGCTGCAGCGCTGATCTCATTTTGCGCTTCCCGCTTTCCAAACCGTCCATTTGCATTCCCGTCCTGTGTCATGTCTGGCCCTCCTCTGATCTTGTTGTCGAAATGAGTCGCGTTATCGACGTGATGCCATGCCATGCCGTGCTCTACCATGCATCACGTACCCTCTCGGGACCATCTCCTTGTTCTACCTCCGACTGTGCGGACAGAGAGAGGAGCTCTGCGCCATGGTCAGGGATGCGAGGGGGGGGGTAGGACGTCGGGCATGACGCTTGCGCACCTGGCTGGTCCCTCGCCCTCTCCTCTCTCCTCCCTCCTGGCGGGCGTGCTGCCTGGAGGAGGAGGAGGAGGACGAGGAGGAGGAGGAGGAGCCCGAGGCTCCGGCTGGCCTCGCTGCAGCTCCGCCTGGGGGAGCTGGACGCCGCCGGCGAGCTGCTCCGCGAGGCGGAGGCCGCCGCACTCGCGCCCGCCCGCCCGCCGCGCCCCGCCGCAGCCGCCAGCGCCAGCCAGCCGCCGACGAGCTCGCCGCCGAGGTCGCCGCCGCCGCCGCCGTCGCCGCAGCCGCGCCGCCGTTGTCGGCGGTGCCGTCGCCGGCGTCACCGTCGTCGAGCACGCCGTCGCCACCGCCGTCGCTGCCGCCTGCGTTTTTACAAGGGGTCTGGGGAGGGCACCTCCCCCAATCCATGTTTGCGCGCCCCCGTGATGACACCGATAAGGAGGAGGGAGGGGATGCGGGGGAGCGGCCAGGCTGTTCAAATTATCTCGGAGAAGGACCCAGCCATATGCAGTTGTGAGTACCGCAGTTGCGAGTTCCGCTTTCGGTGGAGCTCCCTGTGGGGCCGCGAAGCGCGTGAGGGGTGTGCCGGAAGGGGGGCGGGTGGCGCCATGCGAACCCTGATGGGGCCGCGAAGCGTGTGAGAGGCTGCTGATGGGGCCGCGAAGCGTGTGAAAGGTGTGCCGAAATGGGTGCGTTGGCGCCATGCGAACTCTGCCACTGGGGCCTTCGGTGGAGCTCCCGATGGGGCCGCGAAGCGTGTGAGGTGTCTGCCGAAATGGGTGCGGTGGCGCCATTCGAACCCTGCCGCTGGGGCCTGCGGTGGAGCTCCCAATGGGGCCACGAAGCGTGTGAGGGGTGTGCCGAAATGGGTGCGGTGGTGCCATGCGAACCCTGCCGCTTGGGCCTTCGATGGAGCTCCCGATGGGGCCGCGGGCCGCGAAGCGTATGAGGTGTGTGCCGAAATAGGTGCGGTGGCGCCATTCGAACCCTGCCGCTGGGGCCTACGGTGGAGCTCCCTATGGGGCCGCGAAGCGTGTGAAAGGTGTGCCGAAATGGGTGCGGTGGCCCACTGGGGCCTTCGGTGGAAGGGGTGTGCCGAAATGGGTGCGTTGGCGCCGTGCGAACTCTGTCACTGGGGCCTTCGGTGGAGTTCCCTATGGGGCCACGAAACGTATGAGGAATGTGCCGAAATGGGTGCGGTGGCGCCATGCGAACCTTGCCACTGGGGCCTGCGGCGGGGCTCCTCACTAAGCGTGTGAAGGGTGTGCCGAAATGGGTGCGGTGGCGCCATGCGAACCCTGCCATTGGGGCCTCCGGAGGAGTTCCTTATGGGGTCACGAAGCTTATGAGGGGTGTGCCGAAATGGGTGCCGTTGCGCCATGCGAACCTTGCCACGAGGGCCTTCGCTGGAGCTCCCTATAGGGCCGCGGAACGTGTGAAGGGTGTGCCGAAATGGGTGCGGTGGCGCCATGCGAACCCTGCCACTGGGGTCTTCGGTGGAGCTCCCTGCCACGAAACGTGTGAGGGGTGTCCCGACATTGGCGCGTTGGCGCCATGCTATGGGGCCACGACGCGTGTGAGGGGTGTGCCGACGCAGAGACATGCGGAGGTCAGAGGCAAGGAGAGAGGAAGGATGGAGGAGGGGTCGGAGGAAGTAGGAGGAGACGTGGGGCGCTGTCTCTTCGAAGCGAGGACCCAACACCACAGGATGGTTGTGGAAAGTGTTGTAGATGCCTACGATGACTTAGTATCTTGCCAGTAGCGATGTACACGGCGTACCTTGCCCGTAGCGCTGTAGACATGGTACGGCAGTGCGCGGGGTATTTCACATATCAGTGAGCGCTGTAAGCATTATGGTAATAGTTTGCTGGTTCGTAGTCAGCTGGCTTCAGGCAGGCCAGTCGCTCCTATTGTGATGGCCGGCCGCGCCATCTAGAGCCGTAAGCAACCTTTCATCTCGCGGTGCACAATGGCGATGCGCTCTTTGTATTGGTCTTAGGAGATGCGGCCCGCCTCGTAGACGGCCTCTGTGGTACGGTCCCGCAGCTGGAGTTCACTGACTCATTTGTCCAGGTAGGTGGCTGCGATCTTGCGTGGGTCGCGCGGCAGAGGCTCTTCTGGTGGCCGTCGTAGCTCAGCTGGTTGCCCTCGTAGCTCAGGTGGTCCTCGGAGCTCTGCTGGTAGGCCTCGTAGCTCCGCTGGTGGCCCTCGTAGTTCAGCTAGTGGCCGAAGCAGCTCAGTCAGTAGCCCTCGCAGTTCAGCTGGTGTCCCTGGTCGATCTGCAGGTGGCCGTCGTCGCCTTAGCGGTGGCTCGCGTGGCCCAGCGGCTGTCCCTGGCGGCTCGGCTGGTGGCCGAGGTGACCCTCGCAGCTGAGCGGTTGGCCCTCGCAGCTCAGCTGGTGGCCCAAGCAGCTCAGCTCGCGTGCGACTCTGGCAGTTCTGGTGGCGGTTCTCGTGAATCGGCGGGTGGCCCTGGCAGCTCCGCTGGTGGACCTTGAATTGAAGCTCTGCTGGTGGCCTTCGAAGCTCTGCTGGCTGTCCTCGAGGAGCAGGGGGGGGCGGTTCTCGTGGTCCTGCGGGCCCGGGCGGCTCTCCTGGTGGCCCTCGAGGCTCCGCGCTGGGTGTCCGCGCAGCTCCGCTCGTGGTCCTCTCCTAGCTCGGCAGGTGGCCCGCGCAGCTCGTGCGGGTGGCTCTCTCGAAGCCCTGCGGGTGGCCGCAGGGCGCCTCCGCCTCTCTCCGGTGCACACCTCATGCGGTTCGCGGCCCCGCATGGGTACGGCCCCAGTTCAGAGCCCCGAAGCATCAGGGGTAACTCGGGTCAGGGCTAACTCGGGTTCGTTTTTCGGGATTCGGAACCCGACTTACCCCGGACCCGACTTACCCCGGAT
The DNA here is from genome assembly GCA_963575745.1 of Prorocentrum cordatum. NCBI lineage: Eukaryota > Dinophyceae > Prorocentrales > Prorocentraceae > Prorocentrum > Prorocentrum cordatum. Next base: position 182,097 of record CAUYUJ010018202.1, read on the forward strand.
AATTCGGGCGTCCAGAGCCCCGAATCATCAGGGGTAACTCGGGTCAGGGCTAACTCGGGCTGGTTTTTTCGGGATTCCGAACCCGACTTACCCCGGACCCGAGTTACCCCGGATAGTTCGGGCGCCCAACCAGTGGGCAAGGTCCCCGCCCTTACCCAATTTCGGTAACCCCCTCATGCGTTCTGTGGCTCCAGAGAGGGGCCCCACCTACTGCCTCAGTAGGCATGTTTGCATGGCGCCTCCGCGCCCATTTCGACACACCCGTCGCACGTTTCGTGGCCTCGGGGAGTTTCACCGAAAGCCGAATTGAGCATGTTTGCATGGCTCCTTCGCTTCGTTCCAGCACACCCCTCGGGAGCTTCGTGGCCTCAGGTTGCCCCACCTACAGCCTCCCCATCTCGGCACACCCTTCGCACGGTTCGTGGACCCATAGGCTCACCTCGACAAGACGTGCTTCAAGATGCAAATTCCGTTAGCGCCTCATGCTGAAACACGTGTCACGGCGCACATGGCGTTATCGCCCATTTGTCTTTTGTCGCGGCGCACATTCATGAGCATATGAGTGCAAAAATTGCCAGATCTCGGACTCTTGAGGGTCCCCCCTCAGCCTGTGGGTCCAGAATGCGACAGTTACGAGGATTTGCATTGGAGACGTTCATGGCGTTGGTGCCCCCCCCCCCCCCGCAAAAACATCTAGATGGCGGTGGCGTGCGTGTCGTCTCCAGTGTTGCACATGCTGTCGTGCTTGGCTGCTTCGCGCCCGACGTTCGTCGTGGCGGCCACCATGATGGATATGTCGCTCCGTCTGGCCTTCAGGCCACGCCGCACCTTGTAGCCGGCCCTTCGTGCCGCAGCCCGCAGCGGCTCGGGCCCCACGAGGCCCGCAGCGTTGCTCTCGCAGCCAGTTCTCGTAGCACTCCTCTTGCCTGAGGCCGGCCCCGCTTCCCCTCGGCCCCGAGTGCGGGGGCGATGGCTGCCGCTCCTCCATCTCTTCCTCCTCCTGCTCCTGCTCCTGCTCCTCCTCCTCCTCCTCCTCCTCCTCCTCCTCCTCCATTCTCCCCCTCCCTCCCTCCCCCCTCCCCCCTTTTCTCCTCCTGTTCCCTTCCTCTTCCTCCTCCTCCTTCTCCGCGTCCTCGTCCTCCTCCTCCTTCTCCTCCTCCCCCCTTTCATTGTATGCAGGTTTCAAGCTTCGCTAGACGCGAGGGGGAGCTTTGCTCCATGTTCTGTTTAAACATGTTTCAGCCTTCCTCCCTCCCTCCCTCCTCCCTCCGCTCCTCCTCCTCCTCCTCCTCCTCTTCCTCCCTGTTTCCTCTTCCCCGCCAGAGATTCTTGGCCCGACCTTCCCAGTCGCCTTGGCCTTGACCGTCACTTCCTCCTCCTCCTCTTCCTTCTCCCTCCTTCTCCTCCTCCACCTCGCCCCGCCTCCCGCCCGCAGGGTTGGCTGGTGGCGTATGTGGCATGCGCGCCACCCCGCCAGCCCCCTTGTTGTGAAACCGCCTCCCGCCCCAGAGGTGCGGCTGACCAGGTGCGCGAACCTGCTGCCCTGGCTCTTCGTGCAGTTCTGCGTCCTGAAGCTGCAGGAGCCTCCGGCACGCCCCTCTCCTCCGACGGCGCACTTTTTTTTCGCTCGCGACGTCGGCCCCCGATGGTCCCCACCGCTTCTCCCCCCCCCCCGACGCCGCAGTTCTGCTTCGCGACCCGGGCCCCCGACGATCCCGACCCCTCCACCGGGGCTGGATCTTCACCACCATCTCTTTCGACTAGGCGTAGGAGTGACCTTTCGCCGGAGTGACCTCTGGTGCGGGCCCACCGGGTTCCTCCGGTCGCCAAAGGCGATGCGACAGCAGCGTCTTGCGCGCTTGCGTGTTGGCCCCCCCCCGCGGTCCCCCAAAAGCCGCGCACCAAAGGTCACTCTTCCCCAGGGTCACTCTTGCGCGCAGTCGACTCCTGGATCCTAGATGGGGTCGGAGTAGATGGGGTCGGAGTATGGCGCCGCATCGCCGATGCATCGGCGATGCGGCTCGATGTGGAGCCAGATTTGATTCCACGTTGACGTCGCCGATGCACCGCCGATTTCGACGTTGCATCGCCAGTGCATCGCCGATACATCGCCGATACATCGCCTGTGTATCGGCGATGCGGCGCGATCCTCCGACCCCATCTCCTCCGACCCCATCAAGGAGGCCTCTACCCTTCGGCTGCGGAGGGCTCGGGGTTCTACTGGCAGAGGCCCGGGCCCCAAGAGTGTACACCACCGCGCCGATTCCTCCTCCCTCCTGCAAACCTTTTAGCCTCCTCTCATCTTTCCTGGGGGCGGGAGGGGATGAGGGAGGTGGTGGTGGTGGTGTATACTTTTGGGCCCCGTAAGAGGCCCGATGCCTCGAGAGGTGGTGCCGCGGCGGGCACGGTTCGTGCGCCATCCGTCGTGCGGGGCCCGTCGTGCCTGGCGTCATCTCTCGCGCGAGGGCCGATCTGTGGCACGCTTCGGGGCCCGCACGTGGTGCCAAATTCCCTTCCATCCCTCTCTCCCCCTCCTCTCTCCCTCTCTCCTTCCGTTTTGATTGTTCTCTATTGTTTTTTTGTTTGTTTCTCTCTCTCTCTCTTCCCCTCCATCTTTCTCGCTCTCTTGTGTTCTCAGTGTTCATCCTGTGCTGCTGCTGCTGCTGCTCTTCCTTCTCCTCTTCCTTATTCATCTCTCATCCATGGCCATCTTGGCTCAAGTCATTTAGGCTCCAGCCCCTGGCTTGCGTCGCGGCGCGGTACATTAGGGCTGCTTCGGTTGTGGTGATGGGAGAAGGCGGTTTTGGCAAGGGCAAGCCTGACGGCAAGGGAAAGAAGGGGAAGAAGGGAAAGAAGGGCGGCAAGAAGGGCGCCGAGGAGAAGGAGTGGGTGCCCTGCACTAAGATCGGGCGCCTCGTGAAGGAAGGGAAGATCACGTCAATCGAGGACATTTACTTGCACTCTCTGCCCATCAAGGAGTATCAGATCATCGACCAGTTCTTCGCCCCAGGCACCCTCAAGGACGAGGTCATGAAGATCCATCCTGTCCAGAAGATGTCCTCTGCCGGCCAGACCAACCGATTCGTCTGCTACGTGCTCGTCGGCGACAACAACGGCCACATCGGGCTTGGCTCCAAGTGCTCCAAGGAGGTCGCCACGGCCATTCGCGGCGGCATCATCGCCGCGAAGCTGAGCCTCATCCCAGTGCGCCGCGGCTACTGGGGCAATAAGATCGGCCTGCCGCACACGGTGCCGATGAAGGTTGCGGGGAAGTGCGGCTCCGTGAGGGTCCGGCTGGTCCCTGCGCCGCGCGGGTCCAGCGTCGTCGGATCCCCCGTGATGAAGAAGATGCTGGCCTTCTGTGGCATCCAGGACTGCTTCACCTGCTCCTGCGGGCACACGAGGACCAAGGGAAACTTCATCAAGGCGACCTTCGACGCCCTGCGCGCGACCTTCGGCTACCTGACGCCCGACCTGTGGAAGCCCACGCACTTCATCAAGTCTCCCTTCCAGGAGCCGAAGGGCGCCACCTTTGCGCCTGCACCGATCCTGGCCAGGCCGTTCCTGGGCCCCGGCTTTTGGTGTGCACGGTTTCCTGGCGAAGCCAGGAGGGCGTGATACGAAGATCCTGGTTCTAAGTCGGGCCTGTCCCCCCACAGGGGGAGCTTCGACGAAAAATAACAAATATTCCAAAAATAGTCAAACAATAATCCAAACATAGTCTGGGAACCATTTTTAAAGTATTTGTTTGACCTTTTTGGGGTATTTTTCAGATTTCGTCGAAAATCCCCCTGTAGGGGGACAGGCCCGACTTAATCCTGGTTCCAGGATGGGCCTGGCCAGGATCGGTGCATAGCGTGCAGCTAAGGCGGCGCGCCGAAAGGGGGCAAAGCGAGGCGGGGCGGGGGCCCTCTCGGAGGGCGGCGGGGCTGCTCAGAAGCCCTCCCCACGGAAGGCCGCGCGCGCGTGCGCGCCCTCGTCTCCTCTTGGTGTGCCACGCTGGCGGCCCGCGTAGGCCACCGCGCAAGCTCGCCATGCCATCTCGCGCTAAGGCCCCTGTCGTTGAGGCAGTCTCTCTTTCGATTCGGGCGCGCTTACTTGCATGGCTGTGTGTGTGTGGTGAGCCCCGATTCTGGTCTTCGTGAGTGGGGACTCACTTGCACGCCTTTCCGGCCCAGCGCTGTTGGAAAAGGCGGCGGACGGGGGGGGGGAAACGCCATGCAAGTAAGCTTGCCTGCGTCTAAATCCCTGAGGGCTTGACGACTTTCCGCCAATTGACTTGTGGAGATCGGGCCAGATAAGCCCAGGCAGCTGCAGATACATCGAGGCACATCCATGCAGATCTATATATGGGTAAATCCAGGCAAGTCCAGAGACCTCCAGGGAAAGTTGGAGCAAATCGCGGCCGCTCCAGCGCGAGTCGAGGGACGGCAGAAGTCGTTAAGCCTTCTCCAGCGGAGGCCCATGCCAAGAACACCCTGCTTGGCTCCAGGGTGCTCTGGGTTTCTTGGGTTTCGATAGTTTTGCGATGGAAAGCGTGACGTTCCCACACCAAACATCAACGGACGTCCTGGGGTCTCAGGGTTGGGCTTCTTGTGGAAGGTTTCTCGTGGACTTACCTCCACTGTAACGCCCAGTTTGTGCCTTCCGCAGGAGTGGTCCGACTACCTGGCGCAGTCCAAGGCGGTCGCGTACTGAGGGCATGCCGCGCGCGTCCCGGGATGAGGCGGCATGAGCAGCGCCGAGCAAAAGATCTCTCCTTTGCACATCTCTCTTTGCTCCTCGTCCTCCTCCTCCTCCTCCTCATCCTCCTCCTCCTTCTGCTCCTCTACTCCTCCTCCTCCTGCTCCTCTTCCTCCTCATGCTCCTCCTCATGCTATCCTCCTTCTCCCCCTCCTCCTCCTCCTCCTCCTCCTCCTCCTTCCTCCTCCTCCTCCTCTTCCTCCTCCTCCTCCTCCT